>OX465041.1:4870294-5076145 GCA_949841015.1 Aplysina aerophoba
CTGGAACCAAGACGGCAAGCGATGGCGCACTTTCCGGAAGAATATTACGCAAAAGGTTGGCCAGAAGGTGGAATGGCCAACTGTGCCACGTGTAGAAGCCTCCTTCTTCAGAAAAGTAGACTCAAAAGTTGCTCACTATATAAATGCCTCCATTTGCAATGCTTAGTCAATACTCGACCTTTATAAATGTTGGTACAGTAATACTGCTATACTTGTAATATTATATATTTATCCTCGAAACTAAGAGGTGCAAATGCTAATTAAGAAATCCTGCTAATGACAGGGGCTTAGGGATCACTTGGTCAGGTGGTCTGATTTTCATAATTTTCCGGCAACTTTGTCTTTAAAGTTATTCCTACAGCATCTATTAGTATAAATGTTCCATACATTATGTGTTATGCTATGGGAAATTATATAGCCACTTTGGCGGCAAACTGTACGAAGACGAAAGCCTAATTAAGAAATCTGTTCAATTTAAAATCCATCAAATTCCTCATATTTAATGTGGATACTGAGCACTTATCTGCAGAAGCCTCCAGGACCTCTGTGAATTAATTATATTATATTATATTATTTAATTATTTAAAGCCCCCCGGAGTAAATTGTCCCCCCGGACATGTTACTCCGGAGTATGATGCCCCCCTCTGGAGTGAATGGCCCTCCGCAGCACCCAGACTTCTGCATGGGAGTTCTCCACATAGCTGCTTATGTTCCGCGTCATTCAATTCACACACACACACACACACACACACACTCACACTCACACACACACACACACACACACACAAACACACACACACACACACATCACCACACACCACCCAATCACCACCACCACATTTACAAGAAACCTCCTTGTCTGGCAGTACTGGCAGGACCTGACTGGCTTAATGAATGCCACACACACACACACACACACACACACACACACACACACACACACACACACACACACACACACACACACACACACACACACACACACACACACACACACACACACACACACACACACACACACACACACACACACACACACACACACACACACACACACGTGCCTATAGCGCAGGAAATGCACAAAAGCAGCTACAAACATGCACAGCAAGCAGGCACTATCACCTGTCACGAAATTTGCCGATTGCTGTGGATACCCAAGGCTAAGAAGCTGTTCGTACGAGCGAGCTCGAGTGAGGTCAGGGCGCGCCATTTCTGCAGACGATTTCAACGCGAAATCGTGCGCACTAAGGCTTTTCCACGCTACAGACACTTGCCAAACCTTAGCGTATGTGATTCACGGCGTTCACCCACTTCTGCGTCGCTCCTGTCACTTTTCCGTGGCAACGATGTAAAGGCCTTTGAGACGGCAGCCATTGAAGACGATGCTGGGATCAAGACGGCAAGCGATGGCGCACTTTCCGACAGAATATTACGCAAAAGGTTGGCCACAAGGTGGAATGGCCATCTGTGCCACGTGTAGAAGCCTCCTTCTTCGGAAAAGTAGACTCAAAAGTTGCTCACTATATAAATGCCTCCATTTGCAATGCTTAATCAATACTCGACCTTTATAAATGTTGATACAGTTATACTGCTATACTTATAATATTATATATTTATCCTCGTATCTAAGAGGTGCAAATGCTAATTAAGAAATCCTGCTAATGACAGGGGCTTAGGGAGCACTTGGTCAGGTGATCTGATTTTCATAATTTTCCGGCAACTTTGTCTTTAAAATTATTCCTACAGCATCTATTAGTATAAATGTTCCATACATTATGTGTTATGCTATGGGAAATTATATAGCCACTTTGGCGGCAAACTGTACAAAGACGAAAGCCTAATTAAGAAATCTGTTCAATTTAAAATCCATCAAATTCCTCATATTTTATGTAGATACTGAACACTTATCTGCAGAAGCCTCCAGGACCTCTGTGAATTAATTATATTATATTATATTATATTATATTATTTATTTAGATTAGTGGGGTAAATTGCAACTTGCACTGTATTTATATATATTATATGTTATGTATTATATGTATTATATGTTAATATATTATATGAAACTGTCAAGAATAGCTAGTTAAATTATGATGTATTGTGGCTTGTGTACAGTGTTTCCTGCATGATACACAATATGACTTGACCGACCATTGTGTTTTAGCCACTGCAGCTATTCATTATGTTGTGTACAGGTTTTCCTGCTTGCATTGCAGTAAGAATGTGACAATTTCCTCATTTTGAGCAAACTGCATTAGGGATGTAGCTAGCTAAGTATATATATGTATGTACATTATACATTGTGCAGGATCTCTTGCAGATATATAATATATCATAGATCTTATTCCTATCATAAAATTTAATACAGCGTCGTCCACCTACTTTGAATCTGTAGGGAGCACAAACTGAGTTTCATTTCACACTTGCTTATTTATGAGAACTTCTTTTAGCTAGCTAGGGTAGAATGGGGTATTTCAGCACTTCCAAATCCGATCGACGTGCTTTCTAAAGTAATGAACGAAGAGTTACCTAACGTAGGCTATTTTCAGTATTGTGTAGTACTCCTACACAGATAAAACTTACACTGACTAGCTGTTTGTTCCTATGAGAAATGAATCATTATAGCATGCCAGTCAAAAATCGCAATGTCTGGTAACGGAGTATTTCCGGTCACTGACTGAAAGAGCTGGGTTTCACAAATGCTGCTGGTAGTAGGGGCACAGATGAGTGACAGAAGTCTGGCTGCATTAATTGATATGCTCTTGCTGAAGTCCAGGATTGCATCGAGTCCTGCTGACGTCTGGAGGGCAATGCAAGCGTGTAACACACTAAATAATCTGCGGGAAAGCAATTGTAAAGTGAAGCACTCATCATCTGCAACTATCTAGTGTGATAGGCAGTAATAACATAACCGTTTCTCCTCCTTTCTTAGCATTGCACTTGAATGTGGTGCGCAAATCGCTTGTTCAATGCCTTGTCCTTGTCATGAACACGTTGCAATATACACCACTAATCTAAAGTAAATAATTAAACCCACCACTGACCACCACCACACAGTGCAAGTTGCCCTAGTGCAAGTGCAGTATTTGCATCAGTGGCTGGATGAAAAAGCACCACCAGCACAAGTTGCAACTGGTGACCACCACCACCTGTGCAAGTGGAATGTTTGCACCAGTAAGAAGCACCACAAGCACAAGGTCCAAAGGTCAGGATGTAAGGTGCAAAAGTCTAGACACAAGGTTGGGGCCAGCATGAGCACTAGTTGGTACAGGATGCAGCAACAACATGCAACTACAACCCCCACCACCACCGACCATGCAGATATGGCCAACACAGCACGATGCAGCAATCACTGCAACTTGCGTGAGGCCCAGCATTCACCGTACAAACCGAGCCCTCAATAGGTAGGTGACAAAGTGTATATTGTCAGGATTAATGATAAAATTGATGAATTGATGAGAACAGGCAAGGAAGTGTGGCCAAAAGAACTTCTTGCTGAAGGTATGTACTGTGCATTCAGTCAAACAGCTGGCACGAGGAATTGTTATGCTAAATTCTGCATACATGCGTTAGCGCAAAAGCTACAATTAATAAATATAAATAATGTATGAGTATATATATGATCACGCCAATGCAGAGTATGTGTGCTAATGAGCTATAGGAGCTATGAACTATAATACGTATTCAAGGCCCAAAATCTATCAGCTAGCTATATTCATACCTATAAACATAGGTGTACATTTTATATATAATTCTTGCACCGCATCTTAGTCGTACTAGTAGTAGTATCGGTATGATCTGTAGCTGCGGTAGCTGTAGCTTCGGTATGACCTGTAGCTGCGGTAGCTCCTGGAAGTACCAGCGCTGACTGTCGATATGGAGACAGGGATAACGATGACGAAGAACAGCACAAAACTGACAACAACAACCACGTTAAGTGCGATGCTGATGGTAGCGCTCTTCTTTTGCTCGGATCCCGTGGACCCCTTGGCCATGATGGCCAGAATGAAAGCAGGAATAACGCAAATGAGACAGAAGAGAGATGTGCCACAGCAAACTAGCGTGATGATGGAGAACACGAGAGCGCATGACGCCAAAGCCTCACTCCCATTCGCCGGAGGTGGTACATGATATGTGGTGCTCGCGGTTGTTGGTTGAGCTGTCACTACCACACTGGCCGTGGTAGAGGTGATGGGAGGGGGTTTGTAGTCGTAGGAAGGAGGCAGGTCTCCTTGCTGCAGCGGCGGGTAGGCTGGCGGTCCCGGCGGCGGGTAGGCTGGATGTCCCTCCGGTAGGTAGGCTGGCTGTCCCTCCGGTTGGTAGACTGGCTGTCCCAGCGGCGGGTAGGCTGGCTGTCCCTCCGGTTGGTAGACTGGCTGTCCCTCCGGTTGGTAGGCTGGCTGTCCCAGCGGCGGGTAGGCCGGCTGTCCCTCCGGTTGGTAGACTGGCTGTCCCGGCGGCGGGTAGGCTGGCTGTCCCGGCGGCGGGTAGGCTGGCTGTCCCGGCGGCGGGTAGGCTGGCTGTCCCTCCGGTAGGTAGGCTGGCTGTCCCGACATTGGGCAGGCCTGCTGATTGGGATTGTATGGTGCAGCCATCGAGCGAGGAATAAAGCCGAACGTCTAGGATAGCACAAGGGTGCTACCACTAAAATCCACAAGTTGTGATAGCGCGGAAGCGAGTAGCTATTATGTAGCTATACAATGTAATACTAAAAACGCACGCCCATTAAAATCTCGGGTTTCGCGCATATATAATCCCTCAGCGCCGTGGTTGTCAAGAATAGGCCTAGGACTACTTAAGTTAAATTATGATGTATTGTGGCTTATGTACAGTGTTTCCTGCATGATACACAATATGACTTGACCGACCATTGCGTTTTAGCCACTGCAGCTATTCATTATGTTGTGTACAGGTTTTCCTGCTTGCACATTGGTGTAAAATTGTGACAGTTTCCTCGATTTGAGCAAACTGTATTAGGGATGTAGCTAGCTATATAAGTATGTTATACATTGTACACGGGATCTCTTGCACATGATATATTATATCTTATTCCTCATAAATACAGTTTCGTCAATCTACTTTGAATCTGTGGGAAGCACAAACCGAGTTTCATTTCACATTTTCTGACGACAAACATGGCGGACAAGTCTGGGTCACAGCTGCACGTGCACGCCGCTGGTGGACGTTGCTTTTTCACTTATACAATACGACATGCACACAGAATACTGTACATATACATAAAACGTATAAGTGATTGTAAGATAAGTCATAGCTATTGTAAAGAAGTTTTTGATCATGTGACTGTAGACGGGGATACGACTCACCTTAGCTGCATGATCAATTGGTGATTCCAGAGACAGTCTGCCTGGCGGGTTCAAGACTACACGACATACGCATGGTGCATGGTTGTATAGCACGCATGACTGGTCGTTGTTTATACTTATTCATTTCTACACATTTTTGTATATGTTATTTCGGCTTCATTCTTCGATTTAGACGTAAGCTCTCTTGCAAAAATCTTGTAATAGCTAGCTGATAGCAGGACCAGAGCAGACCTTCGAAAAGCGGATTCGAATTAGGCGGACTACACTGTATATATACATGTAAGGAAAAGCAGCAATGGGTGAAAGCTTTCTTACTTTTAATATGGTATACACTACAATTGTGTCATTTAGCCAACTCTTAAACTGCACAACAAACAACTTGGCCGAGTTACTGGCAGTTCAATTGCCACAGCAATTTTAATCATTTAGCATGCTATTAATTATTATTGATATTATCTATTTTAATATCAATATAATCCCATAAAAATTAATATAGACCAAAATATATCATAATTATATAATTCTTCTTTTTTGACTGATATAGTATTACAAAATCAGACATGATTAATATTATAATAATATAAAATTAAAAGTAAAATTAGCAGAAAGAAACTAGCTAAAACCTAAGCAGCCTCCTGAGGAGGCAAAGCAAATCATGAATTAAATAAATACATTGTCAATCACGTGGGCCGTGCCCAACACTGATGCAGCGTTCCCTCACTGGATGGCTACCGAAACCCCTTGGATGAGGAACTGCAAGGACTGTGGCTCTCCAGTCTCTGCTCTGATTTGTCTGCCGATGTCCTCCGGCAAGGACAGTGCCTCAGGTCCAAACACCCCTGAGGTGTCGATAACGAAGGGCACAAAGTGGTGGCTAGCACACTGAGGTGGGAATGCTTTTCTGTCTTTCGCCGCTCTGCTTGGTTTGCAACCGCACCGGCCTCCCTGACAGCAAGGGCCAGATGTGAAAGGGCATATATAGGTAGATCTGGGCATGTTGCATCCCATATCAGCGCCCGACCACACTTCCAAGGCATCACCAATGCCCCATTTGGCCCTTTCCCATTCGCACACGAGGTGCCCAAGGGGTCCAGGTGGGAAGGCACTTTGGCGGATACCAGTCCCCTCCTGATCAGTTCGTTGACCGCTGCATGCCGTGAGTGTCAATCCTGGCTCATCCTGCAGCTGAGGCCATGTAGCCCAAGGTGTGGTCTACCTCCGTCCCACACTGGTGACAGTGGTGGGGTTGACAAAGGCTGACTCCCAGACAAAGTCCCATGGCCACCCTCACCACGTTGTCATTCATGAGAAGATTGAGTGTTGACATGGGGGGGGGGGGGCTGCAGCCATGCCCCTGACTTCCGGTTGCCAGGAGGTGAGCTCTTGTTGTCTCATCTGGGGCTACCTCCAGTAGAGCTACTGCTGCAGCTGTTACCCTGGGGGAATCCCAGGCTTTTTGATGGCAAGAGGTTGTTGGAGCAACAGGTGGAAGTTAAGTGTGTCCCTGTCTCCAGGAGTTCAGTGCAGTACTCACTTCTGGACAAGGAGCATCCTGTAGTCTGGGTGGAGCGATCTGTCTGACCAGGTCCGCAAAACCCGCAGCTGAGGCCAGGTAGGCAGACGGAGCAAAGACTTGCGGAGTCTTGGCAAAGTAGGTCTGTGGCCTGTTGGTGCTAGATCTGCCAGGACTCCAACATGCAGCGAGCCTTCTCCATCACCAATTGCTGGCTATCTACTTTATGCATGTAAATGAGATAATTGCCTGTATAGTATATATATATAAGTTATGTGAAATTATATATGCCTAGCAGGCTATAATATACATCGCAAATATATTGGGGCAGTGCTCACAGTATTGATTGGATTCTCTAATTCATCAGGCAATCCATGTAAGCATAATACATGACTATATGCCTATATACGTATATATGACTATATAGACCATATGAATAGATGAGTAGGAACGTACTGCACATGTACTTAGTAGGCAGAATCAAATTAGACACTACAGTTGATATCTACTACAGTTAGTAGCTAAGAGTAGACAAGCACAGCTGGATTCAGTTATAGCTATATTACACAGGCCAATACACACATCATAAAGTCATATTCTGTAATTTTATAGCATCATTCTGGCATCATTAGTATAATTTGCATGCAAAGTAATATGGTGGAGCTATAGTATTACGCTTCAGGGGAAACCCCACTACCTAGCTGTATACGTCATCATCTAGTCACAGTGAGCCCAGGGAGGATCCTACAAACGTCACCAGCCTTTCCCTTAGCCATATATGTACATAGTGCTAATTATAGTAGCTAGCTTGTTATTGCACAGCAAGCAGACTACTATTAGTAGTAATCAGCGCCAACCGCACTAGAATAGAAAGTTGTACCCCTTGTATATACCTAGCCTGTGGCGTGAGACAGTCAGATTCAATTTTTCGGTAAATGGTGGAAAGGATATAACGGTTAGTTAGTCACGTATAGCCGCGCATCATGGGCACCTGCGCTTGTAGAGGCGACCACTCGGGAGACCGCCATAGGAATGAAACCGACCGGGCCTCGCTGAGAAGAAACCCCGGTACAGACTACGTTGTTCTTTTCGACCTACCGCCGGTTTATCAATACCTTCCACATGTTCCTGAGCCTCCCCCTATACGGGACTTCCCGATGTTCGTTGCAAAATATGACTACGAAGCTCACTTCGCTGACGAGTTGAGCTTCAAGCAGGGAGACCTTATCTGCATAATTAGCGACGACAAGAACTGGTGGTACGCACAACACCAGGAGACAGGACGAAAGGGCTTCTTACCCAGTAATTATGTCACGCAGTGGAAACCCTTGGAGGATGAAGAGTGAGTATTGATGCACTGTATAAAAACAATATTCATAACATATTATATAAGGGTTGTGTAATGTATATACTATATTTATACACATAGGCTGCATATCACTGTTTGCATACACAGGAAATTTGTACTATCCTACCAGCAGTCAGTTTGCTTTGATGCTTCGCGTGGGTATAAAAGAATATGTAGATGCAGATGTTAGCTTTAATTGATGGCGTATCTATGCATGAATTACTAGGATTGCTATCATTTTGTATGTATTATACAGTGATGTTTATTCATGCAGCAATATAGCTGTATAGAAACGCATATATACTGTATACACTTTAACTTTCGTGGTTTTCAATAGCTACGTATGTTATATATGTTGTTCAGATTACACATGATCACACACAGCCACTCCTATGCATGCAGTAAGCATGTGGGACATGTCCGTTTTGTTTACATTAGGGTGCACTCTGCAATTTCAGCACATTCTTTAGCGTTTCGGTGGTGACGAATGTGACTGCGCGTGATGCACGTGTGACTTCTCAAGTGACCTTTCGATAATCGCGATGGTAATGGAGCACTTGGCGTGCAAATCTAAACCTTCTACAAAGAAAGGCATTCCCTGTCCCAATCAAGACGCCAATTCGTATTGAGAAGGTCTTTATGCTGTCAATTCCTGGCGGCTATTATTTCGAATCCGACGTTTCATCAGAAAATTGTATGATTCTCATGTGATACGCTTAGTAAACTGGCTCTTATACCGTTGCTTTGTCAATAACGGCTTTGTAGTTATTGTTGCAATGTTTCTGGATAACAACAGGATTGAAATGGTTAGTCCAGTGAATTGCCTAGATTTTCCATTTGGGATAATGCTACGCAATGTTCCTATCTGGAGTTATGCGGCCTGATATTTTTCAAACCAACATGTAGTCGCAGGTTTGCTACTGTAACTTCACAACGGATTGGTTTAACAACTTATCCCACATGCAAAAGTTAGGTAGTACAAATGCATATCAAATGATGCTATTCTCCCAATAGCTGTGACTTTCCCTCAATAACTACACAGGTATTTTCTGCTATTTTAGCGGCTTCCAAAACATCATCATATCTTGATGTAGCAAAGTATTATTAACAAATGACATTCACAGGATTACAGAGAGGAACTTTATCCTTCATTTGCTGCCTGTCTCACTGTGATTCACTATAACATGTAGGAGTATGAAGCCAAAATACGAAGGTCAAATCAGCCGCACAGAGGGCGGCATTGTTTACATTATGGATATGTCCCACGTGCGTAAGAATGTAATTGGAGCCTTGCTAGGAAATGGTTTCAGGGACCATGAACTGTGAACAGCAATGATGGCTGGCCGCAGGCCTGAACAGACAATAGCTATTATCTGCATCAGATCCAACAGAGCACTTGGGAGTATGGCAGTCGCTACTTCATACCGAGGAGGTCAGCAAAATGTTTAAAGACATTCGCACACCACACCACCTGTAGCTGATAAGACTATATAGTAGGGTGAACACACTTCTCTCCACTTCTCTGATAGTGCATAGTAGCTAGCACAAGTAGCACTAGATACATTCGTGTCTTTAGCTACACTAGCCTGAACAAGCTGTTTAGCAGATGGCAGTTGTCATTGGATTAGACATTTTGACCCATGGCAAGACAGTAGAGGGTCATCATGAAAGGTTACAAAAAGATTCCACAACTGTAAGCTTTTATATATAGTTTGTTTTGAGTTGTTTTGCATTGCATCCTTTCAAACATGATTTGCAATACAGTTCAAGTTTCACACATACTATAGCTACATTCACTATACCCATGATGCAGCAACCATGCATGGAATCCATGGAAATCGTTTAACATACATATTATATATGCTAGTCGTATAGCACCCACATCTGGTGGTTGCTGCATGGTTGCAACATTCAGTTTCAGTACTAGTGCACAATGTATATAGACATCAGTGAAAGGAACTCATATAAATACCTACGTAGAATGATATTCAATTTGTGCAATGATACTGTGCAATACTTCCAGTTTCTTAGGTACAGTATGCATACGTGTTGATTGGCATAGTTTGTAATGCAGTGTTACCGTAAGGATGAGTCTGGTGTGTGTGTATGTGTATGTGCTTCAGTGAAAGAGAAAATAGGCAGGAAGCCATGCAGTTGGTATAATGCAAATTAATACTCACTGAATGTGCGATTGCTAATATTTACCAAATGATGATGTCATACTTCAAAAGCCACCTCTAATGCAGTAGCAGAATACTGCACTGCAGTAAGTTGTCCAAACGCCCCTAACACCTTTTAGAGCCCCTTAACACCTGATTATCACCTTGGAACATAAACAAACACCTTCCTTATCAATTAACACCTGTGTTCGTTCCTTGTGCTTGTCCAACCTGAAAAGGGGCACGCTGTTAGTCGACGTAGAATGGCCAAGTCTTCCACCAAGCGTTCTCGTAGCAAAGGCAACAGTCTGCCACCTACCAAGCGGTTTGATTTCACCACGGTGGGTGACGATTTCGAGGAGTCGCAGCACGGTTTCGCCCCTAAAGACACAAACGCAGACGCGAAGAAATGCATGAAGTTAGGGGCGTTTGGACAACTTACTGCAATGCAGTATTCTGGTATATACTGCATAAGCGGTGCTTTTGACGTATGACATCATCATTTGGTAAACCATGTTACCATGTGTAGTATATATACCATGTTGCTGCACGGTGCATGTGTGCACTTTTAGTGACCAGCTACGTATATGAAAGCAAATATGTGATAAAACATATAGTGATCATGAATTAGCTTGCAGTAGATGGGCAAAGCGGAAATCAGCGAGAAATACAGTATGATGGGGAATAGGTATGATTCCAGCAGTTATAATTGTAATACTGCAATTAAACTTACTTATTCTGTCCGAACTTTTATTTTACAAAGACAAACAAGGTAGGATGATTGACCCTTATTGAGCCATTCCAGACACATTCTATACAAGTCAAAGAAAAGAAAATGAAGCACTAAAGTGCAGATCCCTCGCCGCATGTTATGCAACAAACTTTGCTGGCTAAATTACATTGTTGCACATTCTGGAGTCTGGCAACATGTCTGTTTTAGGGTGGTTTTTGGCGAAGCAGATTTCGGTAACGATCGGCTTTACCACTCTTGAGGCACTTTCATTACTTGCATTGATCCATGCTGTAGCGCACTGTGTGCAATATGTATAAGAAAGATCTCCTGTAGCTTCACTGCAAATGTGAATTCACAGGACAGTTTTCTTCTCTTCTTCCAATGTTATTTACATAGTCACACAGGAAGTGACGTCAAATGGATATTTATACACGAGGCAGGCGTAGTCACAATACCGCAAAGTACGCAATAATATATGATTCCAATTCGATTACGTACTGTGGAGTATCTATGGTAGAGCTTGACGATTATAGGTTCTTACACCCACAACGCCCCGCCCCGCACTACCACCAGACACCGCAGAGTAGAACGCTGGACTCGGCACCTCTCAATTACATCCCGCCATTGAGCACAATTTAGTCGTTCTCTGAAAGAGTAAGCCCCAGAATGGCTTTTTCACTTTTCCACGCCATATCTCTCGAACGCAGTCATTTCGAGACAATCGCCTTTTTAATAACTTCCTACTTTGTCCTTCTGAATCCACTGGTATCGCTCATAAGTCCCCTCGTAGCCTGCAGTGCCAGATTAGACTCGGACACACACACACACACACACACACACACACACACACACACACACACACACACACACACACACACACACACACACACACACACACACACACACACACACACACACACCTCCTCCTCTGAACTCCTTGTCCATGGCTGGACGTTGGGCAAGATCTTGGTATACAAACGTCTTTTGTCAGTCAGCTGGCCGGCTAACGAGGCTGTTAAATGATGGATCGCCATTGAGACCTGTTCTTCACATGCTCGCTACATTGAGGAAGGTTGGACAGGTCCTTGTGAACGAGGTCTATCCAGCGCTGCGAGGTTCCTCCAGGCTTCCGCTTCCTTCCATGTGGTCGACATCTCAAAACCTGCTTCTGTGGCCGGTTTTCTGGCATTCTCTGGAGATGACCAAACCACTGCAACTGCTTGTGGCGCAGTTGTTCTTCTACCGGTAATTCCCCAGTTTCTTCAAGGATGTCAACATTTCTCCTCCTGTCCCATAGCGTCACCCCAACAATCTCTCGCAGGCACTTCATTTGGAATGCATGAAGCTTCCTAAGCTCCTGCTGTGTCACAGCCCATGTCGCTCCGTAGTGGAGCACAGGCATCACCATCACTCGGAAGACATGCAACCTGGTTCTCTTGCTGAGGCCTTCTCCAGTCTGGTTCCCACGTCACCACCTACTTTGGCATTTTTCCCCACTTCACTTCCTAGATAGGAGAAGGACTCCACAGCTTCTAATGGGTTCCCCTCAGAGTGATTGTTACCTCATTCTCCTCCTTGCCGACAGTCATTGTCTTAGTCTTGGTAGCATTGATAGTCATGCCCCATCGTGTGCATGCTCTGCCCAGTGCGCTCACCATGGCTTCCAGCTCGCTGGCAGATTCTGCAACCAGGGTGAGGTCATCGGTGTACTGGATGTTTTGGATGTCTGTGGTGCACGGTGTCTTCTCTCTATACGACAAGAACAGTCCCTCTGTGGTGGTGTATTCAATTTTCCAGCCTCCCCCCCGGTGTCATTTCTAGTGCCTCTCTGAGAACCCTGTCCATGAAACAGTTGAAGAGCAGTGGTGAGAGTATGCAGCCCTGCCTGACTCCACTGACAACCTTGAACTTCTCAGATGCTCCTTCGGTGGTCCTGACCTGGCACCATGTGTGGCACACACACGCACACACACACACACACACACACACACACACACACACACACAGACCAATTACCGTAACCCTTGCTGCGCTATGCACCGCCGAAGGTTAATGATTGGGACCTATTGTATAGATGAAGGAAAACTAGCTATGGGCTTGTCTGAAAGACTCGGAGAAAGGGCCTCTATATAAAGCTTTCAAAATATCAGTCAAATTTGCGAGATACTACATACTCTACAGCTAGCTGTGAGTGAATTATTCAGGCTGTACGTATATGTGTATGTATATGTATAATATTCACAATACTTTTTTCTGTTTGTGTGTATGTACGTAACATTCAGTTCATATAGCTAAAAGCAATTATTAGTTTGTTGTTGGGTGATTGATAAGATTTTATGCCACACAAGCCAGACCGCTACATCCCGTCTGTCCTTGACGTCAGTGTATAAAAATGAAGGAGAGGTAGCGGTCTGGCTTTACAAGACTAGATGGTCATGCATGTACATGTTCCACTTGTTAAGTTTCTGTGATGATCACTGTTTTCTGTATTCAACCATCCATGACCTATAGATGGTACTTTGGCAAGATGAGTAGGGTGGAAGCAGTTGAACTGCTCATGCAGAATGTTAATGGCCATGGAAGCTACCTTGTTCGAAAAAGTGAATCTCGTCAAGGTGATTTTGCTCTGTCACTGCGACATCACAACAGTGTGCATCATTACCTGATTCAACGGCTTTGTTCTGGTGAATTTTATATCAAACGGCAATCGGCATACAGAACCATTCAAGAACTGATAGAGCACCATCAGCAATGTAGAGAAGGCCTGCTTGTGAACCTCCAGCAGCCGTGTTTGCCAGATGAGGATCCACCCTGTTTGGCAATCGGAGATGAGTGTGCAAGTAAGGATGCCATGGATAATCGTTATTAACATGAATTGTACACAGTGTGTAATATATATATCTATGACATTTACATATATAACATTTGTTTATTTCTCTTTCTTGAGGGCAGTCATTGTGTGCAAATTTGCAACATTTTCTTTGCTTTTGTAAAAGCTTAATTCCCATGTGAAGGACTTCTGCTTAATTCCCATACTTTCAAATGAACTCAGTGGCATTCACTTTATCCGTTGTATTATTTTCATGTTTCACTGTAATAATAATTATTGCTCCATTTGATCCATATAGCCAGCTGGTGTCTGCTGCATTTATAGTGAGACAAGTGGTATCTGCTGTGTAGTTAACTAGCTAGCAGCTAGTTTTCAGATAATGATTTAGCTAGCCAGCTAGCAATCCAAGCTTTCTGATCACATTTCTTTGTCAGTAACCAATTGGACAGGACTATATACACGTCTGTGTATATGTCTACTCGCAGACTTTTCGTGCCTTCACTTTGTGCACTTTCGTTAGATATCCCTACCCGTGCATGGTCTTAGCTTCCTAGCCCAGTAATGCCCTTTACCTCATAGTATCACGTGGAAGACGCGTGCTGCCGCACGTGCCTAGTCAGTCCGTTTAACGCCGCTGGGGTGCTTAGACACGTAGCCACCCACCCCTATGCGCACGCGTTGCTCTACGTCTATCGCCGTTGACCCGTGTACATGATCTAATCAATGGAATGTACTTAGTGGGTTGAAGCCACTCCTTGTTCGCTCCGAGGGGAAGAGCGAACAGCGCAATTCATATAGCTGTGCCATAGTCGTGTTGATTGCATAAATAACACGTTGGTCCACGATTTCAGTAGTATAGGAGAAGTAGGGCACCGCTGCTTGTTCAAGCATGGGGAGTTGCTGTTGTAGACGCGACAAGACAGCGGAGCAAGAAGATGAAGGGCACACGGTTGTGTCGCAAGTGAATGCGCCTCGTCCTCCGCCACCTCCTGAACCAAACCTACCGACTTTTGTCGCGAAATTTGATTACGACTCTCGTACGGACGACGACCTCACCTTCAAGAAGGGAGACCTTCTCTACATCATCAGCACGGAGGAAGGCGACTGGTGGTACGCGAAACACAGGGAGTCGAGGGCGGAGGGCTACGTACCTAGCAACTACATCGCGCAGTGGAAATCCCTGGAAGCTGAGGAGTGAGTTTGTGAATTGGGCGGGAAACATTAGTCCATTGTTTGTCTTTGCCTAGACTGTTTATTGTGATAAAGGAGTGGCCGCAGACATGTCGTCTGTGGCATCACATCAAAGGCTGTCACTGAGACAGCCAGCTTCTCGGAGGGGTATGTATTCTAGCAGCAAGGATACTCACCATGGCATCTAGGGAAGGAGGTTTGCAAGCTGAATATGTACATCATTCTAGATGCATCTAAGATTTGAACATTAAACACATTGCGCTAATCAACCCCATGGCCACTGTGTAGGAAGGAAAGGGTTACAGTAGCTACCCCCTGGGCTGACTCTCTCCGTCTGTCTTCATGAAATGTACACACTTATTATGCAAGAAGCACCATTGTCCACCCAAGGTCGTGCGATATGGCTGTTTGAACACGTGCTGCACATGATTGCAGCCGTGTACCAGCAATACAGTACTACCCCCCACAGCTGAATGCTAATTTGCTACCACCTGTAGCAATGCGGGCTCTTGTAATTCCATGTGTTGCCTATCTTGTGTCTTAGTGCCATAACACAGCCTTTTGTTGTTCACCTTTAGCAATAGATATGCATGTAGGCTATACATGCACATTCTTCTACCATTGTTGTTGGAGTACATATGTGGTGGTCAGGCTGTGTGGTTTCCGAATAATCAATATTTCTTACATCACTCGTTAGTGCCTTTGTGCATGGCTGGTAATGCGAATACAGATGTAACATTTTGGCATGTGTGCATGTGATTGGCAACACACTTGATGCATGCACCACTAACCACATCATAGCACCAGGGAGTGTAACACAAGCCAGCATGGACATAAATGGGTGTACCGGGTGTACTTGCATGCATGTGAATACAGTGGTGTAATGTGCATGCAGATATCACTCTAATGGCAAGGGTATGGCAGCTTGCTTGGTGTCATGGTGTGTGTGCTCCATTCTATTCCCATGGCAGCATGAACCACCTTTGAGATGATATTCAATTGTGGCTGTGACCTCATTTCATTGTGAGCTTTTCCATTTGTATATAGGAAATGGGATGTATGTCTGCGTGCTGTACAGTACATGCCAGTCTCCTAGTTAAGATGCCAGCCTCTTAGTTAACATGCCAGTTACAATTCTCAGTTGCCACCACTGCAACATTGCCTTTCTAACACACTTGTTTGCACACTATTTCCATGATTTTCTATAACGCAGCATTTTAGATCTTTCCTTGAAGTAGTCCCAACATTTCACAGTGTGGTTTGGTTGCTTGCATTCACGTGTCTGTCCCTAGAATCGTTCAATGTGCATAACAGTTGAAGACCAATCATGGCATAGATAATTTACTTTGTATGTATGGGCAATTAGAGAGCCATGAATAGGTATAATTGGCTGTTTTCATGCTTTGCTCATATTGAAAACCAATGTGTTATGAAGGTTGTGAGGGTCATAGACCATACAGGACAGCTGTGACAGCAGTGATGTCTTGTCTATAGACAGTGATCCAGTGTGGGTTTGGCTGCTGTGTGAAATGAAACTGATGTTGCATGATAGGATTGACTATGTATGCACTGCAGCTTGCTGTGGTCACCTTGTTGTCACTTGAGTGGATTGGAAAGTTGAAATACACCCCTAAATAGGGTCATCTGTATAGATTGATGAATGAAAGTGAATTGAACCTACGTAGGTACAAATGATAGGAAATATGGCATCCACCCCTGTTATTCCACCAGTAGAAGAGAAGCATCTTACTGTGATAGTATTTTGTGCACCTGTGGCTACATGTCTGTTTCCCTACTGCACATACAGAGTTTTGTAGTTTGTAGTTTGGTAAATCTCAGTCACTTTTTGCACAAGGTCACCATTTTATTTGTAAATGATTGATGTACATGTGGAGGGATAGCCAGCAGTGACAGCCAGGGTTGTGTTTGTCTGGCCCGCTAGACCCAACTTCTAATCGCGACTTATCGCCATGGTGGAGAATTGGAACTTCCCTTCCTCCAAATGGGAAGTTGGGTCTAGCGGGCCAGACTAGCATCATGTCTATTCACCATACCTTGTAGCATGCTTTTCATCTTTTGCTCATTTGTTGCTATGATAGTAGCTATGTATGTATGTTACCCCCACCCATCTGTGTACCCCCCCTCCACACACACACCACGCACATTCACATGATGTAAACACACCAGTTGTAGGATTTCCTGATGCCAAATAAGTACAGGCAGAGTGGACGTGACCTGGAGACTATTAGATTTCTGTTGCTGACTTGAATTGTAGTGATGTAGCCATGCATTGCGGAGTGCAGATACTACTGGGTGTGTGTGTGTGTGTGTGGGTGGGTGGGTGTGGGTGGGTGGGTGTGGGTGCTGTGTTGTGTTGTGTGTAGTTGTAGTATGGCGGCCATGAAGGTTTGTGTGCTTATGTGTTGGGCTGATGTGTCTGTGTTAATGAGGTATAAAGAGTGTGCGAGGGCATAGCTATGTAGTGGTCTGGCTAGCTATACTGTCCCATCCAAAAGCTGGGTGTTAAAGTTATGGGGATGGCCTAGCTAGCCAGACTGAGCTACGTATGTGGGCAGTCATTCAAGACACGTTTTCATCTGAATAAGGTGTTCTGTCACTATACATCACATCTGCTGTGTGAGACCCTGTGGACAACTACCAAATTGTTTGTCTTAACAGTATGAAGGCTTCAAAACAGCTGTTTTGCAGAATAGACAATGTCTCTTGTTACTTGTTGCTGAGGTGGTGACTGAAGTCAGTAACTTACCTGGTTGCAAGCCTCCCAACTGTCCCCTTTGTGTCTTTGATGTGATTGATATGTGCTGGAATACTATCAATGCCCCATGCCAGCTTCGTAATTGATCAGTTTAACTCTTGTGTTGTGCGTGCACCCTGTGTGTAGGTGGTTTTTTGGCAAGATCAAAAGAGTGGAAGCTGAGAAGCAGTTAATGCAAATATTCAATCAATATGGAAGCTATCTTGTCAGAGACAGCGAAACAACAGCAGGAGATTTCTCACTGTCAGTACGGGACTACGACAGAGTGCGCCACTATCGGATTCGAAGGCTTGACACTGGGGGATTTTTTGTTACACGACGGGTGACATTTGACACCATTCAGGAGTTGGTAGATTACTATAAGCTGCAGGCAGATGGCCTGTGCGTGAACCTTAAGCAACCGTGTTTACTGGCAGAGAAACCACAAACGGCTGGTCTGTCGAGGGCCGTCAATGAAGAGTGGGAGATCAACAGGCAGTCCCTCAGGTTTGTGAAGAAGCTAGGTGCAGGACAGTTTGGGGAGGTGTGGGAAGGACTGTGGAACAACCGAACAGCCGTGGCCATCAAAACGCTGAAGTCAGGTACAATGCCAGTGACGGAGTTTCTCCAGGAAGCTTCCATCATGATTCGTCTTCGGCACCCAAAGCTGATCCAACTCTATGCTGTCTGCACCAGAGAAGAGCCCATCTACATTGTCACAGAGCTCATGAAGCACGGGAGCCTTTTGGACTATCTTCGCACCGACGGACGTGAATTGAAACTGCCCCAACTAGTAGATGTAGCAGCCCAGGTAAGTTCAGGGATGGCCTTCCTTGAACAGCAGTGCTACATCCACCGAGACCTTGCAGCACGTAACATCCTCGTAGGAGACAACTTGATTTGCAAAGTGGCTGACTTTGGCCTGGCCCGAGTCATTTCAGAGGATGCATATGAAGCCAATACAGGAGCAAAGGTATGTACGTACATAATATGCACTCAACTTGATACGCTGATGTAAGCATATACGTATTCCAACATTCTATTCATTTACTCTCTACGTATGTGTTGTGTGTGTACGGTACTTGTCACAAGTAATTTACAGAGTAAGTAACGCAACTTATATAATATGTAGTCATCGGCGCTCCACGTGTTATTAACTCGAAATACTTGTTTACACTACTCAGAACATGTAGTCACGCTGTCACTAGCAGGCCTCCTCTCCATAGATCACCTCATTGAGGTGGTCATTGAGATGGTACAGAAAGGTAGTCTCACACGCTAGCCCCTGCCTTCACTCTGCTGTAGTTCTTCGTGACTGCGCAATAATAGCAATGAAAAAGTAGGAACTAGCGAGCAAGACTAACAGATTGGTTCACTTCCTCTGGCATCACTCGTCTTAAGAACCAAATTGAGTGCACTGAGCATGTCCGGTACAGATTATTCTCCATAGCATGAATGTTGTATGTACGTATGTATTTGGGCTGTAACATTGGAAGTGCAAAATAACCAGTGTAGTACATGGATGAATATATGGCACTTAGCCCAATAGAGGGTATCTGATCGAACCGTAATTGAGTATGTGTATCATGCCAACTGTGTGTCTGTATGCTGAAGCTGATTCAACTCTGCACCTACTGGTTTGTACCAGCTAATGAACGCACTGTAAAGGATGTAGAACTCCAGATTACATTCGTCACATTGAAGCCAAGTGCATCAGTATTAGTATGTGTTGTATCATTCTTGTTCAGTAAACCGTGAACATTTGTTATACATTATGTCCTTCACTCCCATTGTAGTTCCCCATCAAGTGGACCGCACCAGAGGCTGCCCTCTACAACCGCTTCACTACAAAATCAGACGTGTGGTCATTTGGCATCCTCATGTACGAGATAATCACCTACGGCAGATTCCCATACCCTGGCATGAGCAATTACGAGGTGCTGGAGAGAGTCCCCCAGGGCTACCGCATGCCTTGTCCCAGCGGCTGCCCAGATGCCTTGTACGAAATAATGCTTGAGTGCTGGAGGGATGACCCCGCCTCTAGACCCACATTCGAGACAGTGCAGTGGAGGTTGGAGGAATTCTTCACTGAAACAGGGAGCGAATACCGTGTTGTGAATGACTGAAGCAAGTACGTAGGTTTGTGTGTTTGTCATGTGTGTGTGTGTGTGTGTGTGTGTGTGTGTGTGTGTGTGTGTGCGTGCGTGCGTGCGTGCGTGCGTGCGTGCGTGCGTGCGTGCGTGCGTGCGTGTGTGCATGTTCACACATCTGAATTGTCTGCACTGTTTGTCTGCATATGCGATAACTGCTAATCCTGTTAATTAAAGGTTGGACTAAATGGACATGAGGCCCACCTATGTATGTACGTATGTACATAAGTATAAGATTTGCACTAACTCTGGAGCAGCTCTTTGTATAATACCTGCACTGGATGTACTGTAGCGTAAGGGGCTTACTACTTCAGAGTGATAACGACAAAAAGAGTGTAAACCAAAATATTGTCATGTTCCTATACACCATACCATACTGTAGCGCAAAGGGGCCTTTTCTTACTATTTGCAGTAGCTGCATATGACAGTTGCACCAGTGCTCAGCTTGATTGAGTAAACTGGAACCATGAGCTGCTGGCTTTGTGTGTTTCTAGTAGTCTAGCTAACTAGACCCTTCTTTACAAACTCTGGGTTTACGGAAAAGCAGGGACGGTCTAGCGAACATAGCAATTAGTTGACACCTTGCACGTGAACTTTGACCTATGAGATGTTACTGACAAGAATTGTGCTAGACGTATTCAAATGTGTGATCACCGTAAATCAAAGGCAGAGTTTCGCATGACAAAGATGACAGATTCTCGGACCAAAGGAGTTTGTGTTGCATCTTTGTCCAACCATACTAGATCATGTTAGAGCACATATGTGTTATGTGTGCTACCTTCGCAGAATCACATGGAAGGTGTGATGTAATCGCTATGTTTCTTGCACTAACCCCCTCCTCTTACTCTGCTACTAATTGTTGAATCAATCTAGCGCCATGGCTAACCTGCCTTTTTTGGTGCAAAACAAGTTTCTTTATAGACAGTTGCCTGATTTACAACAATGAGCAAAGGCCAGAACAGTATTCTGCATGTAGTGCTAGTGTGCTAGACCATCACCTTCCTATAAATGTGAGTGCTCATACGTAGAGCACAAACCCTGGGCAACAGGTATCGGAGAGAGCAGTAGTGTAGTGTGGAGAACTACACAAAGGACAGAGTTCCTTCCTCAGTCTGGCATCAATAGGAGCAAATTTACAGTATGCCATGTACGTATACTAGTATTCTTCTTACTAAAGTACACTCAGTATGCAAACACAGAATGAAGGAAAT
This sequence comes from Aplysina aerophoba, assembly GCA_949841015.1. Classification (NCBI taxonomy): domain Eukaryota; kingdom Metazoa; phylum Porifera; class Demospongiae; order Verongiida; family Aplysinidae; genus Aplysina; species Aplysina aerophoba. Next base: position 4,891,509 of record OX465041.1, read on the forward strand.
TGCTTGTGCATTATGCATAGTCACAAAGGTCTACATAAAATCAACGTACATTGCATATGTAAGAGAATAGCGTGTGCACGGTATGTGTGAATATTGATGTGAATATTGATGAAGGTTTGTAGGCTGGGCTAAAGTATTGCGATTTCATGTCCGTATATAACACAATGAAGGACAGAAATACTAATCACATATGTATTAGTTATACCACTCTCAAGTGTGGTCTGGCTAGCTAGACCGTCTCACGTAAACTCCCAAGGTGCGAAAGGGAAGGGACGGTCTAGCGGCAGTAACAATTAGTTCACACCTTCACATTATCAAACTCACACCTCGTGTGTGTAAATATTTATGGTTCGACAACTACGCAGGAGTACTGTAGTGTCGTTCGCTACAGTACTCCTGCGTAGTTGGGGCGGACCATGGACGTATGGACGAGGTAGAGAAATACAAACGCTTTTGCATTTGCTACTGCAAATCGCTCAAAGATAAGTACAGACTGATGAAGACTGGGAGGCTGATGATAGTGGGAGAAGCAGTTGTGTAACAGCTAAACAGCTGAGCATCACTGGAGAAGAAAGCCTGTGTCACGTGTGCTATCTTACTGTGTTGATAGTTCAGAAAGCGACTTAGGATGTCGATGCCTGGACGCGCACTTTGCGAATAAGGTTTCTTCTGCTCACGCGTTCTTTCAAGCTCGAAACGAGCAAGTGGTCTCTCGAGCCTACCGCAACCCTCTCCGCGTCCTATGGCTCCATCTCCAGCCAAAAAGACATACCGTGACTGAGCTCCCACAGACTATGAATACTATTAGCAGGAATTCCTGCCAGTAGCATCTGATTGGTCAAATAGGTGTGAACTAATTGTTACTGCCGCTAGACCGTTCCTTCTCAGCCCTAAGCGCCTCGGCGATTAGATGGGATGGTCTAGCTAGCCAGACTACTCTCAAGTGTGGTACATAAGGTGAGCCGAAGGCCAAGGGGATATCACTTATGTATCACACTTGAGAGGGGTATCGACTAATATATATCCTGTCCCAACCAAACAGTTTCCAAACTAGCCCCAATTTATCCTACATGTAAGGTGTGATAGTGAGCAATAGTGATTAATCCCAAGGTGTCTCACTGCTAATTCAAACTGTGGTATATAACGCATAGCCCACAGTGATATCCCACGTTTACCATGGTAACAGGATATATGTACATATATTTAATAGTAACTGACACACAGAAGACCTTCACATACGTATATAGCTACGGAGCCTACAGTGGGTAGGAGCACAGTGCCCCTTACCGTCTGTCGCCAAAGGCATAAACCAAAGGCGAGGAGGGTCCACATAGATAGCACTGCACACAATTGATTTCCATCCACCGCTTGTGCTTTTCAACTCAATTCTAGTTAGAAGAAAGGCTTCACTACTAGTTTTTATTAAATATTTATTACCATGATTTCCAGCGAGTACAGAGGCGCGAATCGCTCTAGAGTGTTTGGTTTTTGATTTGGCATGATGACAGACTGACAGACAGACAGATGCAACCGATTACTTAACTCCTTGTGTTATGGTACGTAATTCTAGGCAATTTTTTGAAGACTGGTAACCTATAAATTGATCATGTCATGAATGAATAGTGAGACAATTTGGTGCATCGCCAACTCATTTCACCCAAAGTAGATTTTGAATTAGTACTCTTAATAGGCACTGTGTAGAATTGGTCGCACCTATTTCATGGCTTCTAATCTAAATATATAACCTCGTTTCCTCGTGTTTTTGCGTTGTTGTTTTAGTTTTGCACTGCCTTCAACAAGCACAGAAACCATTTTTGGCTTTGCTGATGTGTCATCTGTGTAAAGGCCCAGGGCCGTAACCTGGGCTGTTTTTGCAAGCATAAACACTGTGAATGCGTAGTTGACTCATTTTTGGGTCTGCTTCGTTCATTTACAGTCCTACCCTGTGTATGGTTGCTATGTTTGTGGTTCCTTTGATTGCTTTAGCTTCACCTTGCTCATGTCACACACAGCCGTTGTGATTGTGACGTTCAAGTACGTATACATAAGCTTCCATTTGTGCACATTGTGCACCTTGACAAGCAAATTATGACGTCAGTCTCCCCGCACCACACCACACCACACCATTGTTGCTGCTGTGATGTCCTCGATCACAAAAATAACGAACGCCTCCTGGCATGCAATGCACTGGAACGGCGGGTCAGCAACGCATTTAACACAGCACAAGCAATGTTTACTGGTTGTAATCTGAGTGCCAACTCCAAGCTCTGGGCAGCAGTCAAGTCTTTACTAAGTGTTAACTCATCCTCCACGAACAGGCGCTTAAGATGCAACTCCTCCTTCAGACCACAAACTAGACGATCCCTCAAGGCCTCTTCTAGCCCTTCCCCAAACTCACACCTGGTTACCAGCTTTCGTAGCTGCTTCAAATACAGCTACTGTTTCCCCTGGTTCCTGCTTGCACTGGTGAAACTTGAAACGTTCGGCCATGGCAACCTTGTTAGGCTCGTAGTGCTGTCTCAGCGTATCCATCAGGCCTTTCAGAGTCTAGTCAGCAGGTTTTGTAGTCGACAACAAGTCCCTCAAAAGTGTATAAGTCTGTCCACCGACAAGCAGTAATAAACCCAGAACTCACAGCTCCTCCGGCACTGCGTTGGCTGCCAAAATCAGTTTCACCCTCTTCAGGTATGTAGCAATCGACTTCTGGCCAGCATCGAAGGTCTCTACCTGTCCAATGCTGCACCTGCCATCCCACCTTCGTTGCCAATTTGTGATTTCCTCGATGACACAAATAACGATCGCCTCCTGGCATGCAATGCACTGGAACCGCGGGTCAGCAACTTAATAGCACAGTACAAGCACAACACGTGTACACAGCTATGCATGCGCAAAAACAGGTCAAAACTACTGTTACTAACTTTAACAATGCATCCAGACAAGTACAAGATAATACTAGTGACGTTTAATAATTATTATTATTAGCATGTTTAATTAATGCATGTGTGTGTCTGCCTGTCTGTTTCTCTGTCTGTGTGTGTGCAGGTGCATGTGTGCGTCAGTGTGCATATGCATGGAGGTGTGTGTGTGTGTGTGTGTGTGTGTGTGTGTGTGTGTGTGTGTGTGTGTGTGTGTGTGTGTGTGTGTGTGTGTGTGTGTGTGTGTGTGTGTGTGTGTGTGTGTGTGTGTGTGTGTGTGTGTGTGTGTGTGTGTGTGTGTGTGTGTGTGTGTGTGTGTGTGTGCACATGCATGCATGTGTTTGCGCATGTGCGTAAAGCTTGCTGTCTTCAAAGTACATTCAAAAGTGAGTGTGGGTCATCTACATGATCTGTTTCTTCCACTGTGCTTGCTTTTATCCAGATGACCTTTAGCTGAGACATACGTATTGCAAGAATACGGTAGTGTATATTTATGACTATCGTAAAAGGTATTTGTACATTTGCACTCCAATTGTACAAACGTCTGGGTCTGTAGTTATATTCTCCTTTGCAGTGTTTTAATCTCAAACCAAAGTTTTTTCAGTTTTAATTGTCTTTACTTACACATCAATCTGAGACGCTTGTGCCTTATCAGCTTTCTTCACTATTATATGTAATAGAATTTGCATAATGCATGAAATTGTGACCAAATGTGTGTTCAATTACAGGATCGAGTTGACATTGAGTGGGTGAAATACAATTGAGTACAACATCTGTGACATCTACTACCGTAATAGCCAGAAATTTTGGCCAATTGGCAGATTTGAGAGCAGTTGGTCACAATCTGAATGTGCACATATGAAGAATGTGTTTGAAAGCAGCAACTATATTTATTTTCTATCACACAGTAACATTGCGCTCTCCATTGCAAGCTGCTTATGAGGTCATCACATCCGTAAACATGGAAGTACTATTCTGTGAACGCAAGACATTCAAGCAAACTTTATACTAGCATGTGCGTATGCCAGTGTCAATCATATGCATATCCAGGTACATTTCGATAGCCTGCTGCATCAAGCAAAGTCATCATTTTCAATTAATATCACTATAGATTTAAGCCTGCTATACGAGTATTGACGCATGTGATGCATTGCATGGATCCATCATGTGATGTGAATCTAATTGCACAGTCAGCTGCATTGTTGAGCATTAGTGTTTGGTTTACGGCTTATAGTGCAATTTGACCCCCCCGGTATATCATATCTGCCATTTGTACCTTCCCAACTGACAAAGTAAAATCTGCCCTATATGCTCTGATTTTCGGAACCTGTGAGGTAGTTTTGCTATGAACATTTTAGGCTGTTCGTACAGTTTATCATTGTAGCAGTTAGTCTATACAGTGCATCAGACCCTTTATAATGGCTAGATGGTCTACGCAGGGTTGTGGCATATTATCCAATGAAAGTTACATCTCCTGTCCATGTCATCCGTACTGTAGCTAGAACCATACCCTTTCTTTTGGAGATGAACAACCCCACCATGCAGACACTTCAAGCGTACAAACTACATGATAATGAGATAGATACGTACACTGTAGTCCTCAGCAATGTTGATATATGCATAGGGTAGAATATGTATATGACTTATGTCCCAGGAGCAACTGATCACATTGTTACAGTACCACACACAATGCTGAAAGCTGCCTCCACTGTGCATAGTATAATTATATGTAAAGCAATTTCCCCGAATGGTGTACATAATTATATAGACAGGCTGCCTCTCCAACAGTCAGACACTCAGTCTAGATCTATCAGCTGAGGAGAATTTTGCCCCACTACAATAACGTATTTGTGAAGAGGTTGCAATGAGTCTCTACTATTACGTGCATGTGACTACTCGTGATGACCACTACTAGACGCACACTGATCTAGAGCTCATTTTCATCTTCTACGCGCATATACTGCATGGACAAGGTGAAGGACAGAAATTAATCAAAGCACAATAGAGGTGATATACAACCAAGCTATATATTTATAGCCAGGTGCATTATCTGTGGTAGCCACATAGGGTATAGAACAGTCACTGCTAGCTCTTGGTGCCAGTTTGAACCAAGATCCAATTTGCACAGCGCGTAGCTGACTTGACAGCATAAATATGCATACTATAACTGAATACATCAACTAGAATGACACTGCACTGTCGCACGAATGACTGTTGCACCACACGAATCACGGAATCATCCCTTGTATTGTATATTTTTATCCTCCAAATCATTGAGTACATATGTACAGGTGCGTATATGAAGAGTACATTATCTACTATAGAGTTACATACTGCAAGATGTTCTAGTAAATGTCTCTGAATCAAGACCAAATCTGTCTTGAGCACTTTCTGAGTGCTGTCTACACACATACCTTCAGTCACTGAGAAGAGTTCTTGGAAATTATAAAGGAAGAGGTGGGCAGACTGAGCATGCCATGCTTGGCTGCCTACCATGGTTACTGACCAGCCTGAACATTGTACCTTGAAGCCACACTGTAAGCTGGTATTTGACAACAACACTGCTAGGGCTTGAGTGTGAGTGTGCGTCTGCGTGTGTGTGTGTGTGTGTGTGTGTGTGTGTGTGTGTGTGTGTGTGTGTGTGTGTGTGTGTGTGTGTGTGTGTGTGTGTGTGTGTGTGTGTGTGTGTGTGTGTGTGTGTGTGTGTGTGTGTGTGTGTGTGTGCATGCGTGTGCGTGTGTGTGTGCACTTATGTGTGTGTGTGTGTGTGTGTGTGTGCATGTGTGTGCGTGCGTGTGTGTGCGTGTGTGTGCGTGTGTGTGTGTGCTATATTCTTGCATGATGGTCTCATGATTGCATAACATTAACTGCCAACTATACCCATTATATATTTTTATTCTTTGAAGTTTGGTTTCTGTTCACATACGTACGTATATAAAGATATATTGCAAAGCTATTATTATACAGTGAATGTGCATGTCATACATGATCAGACCAATCTTGCAGAGTTACTCCCACCTGTCCAGCCTCCTATGTACTTTGTGTTAATTCAGAACCCTGATCCTCCTTCAGTGTATAATTATAGCTACGTATGTTGCATGAATGCATGCATGCAGTGTACGTAGTCAAACTACATGCATGCACACTGCAAGCACTAGTGAAGCATTTAAAGATGGCCTTGAAAATCTGTACATGTGCCAGTGTGTACAATAATTAATATGCATACTCCTCTTCTATATGCGCACTGGCTATACAACACATAATTATATATACTGTATATATATATATATAGTTAAGTACCTGATCAGTTGAGTGTGCAACAAGATGAAGTATTTTGCATGCAACAGGAGTATAGCATTGCCACATCTTCAATTTCACTTGCAGTCCCTACATATGTATGTATGTATTATATATAGTAGAACCTCTCTATGAATGACACTCTGATCAGGAGTAGAAGAGAAACATCTGCACATTCACATTGGGATGATTGACAACTAGGTAATTGTGTTGAGGGTTTAGCACTTTAGTGCCTAGTTAACATAGAGCTGAGTATATGTACCTCTGTATTTAGGGATGCCTCTTTGTACGTATGTACACAAGACAGCCATATGGCCAAATATATAGGGAACAGTACCTAACTGGTGATGGTACTGGTACTATATATTAGTATAGGTAGGCACATTGATAACTGATTGATGTGCATATAATATATAAGGCAGAATATTACATATGTCACAAGACATGCCAAGAAGAGTGTTGTGTCTTGAACCCATGCAGTGCTGTTCCAATCATTTGAAGCCACTCAGGTACGCCTAGACCATCATGCCCCTGTGTGTGGCTTCTTATACCAGGTATCCCAGCAGTTGGACACCTCAGTGTGTGGGCAGCAGCTTCAATGGTTCTTAGCTACTGTATATATCTCTGAAGTGATTGAATGCCCGTGTTGATATCACACAGAGCAGGGAATACACCCTAGCTCATTCATTGCTTTCAAATGCTTTGAACTTTGAGCAAAGCAACAATTGCTAGTAAGAGAAGATTAAAGGATGACAAAAGGTCAAAGTCCATTGAACACATTCTGATTCAAATTTGAGAGCATGCGAAAGTGAAGAATAATCATGATTTATATCAAGCAAACTTAAACTACCCAAGTAAGCATCTTATTGTTTGAGGGGTTTGGTATATATGAAGAGAAAGAGTGCACTTAGTAAGGGTGTACAGGGCTAGTGTGCAGTGACACAATGCATGTGCAATGAAAGTGACAGTGCCAAGTGCAACACTGTCCAGGCCTGCCTGTGACCGGCGTGGACATAGGATGCTTGTCTGGTAATAGTTGCATATACATACATGTCAAAACACATTGAACAAGTCAAATGAGGCCACAGCAGTAATAATATACGTATATAATAATAGTATATGCCACCGTTACATAATGGGAGACATTTATATAATATGCCAGACTCGTTCAAACCAGGCAATTACAAGGGTGCACTTTATTGAAAACAGGTGCCATACAATTAATCATTATCACTATTGAATAATGTGGAAGTTGTTAGCATTACCATTCAGTGAAACTTTGCAGTATGGGTGCTTTATTGAAAGTTTGACATTTTCTACGCTGTGAGTAATGTGTGTTGTTGTATATATTAGTTACCCGGCGTTGTGGGTATATGGATTATACGTAAACGCGCGAGGGCGAGGGCGTATAATATAATCCACCGAAGATATATACGCCGGTTGAGCTTTTAAATGTAGTTACGTCATAATAGGAAAATGGCGCCGTTGTCGAGGAACGGCGTATATATATATAGCTTTGCTGTGATAGGTCTGTCCACGCTAAGGAACGAAAGTAGCGTGCATCGATCAAAACTAGCTTTGAAGAGACGATGACTGAAGTCCGTTGCTTTTGTTTGGAGATTCTTCGTTTACGGATTAGCTCTGCAACATTGCCAATTTCACTGACACCTACATTGTTATCTTTCACACCTTCCATATTCGGGAATGTTATAACATGATTTAAGAGTCCCTGTGACCATAAGTGGCTTCTTAGTTCCTGTTATCCCGGTCTAGCCTGCCAGACCCATCAATTAGCTTGTATAAGTATACGTGATATATATTTTTGCGCGGTTGCCATCATAGACTGTCTTTGTACATTGTGAGGCGCTTATACAGGGCATTGTGACCTTATGCTACAGTACTGGATTTGTGTTCAACTTTTGCAGCCATTCACTGCCCTTATATGGCAGTGAAACAGCACAATTGTCATACTCTCTTAGAACACAACACTGATCTTACACAGTGCATGGCAACGCATGCATGCATGTTGGCAGCACTTTAGGTCACGCTCAGCACTCCTGATGAAGGTATGAGTTGTTGTATACGGATGCTTCTGAGAACAAGAATTGTGATGAAAATGATGCTGCAGCCATGCATGTATACATATTACAGTGGGAGATTCACTTTCCTATACATGTGCTGTATGTAATAACACTGCACTGTTGACCAACAGCTACGTGGTAGCCTTCAATTTGCTCTTAATGGTTTGCAATGAGCGAAACATTATGAAATTCAATATGAGATGAGTGTACACAGTGTCTGCGCATGCAGTCAAAAAGTCCCTGGACGCGTGTTGACGTGACTAGCACACAACATAATGAAAGTCCCGCCCCGTAGGCTAATGGCGGAAGCCAAACAAAGCCTGCTCATACGGATGCGCCTATACTAACAGGAAAGCCACTTACTGGTTGTCCCCTACACACACGATTGCACGGCGGCAGTGTAGCACAGTGGTCAACCGTACTGTGGTTTGTCTGGATCTGCCCACAAGTGGTCAGACGAAGTGAGAGGCTACAGTAGACGACATGGGTTGCTGTGTAGGTAAGAACGGCGCAGCAGACGATGGTGCCATCTCCTACTCCAAAGCCGCCAACAACGGGAGCGGCGGGAGACAGGGAGAGGAGGGTCAGCGGTACGTCCCATCCGCTACTACCTCAAAGTCGCTTCCTCCACCGCCTCCGCCAAACTGCCCAACGTACACAGCCAAGTACGACTATGAGTGCCGTACGGACGACGACCTCACCTTCAAGAAGGGAGACCTTCTCTACATCATCAGCACGGAGGAAGGCGACTGGTGGTACGCACAGCACAGGGACACGGGTGAAAAGGGCTTCATACCCAGCAACTACGTCGCAGAACACGACAGCTTAGACGCTGAAGAGTGAGTCTCCTTATCGTGCTTCTTTGCAGACGTTTTTGTGTACATGTGACCCTCCCTCTGGCCACGGGTCTGCGTGTGCGCATATCCTAACTAGGCCACAGTTTGTGTAGCACAATCTAAACACACATACCAAACAGCCCCCCACCGATAGAGGTCACCAGCAGTAGAGCTTCAGGCATTGTGTCATTGCCCACTGCCATGTCGATGGCGTGTGCGCTGAAATGCCTCATGCACTCATCCATGTACAAACAGTACACGGCAGTCATATCTCAGGTTGCAATTTACGTATGGCTAATGTGCTAAGACTTTTAATGGTGTTTACAAACTAGTGTAAGTGGCGCTGCTACACCGTGTAGGCATTGCACAAATGGACATTGTGACTTGTTTCTAAGGTCTAGAATGTGTGTGGTGTATGTATGTCTGTGTATGCGCGGGAAGTGCTGCATAGAGAGAGGCTGAATTGGCAATGCCTTTGTTGAATACATTAGACCAGGTACTGAGCAAAGGAGAAGGAAGGTGACTATAGAAAGTAATGTAGGAAAGCAGGGATGAACACGTTTAGTGTGTGTACATACATTTTGCCTGTGTGTGTGTGTATGTGTATGTGTTTGTGTGTGTGTGTGTGTGTGTGTGTGTGTATGTGTGTGTTTGTGTGTGTGTGTGTGTGTGTGTGTGTGTGTGTGCATGTGTTGTGTGTGTTTGTGTGGTGTGTGTATGTGTGTAGTGTGTAGTGTGTTTGTGCGGTGTGTGTAGTGTGTGTGTGTGCACGTGTGGTGTGTGTTTGGTGTGTGTGTGCACGTGTGGTGTGTATTTGTGTGGTGTGTGTGTAGTGTGTGTGGTGTGGTTGTGTGGTTGTGTGTAGTGTGGTTGTGTGGTTGTGTGTAGTGTGTGTGTGCACGTGTGGTGGTATTTGTGTGTAGTGTGTGTGTGTGTGTGTGTGTGTGTGCGCGCTCACGCATATTCCTGTGATTTGTAACTAACTGGGGCACATTAATTTATAGTGTGACTATCACACCCAAATTTTAGTAGTGCAAACTCTGGAACTAGTGCATAAGTTATCTGACAACCTTCCCCCTAAACACAGTGAATCCCTGTAAAGCATGATACATACATAACCAAGTGCAACACTTTCCCAGGAGAGTTTAACTCAAGTTTCAGCTTGCTTGCCACTGATGCAATCACATGCTCCTTTTTGATTATGACTTTCTGATTGATTGATTAGTTCTAAAGCCATGCAGTAGGCCGAGGCTTCCTCTTTTCATACATAGCCATTGTAGCTTCCATTACTCTTCCATGTACGCAGATGGTACTTTGGGAATATCAAACGGATAGAGGCCGAGAAACTGCTGCTTCAGCCCTTCAACGATTTTGGCAGCTATCTTGTGCGAGAGAGCGAGACCACTGTTGGGGATTATTCTCTCTCTGTGCGAGATAAAGAGCGCGTGAGACATTACCGTGTTAAACAGATGGAAGATGGTCAGTATTTTGTAACACGCAGAATAATGTTCCCGAATCTCAAAGAGCTGATTAAGTACTACAGGAGCGAATCTGATGGTCTTTGTACAGTATTGAAGCATCCCGCTCTCTTGGCAGAAACACCCCAAACGTGTGGTCTTTCCAGAGGAGTCAATGAAAAGTGGGAGATTGATCGCCGTGAAATCCGCTTTGTGAAGAAGTTGGGGGCTGGGCAGTTTGGGGAGGTATGGCAAGGAATGTGGAACAATCGAACGGCAGTGGCTGTGAAGACCTTAAAAGAAGGAACCATGTCCGCAAGTGAATTCCTGCAAGAAGCGGAGTTGATGATTCGTCTTCGACACCCCAAACTGATCCAGCTCTATGCCGTCTGCACAAAGGAGGAGCCTATCTACATTGTCACAGAGCTGATGAAGCACGGGAGTCTCCTGGAATACCTTCGCAATGAGGGGAGGTCGCTTGAGATGACACAGCTTGTGGATATAGCAGCGCAGGTTGCATCAGGAATGGCCTACTTAGAAGAACAGTCGTTCATTCACCGTGATCTGGCAGCCAGGAATGTTTTAGTGGGAGAAAACCTAATCTGCAAAGTGGCAGATTTTGGGCTTGCAAGACTGATTGATGAGGATATCTATGAGGCACACCATGGTGCAAAGGTGAGAATGCCCAGCTGATCATGCAGGGATAATTGATTTCATACAAGTATATAGGTAGATCACAGATAGGAATAATGTTTTTTGCTCTTGAGTATTCTTGTCTCTCGTGAGGATGGTCTAAGCTCAAAGGTAAAATGATGAGGACACAATACTCTCTGCTTCTGATCTACCCTGTCCGTTCAATGTGGTTGCATGTATGGCATTGAGTTCATAGTATTTATGCTTGCTTACAGATTGTGTATTGCACACATACCACTTAGTGGGAAATTACGTAAGAGGAGTGTCATCGTGAACAGGTCTTTGACGTTTTGGGCTTTCCACCTGCTGTGCTAACTAGAAGGTGAATTGTTGAGCTAGCTAGGGCATACGTGCGTATAAGGGGATTGTTTCAAAAGGAGGTTCTGAGCCCAGGATAAAGGCCGTCAGATAATGAGACTTTTGTGTAGCAGTTGACAAAGACCTTTGGGGCAGACGTGTGGAGATTGCTGCTACCTTCGCTGTCCATGCCACATTTGTTGCTCTTCTCTACCTTAATCCTAGTGACATGGAAAGTTCACTGCTAACAACCATCCCTGCCCGCAGCACCTGGCAAAGAAGGCTATACAGCTCTTCACATAGTGCTAGGCTAGTGGCCTCTTCCTGAACTGCGCCTCCAATATAAAATGTATAGAAACAAAATGACAGACCACAAGAACTGCCTCTTACACAACATTGTCTCAAGCGCCGGTTGTGTAGGTCTCAGCCCGGTGTGTAGCCACCATTCAGATATTGATCGCCATGATTCAATGCGAGCGCAAAGATGCAAATTGCTCTAGAGTGTCTGTTTCACAGTTTTGCATGACGACAAGAGTGATTGACTGACCAATTGGACCGAACCAATTACTTAATCCCTTGAGCTATATAAATCGCTCAGGGTAAAAATAGAAAAGAAATGGGAACATGTGTTGTACATCCAACTACTGTGTCTTAGTAGGCTAATATGTATAATTATTAACCCTCAGCACATGCGCCGCAGGGTTACAGAAGTTGTGTGTGTGTGCATGCGTGCGTGTGTGCGTGCATGCATGGTTCGATTTTTCCGCACAGTAACAAATCGGTCAAGAAGACCTATGGATCGCCTCAGCGATGCGAAAGACTGAATTAAAACGTTTTCGTAAAACAGCCTCTTCGCAAGCTTACAGAATTCTAATCAAACAGTTACTAGAACAGCTGTCAGCCGTTTTGCTTGCCGTTGCACACGAACATATTTAATCACATGATGTATCTCTTGACCATGTAGCGTCAGTTGCCGGCTTTGCTATTGTGTGCGCGTCGCAATATAGTACACGTCTTTTTCCACAAAGTACAAATCGACCTAGAAGACCTACGGATCGCCTCAGTAATGTGAAAGATTGAATTAAAACGTTTTCGTGTTTTCGTGTTCGCGTTTAAAACGTTTTAATGCAATCTTAATCACTGGATATGTTACTTAATGCCAGCTCTAAAGACTATGGTTCCCATGCCAACAGAGTATAAGGTATAGCCCATGGACTCAGATGTCTGCCAGAATATAATTACTCAGCCTCAGCCTCGCATATCTGGCTTATTATCGTCCTCGTCCCTGGGCTACAACCTTTACTTATAATTATAATGGTATGGATAGTGGTTGGAAAATGTAATACACTCGGTGATTGTACAATTGTTGCATGACTGTGTATTTGTTATTTCCCACTATATACAACTAGGCACTATAGTGCTAAACCCTACGCCCAATAAACTATAGAAAGTCATTCCAATGAAAATGTTAATTATTTAACCCTCGGCGCACATGCACCGCAGGGTTACAGTAGTTGCGTGTGTATGTGTGTGTGTGTGTGTGTGTGTGTGTGTGTGTGTGTGTGTGTGTGTGTGTGTGTGTGTGTGTGTGTGTGTGTGTGTGTGTGTGTGTGTGTGTGTGTGTGTGTGTGTGTGTGTGTGTGTGTGTGTGTGTGTGTGTGTGTGTGTGTGTGTGTGTGTGTGTGTGTGTGTGTGTGTGTGTGTGTGTGTGTGTGTGTGTGTGTGTGTGTGTGTGTGTGTGTGTGTGTGTGTGTGTGTGTGTGTGTGTGTGTGTGTGTGTGTGTGTGTGTGTGTGTGTGTGTGTGTGTGTGTGTGTGTGTGTGTGTGTGTGTGTGTGTGTGTGTGTGTGTGTGTGTGTGTGTGTGTGTGTGTGTGTGTGTGTGTGTGTGTGTGTGTGGTGTGTGTGTGTGTCCAGTTCGATTTTTCCAAACAGTACCGAATAGACCAAGAAGACCTACGGAGTGCCTAGAAACATTCTAATTTAGCTATAACTTTTTGCACAAAGGTTTAGCACTTTAGGGCCTAGTTGAATTTAGTTCTTGCAATAGAGAACAAGGAGAAAGATCGTTTTGCCAGTGTTTCCAATGGAGCCGTGGACAGTAGCCACTGTTGTGCTGATTACGTCCCCCTCCCCTCCCTCTGTGAATGCTCTTTTGGTGATGTGTGAAGTTGGTGCACTGAACAAGTTACTGAGGCGACACAGACTTGCTCTTTGCAAAGTTTTGCCGACACATTCGCTTAACGTTCCTGCAGATGGACTATTGCTACTGTGCCTCCACCTTCGCTGGCAGAGTTGGGTATCTGGCTTTCCAGCTTTTTAACTGACTATTGCTAGCTATTTCTTACTTTAGTGTGTGTCATATTTGGCCTGCATTTCAATTAACATGCCTGTTGCCATGGGAATGGGTTATAATTCCGTTTAATATTGTGTTTATCTTTTTTAAAAATATCATGCATATCAGAAATTTTCAATTTGATCATATATAAATATTGTTATACAATCATTCCTCGCTGCAGTCAGTCCTGCCTAGTTAATGTACACGTTTCTGTCTTACATGCATATCAGAGACTTTCAATTTAATCATAATTATACATATTGTTATACAATGCATTCCTGCCTAGTGAATGTACACATTTCTGTCTTGTGCAGTTTCCCATTAAGTGGACAGCCCCAGAAGCTATACTGTACAACCGCTTCACCATCAAGTCAGACGTCTGGTCCTTTGGCATTTTGATTTACGAGATAGTCACCTACGGCAGATTTCCTTACCCAGGCATGAACAACCAACAGGTCCTGGAGGCAGTCCCCACTGGCTACCGCATGCCTTGCCCTCACAAGTGTCCCGAGAAGCTGTACGCTCTTGCCCTAGAATGCTGGAGGGATGATCTGGACTCTGGAAGAGTTCTTCTCTGAAGGAACAAGCGATGTAGGTTATCGCGACCTTGATGACATGCCAACACTTCGTTAGTTACTTAGGGAACCCTTGCAGGAGACAGTAATTATAGACAACAGTGGCTTTGGTGAAGTAATTTGCATGGTTTATGTACTATCAGTTCTATGATTTTATGGCATTCACCTCGACCTAATACGAGTGTGGAGCCTTCTCTTTTTCTTCATGTACGTATACACGTTGTACACTGCATGTGAACCAAGCACAACATTATCTATTCTTTGTAATAATTATGTTTTCCTACTTTCCATGTGTGCACTTATAATGATTAATACAGCAGTATTACATTGTAATAGTTGTGATTGTAATAGTTATGATTGTACTACTTTGCAACATTTGGTAGTGCTATGGAAAAGGTATCATGGATGAAAGAGTACTTGAATCTCAGCTAGCTAGTCAAGTGATATTGTGGCATCACACTGTCCTCTTCTCTACGTGGGTATATGTGATTGAAAAGCAAACTATGGGTCGTGAAGAAGTAGTTTATAATAAAACTCAATTAAAAAAGGATGATTTCCACTTCATTAATGATGACTATTGAATATAGGAATAATACTATGGTAGTGTGGGTAAGATGTGCACAGATGTGAGGTTTCTATATGACACCTACATTCTGAATGGCCACTCTCTGTATATTATAATTATACGTATACAGCTAGGGGGTGCCACTGTTCACTACATACCCTCGCTTATACGTATACAGGGGGTGCCACTGTTCACTACATACCCTCGCTTATACGTATACAGGGGGTGCCACTGTTCACTACATACCCTCGCTTATACGTATACAGGGGGTGCCACTGTTCACTACATACCCTCGCTTATACGTATACAGGGGGTGCCACTGTTCACTACATACCCTCGCTTATACGTATACAGGGGGTGCCACTGTTCACTACATACCCTCGCTTATACGTATACAGGGGGTGCCACTGTTCACTACATACCCTCGCTTATACGTATACAGGGGGTGCCACTGTTCACTACATACCCTCACTTATACGTATACAGGGGGTGCCACTGTTCACTACATACCCTCGCTTATACGTATACAGGGGGTGCCACTGTTCACTACATACCCTCACTGGAGGTGAATCATGCATTGCCTGCCATTCCAATGCTCTGTCTTCAATCTTGCTCTCGCTTCCATAGCCACTTACAAGCATTTTGTATACACTACATGTGTTGGTATACATTCATCAACTATATATATAGCTGTCTTTTGCGTTTTGGGTTGACTCTGATCCAATGGCAGGTGGAGCAACAACACACGCATGGTCTTTGACAGTTCATGCTGCATGATTGCTCAATTAATTATCATGCTGCATGATTGCTCAATTAATTAGCTAATGGCTTCATGGACGATATATAAAACTTATAAGCCACTTCAAGCTAGTCCTAGTTATGCACACAAGAGCACATAATGTAAAAAATGAAGTTACAACTAACAGGTGAGCTGGCAACAATGATCTTTGCATCTCAGTGTAAAAGTACACTGTGTTCACAGCAAAGAGCAGCACACGAGACACATGTACACCAACCTTCATATGATCAAACCTTCTAAAGAAAACTTAGCAATCTACAGATCAACAATGGCTGCCTCTCAAAGTGCCCTTAGTAATAGCCAGCTATGTAAACTCTGATAGTCTCAAGACACTACAGAAACATGCAGAGGGGATGGTATACCTGCAGGATGGAAGATGAAGGAGAGTGAGAAACTATTGTAGAAGTGCGAAAGAGGAGATATTAAAAGAAGCATTCGTGAATGACAGTAAAGAGAAAAAATAACACACTCTCAGTCTAGTGTTTACTGTTACTGTATATATACAGAATATAGAGTTCAAGTTGCTTTGAAACACTAGCCCACAATGAAACTGACAACCCACGTGCACCTCCACATTACAATTCATCAGCTTCCTACTAAAAACCATGGTTGTTTTTTGCCTTGCTGAACTCTTTAACATTATGTTACAGGTCTTCTTCCGTCTTAGCAAGGAGGACTGTGTCATCTGCAAACATTAGGAGCTACATCGTACAGTTGTCCAGTCAACACGACGAACGTTCCAAGTGTCTGAGAGCCTAAGTGTGCTGGGGCAATCGAGGATAGCCTTATGATGAACAGTGGCATGCCTATTTCATTGGAGCAGTGGCGCTTGGTATATAGTTGGCTTGTGGAATGCCCGCATCCAGCAGACATTCATTATCAGGAGAGGAGTGAAGCGGGCACCGTCTTGTAGAAAAGGGTCACCTTCTGCATCACTGCAATTCCACCGTGGGATTAACACAAGAAGAAAGCGAGAAAGAAACACAAAGGTGGCACTTCAGCGATCCAGTTGTCGCAATTGACAATTTCTGTAATGCCCTGATTGATTGGTCATGCAATTGGATCACCAACCCAATGTGCTCTGGAGGCAATGAGTGTAGAGATTGTTCATCCAGAGTTTTGCAGTCCCATTGCTGGAGCTGTTATATATATATAGGCTGCTCCGTGTTGTGTGCTCTTCTTCTCATTATGATGCTCCTGCTCAGAAGTGGTGACGTTCCACGTCACCCTGGACCTGTGGAGGACCTAAGTGTGCTGGGGCAATCGAGGATAGCCTTGAGAAGCCCTCACTTCATTTGAGGAAATTCTTGTGATGAATAGTGGCATGCCTATTTCATTGGAGCAGTGGCACTTGGTATATAGTTGGTTTGTGGAATGCCTGCATCCAGCAGACACTCATTATCAGGAGAGGAGTGAAGCGGGCACCGTCATGTCAGGAAGGGTCACCTTCTGCATCACTGCAATCCCACCGTGGGATTAACACAAGAAGAAAGCGAGAAAGAAACACAAAGATGGCACTTCAGCGATCCAGTTGTCGCAATTGACAATTTCTGTAATGCCCTGATTGATTGGTCATGCAATTGGATCACCAACCCAATGTGCTCTGGAGGCAATGAGTGTAGAGATTGTTCATCCAGAGTTTTGCAGTCCCATTGCTGGAGCTGTTATATATATATAGGCTGCTCCGTGTTGTGTGCTCTTCTTCTCATTATGATGCTCCTGCTCAGAAGTGGTGACGTTCCACGTCACCCTGGACCTGTGGAGGACCTAAGTGTGCTGGGGCAATCGAGGATAGCCTTGAGAAGCCCTCACTTCATTTGAGGAAATTCTTATGATGAATAGTGGCATGCCTATTTCATTGGAGCAGTGGCACTTGGTATATAGTTTGTTTGTGGAATGCCTGCATCCAGCAGACACTCATTATCAGGAGAGGAGTGAAGCGGGCACCGTCATGTCAGGAAGGGTCACCTTCTGCATCACTGCAATCCCACCGTGGGATTAACACAAGAAGAAAGCGAGAAAGAAACACAAAGATGGCACTTCAGCGATCCAGTTGTCGCAACTGACAATTTCTGTAATGCCCTGATTGTTCATGCAATTGGATCACCAACCACAATGTGCTCTGGAGGCAATGAGTATAGCGATTGTTCATCCAGAGTTTTGCAGTCCCATTGCTGGAGCTGTTCTATAGGCTGCACCGTGTTGGGAGCTCTTCTTCTCAATGTGATGCTCCTGCTCAGAAGTGGTGACGGGGAATGTCACCCTGAACCTGTGGAGGAGCTAAGTGTGCTGGGGCAATCGAGGATAGCCTTATGATGAATAGTGGCATGTCTATTTCATTGGAGCAGTGGCACTTGGTATATAGTTGTCTTGTGGAACGCCCGCATCCAGCGGACACTCATTATCAGGAGAGGAGTGAAGCAGGCACCGTCTTGTCAGGAAGGGTCACTTTCTGCATCACGGCAATCCCACAGTGGGATTAACACAAGAAGAAACCGAGAAAGAAACATAAAGATGGCACTTCAGCGATGCAGCTGTGGAGGAAATGAGTGTAGAGATTGTTCATCCAGAGTTTTGCAGTCCCATTGCTGGAGCTGTTCTATAGGCTGCACCGTGTTGGGAGCTCTTCTTCTCAATGTGATGCTCCTGCTCAGAAGTGGTGACGGGGAATGTCACCCTGAACCTGTGGAGGAGCTAAGTGTGCTGGGGCAATCGAGGATAGCCTTATGATGAATAGTGGCATGCCTATTTCATTGGAGCAGTGGCACTTGGTATATAGTTGGTTTGTGGAACGCCCGCATCCAGCGGACACTCATTATCAGGAGAGGAGTGAAGCAGGCACCGTCTTGTCAGGAAGGGTTACTTTCTGCATCACGGCAATCCCACAGTGGGATTAACACAAGAAGAAACCGAGAAAGAAACATAAAGATGGCACTTCAGCGATGCAGCTGTGGAGGAAATGAGTGTAGAGATTGTTCATCCAGAGTTTTGCAGTCCCATTGCTGGAGGTGCTATATAGGCTGTTCCGTGTTGTGTGCTCTTCTTCTCATTATGATGCTCCTGCTCAGAAGTGGTGACGTTCCACGTCACCCTGGACCTGTGGAGGACCTACCTGTGCTGGGGTAATCGAGGATAGCCTTGAGAAGCCCTCACTTCATTTGAGGATAGCCTTATGATGAACAGTGGCATGCCTATTTCATTGGAGCAGTGGCGCTTGGTATATAGTTGGCTTGTGGAACGCCCGCATCCAGCGGACACTCATTATCAGGAGAGGAGTGAAGCAGGCACCGTCATGTCAGGAAGGGTCACCTTCTGCATCACTGCAATCCCACCGTGGGATTAACACGAGAAGAAAGTGAGAAAGAAACACAAAGATGGCACTTCAGCGATCCAGTTGTCGCAATTGACAATTTCTGTAATGCCCTGATTGTTCATGCAATTGGATCACCAACCACAATGTGCTCTGGAGGCAATGAGTATAGCGATTGTTCATCCAGAGTTTTGCAGTCCCATTGCTGGAGCTGTTCTATAGGCTGCACCGTGTTGGGAGCTCTTCTTCTCAATGTGATGTTCCTGCTCAGAAGTGGTGACGGGGAATGTCACCCTGGACCTGTGGAGGAGCTAAGTGTGCTGGGGCAATCGAGGATAGCCTTATAATGAATAGTGGCATGCCTATTTCATTGGAGCAGTGGCACTTGGTATATAGTTGGCTTGTGGAACGCCTGCATCCAGCAGACACTCATTATCAGGAGAGGAGTGAAGCGGGCACCGTCTTGTCATGAAGGGTCACCTTCTGCATCACGGCAATCCCACAGTGAGATTAACACAAGAAGAAAGCGAGAAAGAAACACAAAGATGGCACTTCAGCGATGCAGTTGTCGCAACTGACAATTTCTGTAATGCCCTGATTGTTCATGCAATTGGATCACCAACCACAATGTGCTCTGGAGGCAATGAGTGTAGCAATTGTTCATTCAGAGTTTTGCAGTCCCATTACTGGAGCTGTTATATAGGCTGCTCCGTGTTGGGAGCTCTTCTTCTCAATGTGATGCTCCTGCTCAGAAGTGGTGACGGGGAATGTCACCCTGCACCCGTGGAGGACCTAAGTGTGCTGGGGCAATCGAGGGTAGCCTTATGATGAATAGTGGCATGCCTATTTCATTGGAGCAGTGGCGCTTGGTAGTTGGCTTGTGAAACGCCCGCATCCAGCAGACACTCATTATCAGGAGAGGAGTGAAGCGGGCACCGTCTTGTCATGAAGGGTTGCCTTCTGCATCACTGCAATCCCACAGTGGGATTAACACAAGAAGAAACCGAGAAAGAAACACAAAGATGGCACTTCAGCGATGCAGTTGTCACAACTGACAATTTTCTGTAATGCCCCGATTGTTCATGCAATTGGATCACCAACCCAGTGTGCTCTGGAGGCAATGAGTGTAGCGATTGTTCATCCAGAGTTTTGCAGTCCCATTGCTGGAGCTGTTCTATAGGCTGCACCGTGTTGGGAGCTCTTCTTCTCAATGTCATGCTCCTGCTCAGAAGTGGTGACGTGGAACGTCACCCTGGACCTGTAGAAGAAGAGGTGTCCTCTGCAAAAGGTCAGAGAAATATTGCCAGCCAGCTACAGTCTATGACGCCTTAGAATGTGCTATCAGTTGGCGAGAGGAAATGCAACATGCTATTCAGATTGATCTCTTGTTAGCAGACAAGCAGCTGGGAAGAAGGGGGCAGTGCTTGAGGGAGTTGGTCTGTTATCAGAAGTTATATTGACATGTGTTATGTGGACCACCCTTGCAGTGAAGAGGCAGTCCAAGCCGGTCTACTAATATGGTGTGGAGGAGATGGGGAGTCACCCATGTGGGGAGTAGTAATGGATGCGATGAAGTATGCACAGATTGCTGCACATCAGTTGGAGGCCTTGGAGGAGGAGCTCCTGAAAGGACCTGATGAAGGGCTTACCTCTTGCTCAAGAGACAAGCAAGAGACGTTTCCCTATGGTAGCCAACTGGCTCGGGAGTACTTTGAGTCTGTTAGTGATACTCGGACATGGCATTCACTGGGGAGTATTAGTGGATTGAAGGTTTCTGAAAGTCATCCATCTCAGCACAAAAAGGAGAATACTGTGCAGTGTCTGAGGAACTCCCAGAAGACTATAGTGGACTTCATTAGTCAATATAATGAAGTTGATCCTCATATATGTTATGCAAAAAGATCAGGCGACAACCACTTCCTCCAGCAGCATAAGAAGCGACTCCACATTCTCTTTGGCCCACCTGGTGCAGGCAAGACTTCCTTCTCTCGCTACATCTGTTCCAAGTTTGCCTCCAACCCCCAGTCCTCTTCGCACTTCCTCACTCTTCTCTTTCATGTGGGGGGTAAGAAAGTAGCAGAAGCCAGATCTCCTCTCCTGCTACAGCCTACCTGGTGGTGACTCGGCCTATGACAAGCTGGCACAACTGGTGGAAAAGAACAGGGTTAGGGGCGTCCAAACCATCTTTGATAGTTTAGATGAGCATCAGGGATTGCTACGTGATTCAACACTCGTCAACAGGCTTGATCTCACCAGCTCCACCTACATCCCTCTCAACCTGTTGCTGCTCTGTTTCGTCTTCTACGTCAACAACCGCTCCCTTCCTAACACTCTGACCCAGTATTACACAATATATACTCTTTGCTCAGCTGCTGGATCACCAAGCGTAGAAGGAAGGATTAGGGACTAAGATCAGACACACTTTGAATGGTCTGCCAGAATCCATGCAAGCCATGCTGAACTGCATATATGGCAGCTGTCATACCAGGGCGTTCTGAATAAAATACCATATATAGTGTTTGACAAAGAAATGGTCATCAACACTTGCCTTACATCTGAAGCTGAACTCAAGCATAATTTTAATGGGATGAGCCTCCTCCATTTCCACCCCAAGAAGCACGGAGCCATGGACCACCTGACCTTCAACTTCCATCACAGCACAAACCAAGAGTTCCTCTGTGCAAAGCACATTCATGGAATGAGTAAGGAGGAGCAGACAGCTTTTTGGAAGGAGAATATTAGAAACCCTCGATATGCCATGGTGTCGCAATTTCATTGCGGCTTATCACAGCTGCAGATCAAGGAAGTACAGAATTAATGTTGTCATGCAAAGGGCAGGAACTGCCAAACCAGTGTGATGATGACGATCGCCTGCTGTTCTGTTTTACGCCTTCCATGAAAGCAGCAACACCCATCTCAATGCAGCCATTGCCACCAACTGAATAGAGCTCTTGACTTTGAATTGAAGATGTCTACATACGATTTCTGTCACTGGGCACTGCCTGAGCAAGACGTTTCATTTGACCAAACTCAAATTCGATACTTACTGTACACAAGAGACCAACAGATGCCATCCAAGGTATCGAATGAGTGGCCTCTTCTAATCCTTTGGTCTCATTGCGCCTAAGACTGACTGAGCTTTCATTATTCGATGCCAAAAGGCTCACTTCAACACTAAGTGCCTTGGAAAGCTTACCCTGAAATGAAACAGCAAAGATGCTGGTGATGTCATTGCTTTCCAACTGCCCAAGTTGAAGAATCTACAGAAGGTGAAAGTATGTGGAGGGGATGAAACTTGTGTGCCAATGCTCTTGTGTGCCAGATCATGTGGCAAACTGGCAAAGCTGATCATTGTGGATCTGAAACACTGCATAGTCACAGCGGATGATGGGAGTGCACATGTCCAGAAACCTTAGCACTCTTCACTTCAGATGACTTGAGCTGACATATAGACTCCTGATGATGATGACAGTCAAGTGCTGAATACCTGTTTTGCCCATTAGTGAGCAGATGCTTCTCTCTGGAAGAGCTGGAAGTATTGTGTGAAACACTAGATGTTGGCGATGTCATTGCTTCCCACCTGCCCAAGTGGAAGAATCTAAGGAAGGTGGAAGTGCAGTACATGAACCCTGTGCCCATCTTGTGGCCTACTGTCTACTATGGCAAACTGGTTGAGGTAGTCATCTGAGATCCCAGCTGGCATTGCAAGGTCCCAACAGGTGATGGGAGTGAGGCATCAGCCTATACCTTAGTGCTGCTGAGATGACTTGAGCTGAGATGGAGGTGTGGTCTTGATGACAGTGCAGTGCTGAGGACCCTTTCGTTCATTGTGAGCAGATAATCCTCTCTGGAAGCGCTGGACATGACCTGTGATACACCAGATGCTGGTAATGACATTGCTTCCCACCTACCCAAATTGAAGATTCTAAGGAAGGTGGCAGTTTAGTTAATACCACAACCCCACACCCGTCTTGTTGTCTGTTAGGTTGTGTGGCAAACTGGCTGAGGTGGTCATCCAGTATTCCAAGCAGTGTACGCCCACCACAGAGGACTGGTAAACAGTGGCCGTCACAAAAACATACATAAGTATAATATATAAGGCACATAAATCACAGATTGTCATCACATGCACGCACACACAGATGCACACAATCACACACTACAGCATAATACACTTACTTTATTATTTTAGTATTTCATCTGGATCATGCTAGCCAGTTTGGCCATCAGCCTCATTGAAGAATTCCTTAAGCTTCCTCTGCAAGGTCTCAAACATTAGCTGTGATTCAGGGTCCTCTCTCCAACACTCATGCATAATGGATGGAAAGAGTACAAAATGTACGTCAAACATACCTGATAGTGTTACTAGGTCGTCCATACACATTGGTGGAACTCTCACTAACTTTATAATAATTATTATAATTATAAATTTTGAAAAGGATTTAAGGATGCCCAAAAGGCAAATAAACAAGTGCTGATATAACAAGCATTTCAAGTTAGAAAACTTGTGGGGCGCTGATGGGGGGTCCTAAACTTGCTAGTAATGGTGTTCATGTTTGTCATGCCACTTAGCATCACTCTAAATTCTAGAATGACCCGAGAATGCACCATACAGAAGTAGACATGAATGCATCAGGGTTTTAGATACAAACCAAGACAGCTGTGCCTCATCTATCTGTGCATTATGCGAAACAGCCTTGGGAATTAGTATATTATGCAAAGCTGTGCAAACAATAATGGCTAGTGAATTAGTAGTGCAAGACATAATTATATTAAAGTACATCTAGATTTTAAGCCTGCAATAGGATATTTCTCAAGATGTTTTTCCTTTAAAAATATATAAATATAGCGAGGCAGCCACACACATTGTTCATTGTCATCCAAGTTTCAAGAAAAGTGACTTGCACTTCATCACTGATGGCCATTGTAGGAAGGGATCAGGAGGGGTGATTAAGAGGTTTGACAGCCATGGACAGAAAGGCATTTCAAGCAGACATTGCAAAACTAAAGGAACACTTATGCAGTGTACCTACTTAGAACACAACGATATTTTCACACATTTGTGATTCTGAAAAAACCGTTTCCTTGCCACAAAAGAACGAGGTGAGAGACTATAGTCATTTGCATCACTGCAAGTGGAGGGATGTCAAGCAGATTGCAGCTCCACAGCCAGAGAACTCCCAGCTACAAAGTGGCGTGTGGAACCTCTAGCATATAGTTGGTGGGGAGTGACGAGATAACAAACCCATTAGTACGGTGTACACTTACCTTTCTGCCAGAAACCAGTCGGCCCTGTAGGAGAAATGAGTGTGGAGATGGCCTTCTATTGCAATGTGACACTCAGCACAATTCCATTTTTGCGGCCGGTGGACGAGTTGAAAATGAAGGCAAACGGACCAATTCTCCATTGACGGATCTCCTACTGCTGTAACAGCTCACAGGGACTATTGACTTAGCTGGGTACTAATATACGTGTTATAGTAACAAGCTAGTACGTGGCTAGCTACGAGAACAGTAGCTACGTACGTACATCATTACCACACATCTTACTCGTCCACGCCACGATGTTGCCGTATTTGGTTTCCTACCCAAACCCAGACGCAAGCCGTCAGCGCGAAGTGGGTCTGGTACTAGTAGCACAAACAGGACATCCTGCTCGACACCTGGAATGCTAAACACTGCTAAAAATAGGCACGTATCCTACGCATATATAATTAGAGTAACAAATTTTAATATGGCTTCCTCTCATCAGTTGTTGTTCAATCCGGCACCGTATTTTCGCCCCAAGCCATCCTCACTCAAGATCGGAGACGAGATTAACCGAGGATCGTATGGCTCAGTGAGCTGCGGAGAATTGGACGGCACGCCAGTCGCTGTGAAGAGAATACATGGCCTACTTTTGGAGGCAGCCAAAGGGCAAGGCGACTTTAAGCTGGTTATGTCGAGTTTCCAGCGTGAATGCCAACTCCTCGAACAAGTGGATCACCCTCACGTAGTAAATTTCCGAGGGGCCTTCTACGATGAGACGAGAGGTGAACCCGTGCTCGTTATGGAGAGAATGAGGGAGAATCTTCGAGAGTTCCTTGAACGCAACAGAAACGAATTGAGTCCGCAGAAACAACTTATGATTTGCCTCGAAATTGCGCGTGGTCTCCTTTTCCTCCACACTCACACTCCTCCCATAGTACATAGAGACCTGACAGACAAGAATGTCATGTTGGGCAAGGATGGTCTGGTGAAGATTGGAGACCTTGGTCAATCAAAGTTGAAGGCCAACAACGCACAGTACTTCAGCACAGTTCAACCAGGGGCTATTCCTTTTATGCCACCTGAAGCCATGCAAAAGGAGGCACACTACAATGAGAAGCTAGACACCTTCTCTTTTGGTGTGCTCATGCTGGAGGTAGCCACTCAGCAGCCTCCACAGGTGGATCTAGTCGGAATCGGTCGAGACAAAGAGGCAATGCGTCGCAAAGAAGACCTCTACAAATTGGAGAAGGGCCACCCCCTGAAACCGCTGATCCTTTCCTGTTTGGAGGATGAGCCTGAGATGCGACCAGATATTATGTCAATCCACACCCAGTTGCAGGCCATGGTGGAAGGAGTGGAGGTGAGTGTATATATATGTGCATACAGCTTGTGAAAATACATTTTATTGATGACAAGAGTCGAGTACAAAATGGTTCACGTGCCACATGTACATGGGGACTATGTGTGTGTATACTTATAATGGTATATTTTATAATAGTTATGATATCAGTGTTTATATTATAATTGTATTATACTTGATATATTTAAAGCACTTTAATAACTTTCCCATCTATTATGCGTTCCTTGAGTACTCATTCCTTGCCTTCACATACGACCCTGTCCTGTTTGCATGCTGTAGGAGGTACTGCACCAGTTCTTACTCTGTCCTTCACCGGAGATGAAAGTGCAGATCATGAAATTGCCCGACATGCCAATACGAGCGACTTCTTTTGGAGCCACAGTCCACAACAGCAAAGTGTACATCAGCGCAGCAAGTAATGATGCAAGTGGTAAACGTACACGTCCTATTCTAGTCTACTCAAATAATGAGCTGAAGTGGAGCACACTCGCAGAGCAACAGGGTGCATCAACCATTGCAGTAGTCAATGGCCACATTACCTTGATTGGAGGGCATTCTGCATCGACAAGAAAAGTCATCAGCAAACTTTCCACTTGGTATGAAAAAGAAGCCCGTTGGAAGCGAGTGATGCCTCCCATGCCTACAAGACGGTATAGTCCAGCTGCTATCACTCTTGACAACCTCCTCCTGGTGACAGGTGGAGTGGCAGATGATGGCTCAACTGTTCTCAGCACCACTGATGTACTGTTCCTCACGACAATGAAGTGGACCTCTCCTGAAGGACTCAAACTCCCTGTACCACTATGGCAACATCACTTGGCCCTTTGTGGGGAGTACATCTACCTGGTGGGAGGGGCTACAGTGCATCCTTGGCAATCAGCAGAAAATGACAACCCCCAGGCATGGCGAGCAAAGTTGAGTGATATCAAGCAGGCTGCATTCCCACATCACTCCCAACCGCAAAGGGGTGTGTGGGCCCGAATAGCTGACCCTCCGACTCTGCGACCAGCTGCCGTTTCATGCGGAGGGACACTCTACACAGTTGGTGGACGGACAAAAGCTAATAAGCCCATTAGTACGGTGTATACATACACCACTGCCATGTGCAAGTGGGTCGCTGTAGGTGCCATGAGTGTGGAGAGGATTTGTCACTGTGCTGTGCCACTTAGCAGGACCACTATTTTTGTGGCTGGAGGCCATGTCTTACATGAAGGAAAACTATCTACTTATTCCAGGTCAACGGAGCTCCTACTTTTGTAATCGCTCAAAGGGACAACTATGTACGTTTGTGTAGTGCATTTTAAAACTTTATCATTTGACCTTTGTATACCCTGACTGGAAAAAAACAATTTTTGCATGAAAATATGTGCCCTGTGTTGCCAGGGTATACAGCTTTTTGGTTGCTGTACTAGTAGCAACTGGGCCAATGAGATTATCTTCATCTCTTATAATTATATTCCTCTGCTGTCTTGTATATGCTGGTCAAGATTTGTTCACACCAGCCAGGGTTCACAATAATTCTTAGACGTTTCGGCAGCTTTCAGCTGCCTCCATCAGTAATTAAAATGGGTCATGTGAGTCAGTACATGTGTGTACATCCATACAAGTTAAATCATGTGTATGTACACTTGAACATACCCTATATACATATGCCACCTACACACACACACACACACACACACACACACACACACACAAACACACACACACACACTACATTCATGCACAAATGCACATGCACACACACTACAAGACGCACACACATTCACATGCATGCACACATGCACCACACACACACACATATAGACACAAACACACACACACTCGATGCATCAACCTTATCACTAGTGCACATTTCCACTACCTGCGGTTTGAGGCAACTTGCAGTATACAGCTATTATATATATCACAGTGGTTAGTGTCTCAATATATTACAAGTTTCAGTACCAACATCACAGTAGTATGCATGGTGTACACACTGTACAAGCTATAGCTGTAGTGTGCGCTGATCACAGGAAGTATAGCATATGAGAATGGTTTGGAGATTATAGTTCAGTGTTTGGGTCGATCATCCTTGATCCAAATCCAGTTGGATCGAGTCTAGAATAATTATACAATACCGCTACCACCAGATCATGATCTTTATGACTTGCTCAATCAAATCAATAGTATCTATATAATTAGACGTAGTAAGTATCAGCTACTCCTAAATAAATCATGCATGCAAGGCACCTAACGAAAACCTAAAGGTGTATATATAACAAGTGAGCCATATTATATACGTATATGCTACAATATGCATGGCTATAATATTATATTATTTTCATTGATTCCGTACCCTCACTTAATGCACTCTGTTCCTTTGGTGCAATATCGTATAGTCCCTCTAAATATGATTCAGTATGCCTACAGATTCAGGCTATGCACAACACGTCTAAACAGCAGAAAACTCTGCATCAGGTGCAACAGGGAGTTTTGCATCTCAGTGTGAAAGTGCACTCTATTCACACCTAATGAACAACTCGCGAGACACACCACTCACATATGTGAACCTCCTAAAGAAAACTTAGCAATCAACAATGACTGTGGCTTTCTATTCCTTAAAATTAGCCAGCTAAACTCACTCAGTGTGTTGGAGACACCTTAAAATCAGGCACAGATGATTTGTCGTACTGGTCAGAATTAACGATGAGTGACACTCGATAGATCCAAGACATACTTGGTTTTTGGGAGAAAGGACATAAAAGAATTACACAATTAATTTTTTTTTTTGCACCTATTGCTGACATTTTACTTGCAGGCATGTCGTGAAAGGTGATGTATTTAAGCATTGTATTCTCATTAAACTATCCTCACATTGATCACTCAAAAACAATTTACACTAATAGACAAGTCCATGGTGCAGAGTGTACATACCTATTACAATATATGGCAGTGTCACAAATAGATAAATTCATACAATCAAATAGTAGTATATGTGGAGGTGCGTTATTAAGTACAACATCGAAAGTGTAGAATTGAAGTGTTACACACTCAAGACAAGAAATGCACAACGCTGTCCATCCTGACACACTACAGAAACGTGCAGAGGGGATGGTATACCTGCAGTATGGAAGATGAGGAAGGAAAGTAAGAAACTATTGTAGAAGTGCGAAAGAGGACATATTGAATGAATGGAGCATACGTGAATGACAGTAAAGAGAAAAAATAACACACTATCAATCTAGTGTTTAGTGTTACCGTACAGAATATAGAGTTCAAATTCCTTTGAAACACTAGCCCACAATGATATAGATCATTTTAGACATACGTATCAGCAACTTATGGTTGCCTTCGTCAGGAAATGACAAGGCAAGAGGATCCCAGAGGACCATGTTCTGGGTGATGAACAGCAAGGCACGTGTACGAACACTCGAGAGTCAAAGATAAGAGGTCAATTGTTACGCTAACATATGTGTATCGAGTGTAAAATACTACACGTGTGTGTAAAAAGGTACTCATTCGTGTATTCGTGCGAGTAAAAATGGACGACGTGTGAACTGACGAGTATCAGCATGAGAAAATTGTATGTCAAATGTGATCTAGAGAGCAAAATAGTCTTGTAGCATGAGAGCGAAGCGATGTCAACTCCATATCAGCCTAGTTACGACAGCTGGACGCACGAACAGAATGCATATTGCTCCATCATTAGGACTCTTCGCGCCGAGGACGAGAAAAAGGGGATTGATTTCCTAACCGAAGTGTCTCTGTTTTGTGGAAAGCAAAAGGAAAGGAGGGCTGTGAGTGAAGAAATGTGTAGTAGAAGGGCTCATAGCTATGTAAAATACACTAAATTTGACAAATGTTTACATGTTACATGCGTGTATACCTCTGTCTCCTGCACGGCGCGTTCCTCTTTGAATGTGCCCAGTCTAACAGGCGGTTGTCGAACGGCGGTAGCCTCATGTGTTTAGCTTCATGACGAACTCTCTCTGCCGCAATCTCTTAGCGTCGCCTAAAGATGTGTTTAAGGCTAACGCAGTGAGTTTTGCTGGTGTCCTTCGATTCCAACCATTTCACTGCGACCTCCTTGGTTTTTGGGCATATTTGGTCTGAAAGATGTACGATTGTCATTCGGAAGTTCGAATTAACACTGCTGTAAGTGTTAATATCAGTGTGTACATTCTTACACGCATGAGTAGAAAAGTACACGCACAAACCACACACACGCTACACATGATTTACTGCCTGCGAATCTTTAAATCGGTACTGTATTTGTTACATAGTTGCATATTATGAACAGAATCTAAAAATGGAGCCTGCCACTAATGCAAGAGCTAATTCAAATTTATGTTCTATGACTGAATTAGAATGAAAACACACTGTTTACAGATTCATCATCACATCACAGATTGTCATCACATGCATGCACGCATGTATGCACACACTCACACACTACAGCATAATACACTTACTTTATTATTTTAGTATTTCATCCGGATCGCGATAGCCAGTTTGGCCATCAGCCTCAGTGAAGAATTCCTCAAGCCTCCACTGCAAGGTCTCAAATGTGGGTCGCGATTCAGGGTCCTCCCTCCAACACTCGCGCATGATCTCGTACAGCTGATCTGGGCATCCCATTGGGCATGGCATACGGTAGTCCTGTTGGATGGCCTCCAACACCTGTGCGTTGCTCATGCCAGGGTAAGGGAACCGGCCGTAGGTGACTATCTCATACTGTAGAATGCCAAAGGACCACACGTCAGACTTGATGGTGAAGCGGTTGTAGAGGGCAGCCTCGGGGGCGGTCCACTTGATGGGAAACTATTGGATGGAAAGAGTACAAAATGTAGGTCAAACATACCTGATAGTGTTACTAGGTCGTCCATACACATTGGTGGAACTCTCACTAACTTAGAAATTTGAAAGGGGGATTTAAGGGTTAACTTTAAACTGCTAGTTTAGTTAGTCTTAGATAGGTACGGTATGTGACAATATAACGTTAACGTTTCGTTTTTACGAAACGCTCCAAAAACGGAGCGTACTTCGCCGTTTAAACGGAAACAAAACGAATTGGTACGATATTGCGCAATCGTCCTGGAACGGTCGGCGGGTGAATAAAACGATGGCAGATGGTTTGGCGGTGAATAAAACGATAAGATGGTTTGGTGTTGAAGATTAGGGCGATCTAGCAATGAATAAAACGATAACGAGCAGTCGGGCGCCGGCGGGAAACTCTATGAGTACAAATAGAGACGTTACTGGCCATTCACGCTCGCTACCGCTCCTTCGTGTGGTTCCGTTTCGCTGCTCCTTCGTGCGCGCATCTAGTACTGCTGGATCTTCACCATCCACCACAACAATTCTTGCAACTTTCGACTGGCACGACCAGGAATTCGTGCAAAGCCGTTCGGAGAGCGCCTATAAATAGTTTCGTTCCCCTTGAAACGCTTCGTTTTATAACCGTTCCGACGCTGATCGTTTTATGGACGTTTTTCGTCTTCTGCTTCAAAAAGACAGAACGGAAAGGTACGGAGCGTAGAACGGTCTAATTGCTTCGCAAAAACGAAACGAAACGAAACGGAACGAAACGAAACGTTAACGTTATATTGTCACATACCGTAGGTATGCCCACTGATTATGCAGGTCCGTCTTTGTCTTGACTAAGTGCAGTCTAATTGAGACAATTGACTTTTACTATGCAGTCTACGGGGTGCATCTTACATAGGCAATAAAATATACAACAGTACACGTGTGCACTGCTTGCAGTCAAGAAGAAATATAATTAATGGGTTGTTAGGTACAAGATACTCAGTGTCAATTCTGTGTAGGATATAGTCTCGCATATATACCCAGCCTGTTATTCACTAATACTGAAAATAAGCTGGCTTAATTAAGTGACCAGGATTTACCGGATAGGTACACAACAAAAAAAGGCTTGGGGTATGTTTATTCATTGGGAAAGCAAACTTCACGCTCCAGCCAAAGTTCTTTCCTATTGGTTTACCACTGGCGCTCTTATCTTAGTGAGGATCAGATATGTCTGTTTCTTCGTACATAACTGGGGTTTACAGTACATGGGATAAACAAAGTTAATGTTCTACGAGCATGGTAAGGGTATGCACGTACTAATTTAGGCAATATAGGTGTACCAATTTACGGCTATGGGCGTAGAACACACGTACGGTACGTGGCAGAAAAAAGTTAGCGTACTACGCCCGTATGTAGGCACGTGAATATTTGTCAGTACGTCCATAGCCGCAGGCATATATCCCCGTAGGTTTAAATTTGTACGCCTGTATCTGTACTACGCCCGTACGTACTCTCTATCGACCGAGGCGCGACACCGAGGTATATTTGCCACAGAAGTAGATACGTATAGAGGCTCCCTACCGAACTATTATAGATCCAAAACGACTCACTAACCCAATCACGTCCCTACTGATTGGCGACAAACCCGGTCCTCTAGGCAACGTACGCCGTCTAGAACGCTGCTTCTTCGGTTAGAATGGCTTCAGGAACGTCTGGTTGCTTCTGCGTCGGCAAACGTGAGTTCGGTGTTGACTCCTGTATCGCCTGCCAAAAGGGAGCTTCCCTTGCGGGCTCAAGCTCCGCCTCTGAACCGCCTACAGCTGTCAGTTCCAGCAAAAGGTCGCGTTTCGACCTCGTTTCGGAAGCGGAAATGAATGCAATGAAAAAAGGTTATATACCACAGAATACGGAAAAGACTACAAGGTGGGCTGTGAATAACTTCCTGTTATGGAAACAGAACAGGAACGTCGTTTCACAGGAAGCAGCTGTACCAGATGACATCCTGGATTGCACTGACCCTGCTGTACTTAGCCACTGGCTAAGCTGTTTTGCAGCAGAGACCAGGACTACCAATGGGACACAATATCCACCAAACACTATCTACTCTCTATTGTCTGGCATTCAACGCCATATGAAGAGCAAAAATGCTGATGCTCCCACATTTCTTAACAAAGAAGACAATCGATTTAAGGACCTGCATAACACTCTTGATGTGATCTTCAGGGGTCTACGAGAGAAGAACATTGGTACATCTACATCACATCATCGACCATTTGACAAAGACGAAATTGATCACCTATGGGCAACTGGAGTACTAGGAACAGGCAATCCCTTGTCCCTTCTCAATGCAGTGTTCTTTTATACTGGGATGCAGTTTTGCTTAAGAGGCGGAGATGAACACCGAAAATTGAGACTTGACCAAATAAAACGAGAAGAGACAGGATATGTGTACTATGAAAACGGCTCGAAGAACCGTAAGGGCACTTTTTCTGAAAGAAGCGTGAGCAACAAGGTGGTCAAGTCAGTGGCAGTGCCGGAAGCTGGTGAGAGATGTCATGTGTACCTTCTAGATCTGTACATCAGCAAGCTGCCCCCAGATGCGCACAAGGCAGGTGCTTTCTACCTTCGACCCCTGTCAAATATACCATCAAAAGGGCCTTGGTACACAGCTGTACCAATTGGGAAGAACACTTTGTGTGGAATGGTTAAAAACATGTGCGCAAATGCAGGCCTGGAAACAAGAACTAACCATTCTCTCCGCGCAACAGCTGCCACCGCTCTATTCAAAGCCGACGTCCCTGAAAAAGTAATTCAGGAAAGAACAGGCCATCGCTCTTTGGATGCTTTAAGAAAGTATGAACAATCTACAGAAAGGCAACATGGCGCAGCCTCCAAGATCCTTGCTATCAGCAACGAGGTGAATTACGAAAAGGCCCTTTGTCCTCTCGCAAGTGAGAAGGCATCGACGGGCAGTACTAGTCGTACGGCTAGCCTGCCGATCACCCTCAACATAAAATCAATGAGCGGCTGCACCATTAATTTATCCTATGGGCCTCTGCCGGAGAGCACGCAAGAAGATCCCGTGGCACTACCGGAGCTCTCCGAGAAAGAGGTAGAAGAACTTTTCAGTGACTTCTGACTTTATTATATTATACTATGTTATTATTATTATTATACTTCTGCCCATAATTATGTATAATAAATGTGTATGATGACGTCAATAATATCGTCACGCGCACTCTGCCCGCGGCGTACGTATACGGGATATATCGTCACGCGCACTCTGCCCGCAACGTACGTATATGGGATTTATCGTCACGCGCACTCTGCCCGCCACGTACGTATATGGGATTTATCGTCACGCGCCAAGCTTTGGAATGATTCTATGAGATTTAGAATCATCGTTTAGATGCACGTTACCATGGCAACGGGATCTATGATATATTGTATGGTGAGTGCAAGATTATTCATATCGCTTGACAAATTTGTAGACCCCGACTTTCGTTGTTGCGTACCCTTCTTCGGACAAGCAGCGAGAAATCTGGACGTAACTCTTTCCCAGACGCCGGTAGAAGAGAATTCTCTGCTTCACGTAATCAGAGTACATCATCTTCAACTGCTGAGCCACTCTCTAAAGGAAGGGAAATACGTACGATAACGTCAAGGAAGACAATGATACACGATCCTGACACTTCGACCTTCAACAGCGTCGATATATACGACGAATTACGGCGTGCGTGCGACATTCTTTGTAGGCACGATGACAAAGGGCTTGGACCCGCACCATGCCCTTCGGAATTCGTAGATCGAAATATCTGCGGGCGTACTCGAGAGTACGTACGGTACGTATACTACGCCCGTACGCGTAGATACGTATCTGTAGTTTTCTGTAGAGAGTGCATATGCATTCAGCAGTGTATGTGCAATATTTATAGCAAGTGCACACCTTTGCATGAACCTATCTATGTACATGCGGGAAACTGTGACTGGCAGCATCTTTGGCAACGCACACACACTCGCTTCCTCCTGTGTCACTTTTATCGCCAATTGAAACTCATACTGAGCGCAAAGGCGGGGAAGGAAGTCCTAACAAGATATGGCGCAATTTGTCACACTTTCGAAGGGTTGCTTATGTGAGAAATGATCTGGCAGGAATGCACTAACAGGTAGCACTTTTACGACTCCACTTCCACTACGGTGGATGCAGGGGCACGCGTATGAATTTGATATAGGTGTACGAGTGTATTACGGTGTGTACGTATGGGCGTACAATGATGCGTTTGTACAGACATACTTCATTACGCATATGCATGTACGGGCATGGTACATTAACTTTTTATCCAATGTACAGTATATAGGTGTCCAACCTTAGTTGGAGGCAGGGGGCTTCAATGCTGTTGGAATTTGTACTACTAGTCAGTACAGTGGTCATTCGGGTGGGTTAGCGATGACTGTCAACATGATCAGATTGAAGAAAGAGAAGACAAAATAGCTAAACAACCAAGAACTGATGAACGAATGAGCTTTGTTAACCCTAATGTCTTCAATACCCAAGTACTATCCTGACCAGTGGTCGAAATAACGTCTGGTCATCGGTCAATTTCCGAACGTTTTTCTAAATTGACAGCACATCATTCCATGTGATCAGTACACATGACCGATCACGTTTGCATGGTTGCACAACAGCTCTGTTCACGAAGGTACATAGTCTCGTACCCAGACCCATCCGCCATTTTATATCGGGCGAGGCCGATATAAAATGGTGGATGGGTCTGGGTACGAGACTAGAAGGTACACTAGATGAAAGGCTCGGGCTTTCTTCCAGTGTTCCTTGCTACTGAGTTCAGTTGTTTTATACGTTCCTCGTATCGCGTAACAGCTTAACAGATTGCTAGAATTAATAATCGTTCGTAAATCGTGAAGAGAGGCGGTGTCGCACAGGAGGGAGCGGGCGAAGCCAAGAAACGGCAAGTCAGTTTACACTAGATTCCAGAAGTGGCGACGTGAGCTCAATCGCGATTACTAGACGATGTCGTGGCTGGACTGCTCTAGTGAGTACGAGGGTGAAAAACCAGCTGAAATGTAAAGCGTATAGCGAGTTTGTGGAGAGAATTCGTGGTAGCAAGAACTTCAGCGACGGGTGGCCTGATGATCGTCGGTGCCAACTTGGTCAGTTTAAGCAATGTTTGTGACCATGTCCAAAGTGATCAGCATGCTCACGCAATGTTGCGCCTGAGGAAGCAACACACTAAGTTTGCAGGGCTGCCTCCCTCCACCTATAGTGCAATTAAAATTTGACATTGCCCATTTTGTAGCGGCAAAGAAGCTTCCATTTATCAAGTACCCTCAGATTTGTGAGCTTGAGTCTCACCATTGGGTCAACCTATGACGAGTCACAAAATTCTGTGGTCCCTCATTGCAACACTGTACGACGTGCATGACCGAACAAAATTCAACATGACCGAACAAACTCAGGAGTGCTCGGACATTTGACCAAACAACCATAAAACCTTATTTCGACCACTGCTGACAATACGTTTTGTACGTGTCACGTTACTGCCGAACAAATCGGCCTACAAAGGAGCAACATCACATATTTTGACGGTTGTTGTTCATTCATTCCCCAGAGGACCATGTTCTGGGTGATGGAAACTCTGAAAAGAGACACACAAACACTTGAGCAAGAGTAAAAGGTTGAGCATTACGTGAACATACCAAGCTCTTATTAGCTAAGACTACAAAACCGGCGTGCTTTGGCTACAGATGTACTTTTGCTAAGGACGTCTACTGATATGAGCGACTATGCATACGGGC
The DNA here is from genome assembly GCA_949841015.1 of Aplysina aerophoba. NCBI lineage: Eukaryota > Metazoa > Porifera > Demospongiae > Verongiida > Aplysinidae > Aplysina > Aplysina aerophoba. The sequence goes on from OX465041.1 coordinate 4,927,885, forward strand.
ATCCAACAGGTACTAGTACAGGCATACTGCTGAATTGAAAATGGGCGTTTGTACGAATGTTGAACGGAAAAGTTACTGTTACATGTACCATACCTGGTCACTGAACAAAGCCACAGAGTTCTACCCCAGTCATGTACATACATACACCCAAATTAATGTCACTGTAAAATGTCACAACAGCTACGGACAGCCTACAAATACGTGTATGGGCGCAGTCAATGTTACATACGTGTATAATGTGGGTGAAGCTACGGGCGTGCTACGAACAGTGTACGATGAAATCAATAGCACGGGTACGTCTAACGCTTGAAAGAAGTGCCAACGGCTGTTGCACTCTTCCTTAAAGGAAACGGTTACATAAATGGGGCGCTTCGCAAATTGTGTCACTATTTGCAATTTCTTGTCGGCAAGTGTTTTCATCTTCACACTGAAGACGAGTCTTCGGAGTACCTTGAAAGCCATGCAGGAGCAATCGCTCGACCACGCTCTCGTACCTGGTCCGAGGAGGAGTGTGTGCGCATTGAACCAGTCTCCAGCATGCGTTAGACTCGCGTAGCCAGACTGCCATTTTGTTCCGACTGGAACAAAATGGCAGTCTGGCTATGTGAGAGTAAAGCCAAACACCAAAGTATGGGAATGAAAGCCACAAGACTAAACTGAGGAACACCTTGGCATGTTTGATAATGATACCTTACTATTTACACCTTTAGCGTCTGTCACATGCTGCGGGCGTAGCCAGGTTAGCGTACGGTTCTCACGTGCAGCTACGTATGTACGGGCGTACTTTTAATAATGTGCAGGCATAAAACGGACATGCAAACGGGCAGGCATATGCCTGTAAACGGTTTACTTTTTATAGAATGTACTGTAAGTCTATGAGTGCATTAATCTCCTCTAACCTTTGCTCCAGTGTGAGCTTCATATATCTCCTCTGAAATGACTCGGGCCAGGCCAAAATCAGCCACTTTGCAGATCAAGTTGTCTCCTACGAGGATGTTACGTGCTGCCAGGTCTCGGTGGATGTAGCATTGCTGCTCAAGGAAGGCCATCCCTGCGGCTACTTGAGCACTCATGTCCACCAATTGCTTAATATCCAATTTCCGACCTTCACCACGAAGGTAGTCGAGGAGGCTCCCGTGCTTCATGAGCTCAGCAACGATGTATATGGGCTCTTCTTTGGTGCAGACGGCATACAGCTGAATCAGCTTTGGGTGCCGAAGACGGATCATGATGGCAGCTTCCTGGAGGAATTCATCCACTGGCATGGTTCCCTGCTTTAAGGTCTTAACAGCCACTGCAGTTTTGTTGTTCCAAAGTCCCTCCCACACCTCTCCAAACTGTCCTGCACCCAATTTTCGCACCAGGCGAAGAGTCCGCCTATCAATTTCCCAATCTTCATTGACGTGCCTCGACAGACCTGCAGTCTGTGGTTTCTCTGCCTGTAAACAAGCCTGCTTCAGGTTCGTGCATAAGCCATCTCCTTGCTGCTTATAGTACTCCACCAATTCTTGAATGGTTTCAAATGTCACTCGTCGAGTGACAAAGAATCCTCCGGTGTCAAGTCTTCGAATCCGATAGTGTCGTACACGTTCCGTGTCTCGCACTGAGAGAGAATAATCACCTGCTGTTGTTTCACTGTCCCGCACAAGAAAGCTGCCCTGTCGGTTGAAACTCTGCATCAGCTGCTTCTCGGCATCAATTCGCTTGATTTTGCCAAAAAACCACCTGAGAGTAAAAATACACAAATCTGTGATCAGTGCTCAGTTGCATACACGTGCTAACGTACTACGCACTCTAGTATCTCAGTGACAATGGCATTGTGGCGTATCCTGCCCAATTGTGTCAAATTTCCTGTACTCTGTAATTTTCGCCTTAGGCTTAATATCTGTCACGTTGACTATCATAGTTGCAACTATTGGCCATGGCTTGTCACCATGTAGTGCAATCATGTAACTTGGAAAGCCTGCCATACAGTAAGCACATACGTACTATATACGTAGTACGTATATAGTTTTCCTGTCTACAAGGACACTTGGGAGTGCATTGTGTGGACATGAATTCATACCTAATATTATAACGGTCAGATTCACAAACATACACACAAGATACACACAAGCTTCACATCATACGGTACGTGTCACAATAAAGTTTCCCTTGCACGCCCGTACGTATGCCCGTTTCCGTTCCAACGGTACGCCCGTACCCATAGCCAAGTACGCCTGTTTTCGCAAAGTGCCGAATCAGTACCAGAAGGTGTGAATCATTTGGTATGTTTGCGGAGAGATCAACATGTTACTTTTGGCCTTTCAAGTGTTCGTGTGCGCGGCTTGCTGTGTCCTTTTCAGAGTGTTCATTCACCGAGGCTTGTGCCTTCAGCATTTCAAGATGATTTATTCAGACTACGTAAAGCACAGAATCCTTGTTTACTATTGTTCTAAGAAGAACTGCACGGAAATCGCTCGTTGTTTAACAGAAGAGGGATACTCGATTTAACACCTTTGTAGGCCGATTCGGTCGATTTAACTTGCACGTAGGTGTCATTCGCAGGTATGCGCCAGCATTCTTGACAACTACCTACAGCTGTAGTATGGTCCGTACCTGTTTTGTCGGACGTCCGTTCTAAATTTGTCGTACGCCCGTACCCGTTTGTCTCGGACGCCTGTTTCCGTATCCGTACGCACGGGCGTTGGTGGGAAACTTTATTGTGACAGGTACCGCAATTGTGCGGTTTGTACACATAGCAAGTGATTCTGTTTACTACCATATGATTACGATTGTCCACAGTGCTATGTTACAATGTGTGAGTCCCTGTGAGTGGCTGCCATGTGTATGTAGTGCAGGTCTTGCCAATGAGGGAAGCACAAGCTGTATACCCAACCACTCCATTAGAGTATATTGCCCATGGCAAATATTTCTATCTATTCCAGCACTGATTACAAATAGTACATACGTATGTATGTAGGTACGTATGTAGATGTAGTAGCAGGTCTACATGTTGAATGCTTCAAAGCATTGGATGCAATAGCAACTCAAACAGTGCTCGTTACTATTGGAAAAGTAAAGATATCTCCGCATGGACATTATCCTTTATGCAGTACTTGTCTGTGTTATGTATTTGTACTCAGAAATACATATCCCACAATTAACTGCACAGTTACTGCTTCCTATTCAAATGCATAGGACAAAGTGGACACCATATACAGTACGTATGTATGTACACATACTGAGTGACTGTCTGACTTTAGCTTTGATCTGTCTGAGTACACAAAACAGAAGAACCAACAAATTAAACTACTACAAATACGTAGAGTAATGTACATACATATGTGCACAGATTATCTCCAGTGCTCACAAGCAATGTGTATTACCAAGAGCAGAATACAATATTTGTTTCAGTGTAAACTACCACATAACGAACTTCAGTCAATAACATTTTGGCCTCAAAGGTCCATCTTCAGTTGAAGATACAAGGGTCTTATTTTGTTGACCAAAGTATGTCGCATATTTAATGCGCAATGAATAGTTCTTCTATTCCACATCCTAACATGGTAAGTACATACGTATCTCTATCTTACCTAAACGTATCAAGCATAGTATGTACGCACATATTCGTACTTGTGCCATATTACAAGTGCCAGAGTGCTTGTTGCAACACCTACGGTAATAGCCATCAACAGTCTTGTCTTACAGTGGAGGGAACACAGTGTAGTGAAGCCACTCATACTATGGGAATCCCTCAGCAAGCAGGATGTCTGTGCTCTGCAGGGTTCTTACTCCCCCTCCTGTGTTTTGGCGCTCTCGTTTGTGTATGGAAGCTCAAATAGATTGAACCAATACATAATTCTATTAGCCAGACGAGGTGACCTGAACAGTTACACCACACAAACAGGGACTGGCCAAATCCTATTGTGGCAGCAAACCCAATTAGAAGCAGTACAAGACTTGTAATGATAGGATCTTGTTGCTGACTTCCCTGGAGGGGGCGGATTGATGTGTAGAAGGTGGGGATCAATACATAGAATGTGGGGCTCAATGTAGAAGGTGGGGCTCAATGTGTAGAAGGTGGGGTTCAATGAGTAGAAGGTGGGGTTCAATGTGTATGGCACTATGTGTGTAGGTACATATGTATGTAGCCTGCCATAGGCCCCACAGCAGACAGTGAACAGACTCAATATACTTACATATGTGTAAAGCTTCTGCCTTCCAGAACAACATAGTATTCACTACATCTGCCTCTCTTCTGTTAGTGCACAGTGACCAGCCTGCCTAAATTGTCCAGTGCTCACTGGGGTTGACGGTTCTGGTGCTGCTATAATCATCATTTTGTGGTGACAGCATGCCAGACAGGTCAGACGCAGGTGGTACTGACTCAACAATTTGTGGTTTTCTTGTTTGTCCTAGAGATTCAGAATTCTATTCCCTCAGTACAGTCAGCATTTGTGTGGTCATGCATTTGTATTAGCATGTGCAGTCCACCCTCTCTTACAAAGTGCTTCTGAAAGCAGTTGCGCAGTATTGCTGATTGGAGGGAGAATGGAAATCACAAGATAGGGTCGTACATACACAATTCAGGTGTAGAATTGTATGCAGATACATGTACATATGTAAACACAAGCATGCATACATTGTCAGTATGCATACGGTGAGGTGTAATAACACGTCTGTGATGCCTTCAGGCCCTCAGTTGATTTATACCACAGTAGCACTACATGCACTGGCAAAGACAGTGAGCGCTGTACTGCACCACAAGGTTTGTATGAGCATGTGAAATGTGTACTGGGTGATGGACTGCAGAACCTTCTTGTTTGATACTGTAAGCAGCCAGACAAGCTTCTTCAACATACAGTAGATCCTCCTTTATCCAAACAGACTTGTACCAATAGTTGTTAATAACCCTTCGCATTATTGAATTTGTTTGGACTATCGAAAGTGTGATGATTTGTATTGTAGATCACGACACACATGTGTGCATGTACCTATTATGTACATCATAGTAGAGCAACTCAAGCTTCTGGTCAATAGTGAAAAAACTTCATTCATTCAAAAGACCAATCTGAAGTGGTTGAGTGAGCACTCACACGGTACTAAACCCTGCTCAAGCCAATCAGCTAACTACACAGGAAACAGTCATACAAGTCAACATAATTACTATTAGCACATGCAGTGCTTCAAAGCCATTCTTATTACCATGGTTACCAGCTGGTCACATACGTGTAAGGCTGCATAAAGCACTTGTCCATGTTGGGTAGCAGCACTAAAGTACATACATATATACTTTATTATAAAAGAAACTGACTGAAGACATATGCAAAAACACATATCATGTGCAACATGCATCAAGAAACTGTAGTCTTTATATGTATATAGCATGTAATTCTCCTCCCTTCCTGTCCTTTTCTCCACATGCCCTGACAGTAATATGATACTGGCTTCTAGCTATGCTGTTTGATAAAGGCAATAAAAAATAAGAAGGCTCTACGTACGTATGTAGTTCAGACTTCAGTGGGAGCGTCATACCATCGCAGAAGGAGTAAATATGCATCTCAATTAATCTGAAAAGTTGGTTCAAGTCATGAGTGTGATTTCAGCAACAACAGTAGCATGACATTGATATCTGTACTGTTGACCTATGTATGAGATGTCAGGACAAATTCAATGCATTATTTTATTTGTTCGTTCAGCAAATGTGAGCGTAAAATACTTCTTGACGTTCTATGACCACGCATACATAAGTACGGTACGCGTATAACACAGGTAAATCTACGGGTGTGCATCAAAAAGTACAGGCAATCCAAGTGATAGCTTGAGAATGTTCTAACACATGAAAGAAGTGTTACAGCTGATGCATTCCTGCTTAAGAAATCTACTTACTTAGATGGAGTGCCTCGCAAGGTGTGAAACTATTCGCAATTATCTTGACGGCAAGTTTATTTGTCTTCACGGAAGGATGAGTCTATGCAGCACCCTGAGAGTCATGCAGGAGCAAGCAGATAAGCATTGTGAAAGAAGAGAATCCTCTGCTTGATGTAGTCTGAGCACATCATTTTGTGCTTCGTAGTTACTCTGAGAGATATGTGCGTAGGCACAGGAGAAGACGAAGTCAACAACAGTAAGAATAGAAGTTGCACAACTACACTGAGTAACACCTTAGCACGTTCGACGATGATTCCTTACAATTTACACCTGTAGCATTTGGCAGATGCTCCGAGCATAGCATGGTCATCATACGGGTATTTCACTCAGCTACTTATGGGCATACTTTGAAAAAAGTACGGCCCTAAAACAGGCACGCAAATGAGCGTGCATACGCCCGTCAAATGTTAACTTTTTATGAGGTGTACCGTACAGTACAGGTATCTAATAAAATTAGACTAAGAGAATCCTTGCCATTACAGTCCTCCAAAGTGAGGCTTCCCAACATCAACAATTAAAAGTGGTCACAGGTAAAGAGTATGATCCACAGATGGATGAAGAAGGTACCATCCACTGTTCAAGGCATTTGGTAAAACTGTTCACAACAGAGCACTTCCTCACAATGAAACTAGCGGGACGTCTATGCAGAACACAGTTGAAAAGGAAACCAACTGTCAAACTAACTCCTGTATTGAAGCTTACAGCTTCCCCATTCATCCTGATAATAAAGTCAAAAGTACACATGTATATTCATAGTACCCACTCACTCATTCAGCTAGGCACAGTGGCAACTTCAAATACCGTATACATATTAGTAAAGCAAGGATGCGCGTAAGAACACATGGTACAGTATAATGAAGTGAGGTGCACTGTTATCATAGGTCCGTTAGAAAAGTGTCACAGTTGATGATGGTACCGTACCCTAAGCAAGCATACACTCGTGTAGTCTACGCAATAGGAACACAGTGTATAGGACCCAAATCTGACAGAGTGCTAACAAAGTGCTCGTACATTGAAACATCCATACACCGATTGGTTAGTTTTACGTATGTACGTATACTCATATAAGTACAGTATGCTTAGTATGTTAACTCATACTTCGTCGGTACGTATGCTCAGATGGCATAAGAAAGGCAACAAATTCGAAAGAGCGCATGTGGGACATGGCTAAATAGACAAACATGGCCACTGCCGCGATGTGAAAGGGTCACCGCTTATCCCCCAATTTCTCCTATACGACGTCCTTGTGGAATACAAGTTTGACATGCATATGAACCCTAACTCTTGTACTACAACATAAATGTCAAGTGTGCTCTTGTATGTCCTTAGCCTTGTACCATGCACACTTAAGGGATGCGGTGTAATTATATGTGTATGGCACAAGAGCAAGTTCTGATTCGGGTTTCTGTCCTTGTGCAAGCTGCAATTGGTTGCTGCATCCTGTTCAGAGTGCTCAAACATTGTTTACTTATTTATTCATTTATTTATTTATATTACATTACAGTACCATGGTATTTTCAACTTGTATATACGTACCACCATTGGGTAATAATTTGATGACTCGACTGTGGTAGCCTAAGTGTACTAGACGAATGCGTAGCATTGTTGTGAGTGATCAAGTGGCGAGGACAATGACATGCAGTGTATAAAACCATTGTAGGAATTGGTATGATGACAAATACAATGATACTCTATCGTTAGCTCTATGTAGAGAGAGTCGGGTTTCCATCTCTTCAACAGTCTCTGTGATGCAGCACTTGTTCCAACGAATTCGCTGTTTTTCAACTTGCCTTCCCTTAGCCCATCACATGTGGGACATGGCTGAATAAACAAACATGGCCACTGTCGGGATGTAAAAGTGTCGCCGTTTATCCCCCAATTTTTCCTATACGATGTCCTCAAGGAATATAAGTTTGACATGCATATGAACCCCAACTCTTGTACTACAATTGTGCGCTAAGTGCGTGCTAACACTAATTCTCTTCTGTGAGTAAAGTCGTCGTCAATGACCCTAGCTAAATACCACATATTGTGGGTGTAGACAGCAGTGGAACGGCTTAAGTAGAATCTGAGACCATGATACAATGCAAAATTATCCCCTTTAAGTTTCCATGTGAGGGAATTTTCTACGACACTTTATTGCAAAGTTACATTAAAAACTAAAGTCAGCCATTGTTACAAGTCGCGCACCTTAAAACTTGTCACAGAAACATTGTAGAACAAACACTCACATAGAAACGTTAGAGTGTACTTTAGGCTTTGGAAAACAGCACTTTAGGTTGTGCCAGCCATGGTTGCCACAGGTTATGCCAGCGCGATGCCATACACTGCTGTTTCCATGCAAATAGGAATGCTTTCGTTGAGACTGGTGTAGATTTGTGCAGCAAATGCCGCATTAAGGCAAATCATTTCACTGAGTCATGCGCACATCACGCACAGCCACGTTTGTAGCCATGGAAATGGCGATATTTTCACTGTCATTAAAACAATTAACTGTTATGAAAATATTTCAGTTTATTTAGCCATGTCCCACATGTGAGGAACTAAGCAAGTCAAATCATGCACTCATATGAGTGCCACTGGGTGATGGGTAATATTGTACGGATCTTAATTTTCGCAGTTCTAAACTTTCGCAGTTTCCACAGATTTTCAGTCATCCACGAACGTTTAGTACCACAAAAATGTTGACGAGAGCAATAAAGTGCAGGGCAATTGATGCACTGAAATCTTTTCTACATTACAATGTTTCAAGCATTTCCACAGCCGGCAACTACTGCACTCTAAACAACGATGAGCACTTTACCTGTGGTGAGTATCCACGCAGACTATGAAGAGGAACATAGAATGGTATGAACGAAAACAACCAAATGACGTAGGGTACGTGCGTACTACGTACACGGCACACAGAATGGCCTGAAACTTCATCATTACTTCCTTGGTGTAGCCCTCAGACGGTACGGTACGTCTTCCAAATACAGGTGTATAGTGTATTATACGGACTATAAATGCGAAAACCCGCAGTTCGTGAAAGTTTAGTCCCATAACAAATAAGATCCACACGGTACACAGCACATGATTACAGCATGTACAGGAAGACTGTGACACTAGGCTGTTCAGATTGCTGTTGGCAGCAGATACGTTCGATAAACATACAAATCAGTCTATTGAACTGCATACGTATCTACTTGCACAAGCAAGTGGGACACGGCTACTGAAACTTGGTCAACAGAGCCATAAACACTATGTATCTTAAGAACAACTGCTACTCTTCCACCTGGTGTATATAGAATAGATATTTCAATCAAAAGAGATTTCAATCAAGGCTTTAAACCCAATCAAACATCACATGTACCGTCTTACAATACACACATATAACACATCAGTAACACTACATACGTATTTGTTACTCATCCCCAACACTACCATTTCCAGCGTTGAAGAAAAAACTTACGTTCATGTTCGCACAATGAAATGTTGCAGCACTAGTGATCATGATTGGTCATTTGTACGCACTCCTACTGTTCATGGAATTGTGTGCAGTCATTCTAAGAAAGTAAGCTACAGAAATCACTGCTGTTAGTACTCCATTGATACTGGCTGCTATGCAAGCAGGAGACTTGCACTATTACAATTAACAAGTAACTACAATGCACTTGGTAAAGGAGAAATGCAGAAATGGCAGGCATTAACAAAATAGGCTAGTCTCCACCAAATGAAGGTCGTAAATACGAAGCCAAAACCAATCTTGCACGGTTAATTACATTGCTACCCATATCAATGCATGCACTAAAATACACATCTGCTTAGCAGAAATGACCACAAATGTAAGGCTGTTACTACTTCACCAACTACTGGTGAAACAACACTGAATTTACCGATGGGCATACGTATACACCAGCTTTACTGCACGTAGCCATGAGTCCCTACGATGTCAACACTGAATTTCTGTGAGGCTACCACAGTCTGCTAAAAGCACTCAACAGTCACTTAAATCACTTTGATAAACTTCTTAGATGAACAGTGCATGTACGTACGTACATACAAACCTACGAACAGTGCGTAGCTACATTGAACAAAAACAAGCAGTGAAGCGGAACAAAAATACACATTGACCGTGTGCTTGCGTTCTACTAATACATGGCACTGTAAAGTTTCCCATTAGTCGGGTATAAAGAAACAACAGTGCACCTGGCATCGTACGGTGCAAGTATCAAGCAATACACATGCATATTTACATATGTACGTAGTTGCATTGTATGTAGTACCACATCACAAGATAGCACTCTATTCCACATGTACACATTACATCACTCAGAGGGAGAATTACGAGCGTGTAGGAATTTATTACGAATTAGTCCACATACGTACATACATATATGTATGTGGATTAACTGAAATCCAGACTATCAGATTCTTATGTTCAAGATTCTCCCTCTGAACTATGTAATGTGTGCGTGTGGAGGAGAGTACTATCCTGTAATGTGATACTACATACGTACAACAATAATATTCTACACCTTTCCAAGGCAGCTATGTACATACGTATGTAAATATGTACGTATACATGTTGCTTAATACTTGCACTGTACGATGCCAGTGCACTCTTGTTTCTTCTCACCCCTCTAATGGGAAACTTTACAGTGCCATGCGTTAGTAGATTGCAAGCAAACAATCAATGTGTATTCTTGCTTCGCCACATAGTCTTTGAACTACAGACATACGTATACAAGTACATACGTACATATGTACATAGTTCAAAGACTCTGACAATGGCGTCAACAGTACATAGTATTCTTGTTAGAAACACAAGGCAAAGCACCCTCTCAACCCACATCAACAGAAACTTAGACAGATCTGCACAGAAAGAAACAATGTTCTCTATATGTACATACATACATTGGCTGCTTCTAAAGGGAACGGAGTCCTTCTTGCCCCCCTCAATGAGAGCCATTATTGAGGCTATAAAGCCAACACTGTACCCACCTGGAAAGGTGTCATTATAGTCATGTGATGTGGGGCAATACCACAGCAACAGTCAGCAACATAGTAAAAAGTGCACAGCCACACATCAGTACTAGTGTTTGAAAGAGTCCATTCTTCTATGTCCATTAGACTGATCCAGTACACCCTACTTACACTAATGTCCAAGAAGAACACTTGGAATGCACACCCACACCCAACACAGCCATCTGCCATTGTCATGACATACAACACAAGCAGAATGTAGCCTCAAAACCACATCAGCTTCAATCAAAAGTGAAATACCATGAAAGACAAAGCACCTATACAGGAGGGAGCCAGTTTCAACTTGGCCACAAGGGCAGAGTTTATTAACAGAAGAGAAAACAGATATCCATGGGGGCAGGAAGGTGTCAATCATACACACACAAGTGCATAGCAAAACCACCACACAGATGGTCAGGCAGATGTGCTGCAGCTAGCCATTACATACTATCACTTGTCATTGTGGGTCACAGTGTCTAGCCAATCACTGATAGAGCGATTACCTCAAACCAAACTGCTTTACTGAAACAGTGCTGAGCAACCTACAGGACAATCACTCTGTCCTATTGAAGGAAGCACCTTACCCTTCATCCCAAACCAAAGAAGAAAAAGGCAGACAGCTGTTTCATTTTATGGAGGATCGTTAGTGTGACATGCTGATGGATGTGTTGAGGTGTGTGCATCTAGTGATTGTGCAAACACCTGTGGTTTAAACAAAGACAGACAATGAGGCTACCAACTGCCGAGAAGTGCTGGGTACACACTGGTGCGATGGATTCTCTCATGTTGCATGTTGTCAAACACTCCCTGCATTCTTAATTACTGCGATCATCATTGACAACACAGTGTGTAGAGACAGAAAATGCCCGCTGTAGGATTGAATGAAGGACACCCACTACCAAATGTGATAGTTAGTTTCAGCATAGACACACAGGCGTAGGGCAATCATTAACAGAACAATGAAAACTGTCATTCACTGATGAAGGCAGTCGTAGTGCAGCTGAAATGGCCGATAGGCTTTGCTTGACCCTGGCTAGTTTGGACAATGCTATCCCGATTCTACCTACGTATCTATAGGTATGTACTTGCTCCTTTACGGTGCTTACTCGGACTAGAAGAGTAAAACTAGCCTTATATACCACACCACAGGTACCACAATGACAAGTCATGTAAGCATGCATAACCTCTCTGTACATACTCACACTACCTAATAGTGCTGGGCGACTCCCATCACCACAGACAGACCTGTCTTGTTCTAGAGGTATACTTTAGTGAGTGATAATCTTAATGTACACACGCAGAGAGAGGCGCTTTAACAAACAACAAAAGAGAGCAACACATGTATATAAAATCATATGAAGGCGCCCAACGAAAAAGAGTGGCTGTAACACAAAATTTCACATCTCAGTAAGGGTATCTACCGCTTAACTATAGAGATTCCGGACCAACCATCTCACAGGTAGGGTATAACTTATACCATGGTTGAATGAAGGCGCTACCTTATTAAGGTAAAGCCTTCATTCAACCATCGATGATTCAACTCACTCTTCGGCATCCAGCGACTTGTATTCGGCAATATAGTTGCTAGGGACAAACCCCTTGTCCCCGCTGTCCTTGTGCTGCGCGAACCACCAGTCGCCCTCCTCGGTGTTAATGATGTACAGAAGATCTCCTTTCTTGAAGCCCAGATCGTCCTCCGTGCGCGAATCGTAGTCGTACTTGCCCACAAACAGCGGCCAGTCGGCAGCCTCGGGCGGACCTGGAAGCGGACGCGAACCGCGTCGATGGCCATTGCTATCTCCGTCTCTTCGTGTAGAGTTCAAATCACCTTTGTCACCTGAGGTACAACTGTTGCCCATGGTGTCTCTTCCTGTCAGGCAGCTAAGTGGAAGTTTGTATCTACCGGCTAAGGGCTAAAGAATGGCGGAATCCACCAGTCTTGGGTAGTCCCACCCCGTCGGACGCACGTGCACCGCTGCCCAAATTTAGACATCATCGAATTAATGATATTCATAGCCCCTCCTGCCCTTCCCACATGTACAGCGCCAGCGGGCCGGGATCAAGGGTATGCTGAAGTGATGGGTTGAAATGAGTTATTTTAATTCATTAGTTTTGATGATCGAATCTATGCTGCCACAGCTTCTTGATGGATTTCCCCACTGTTAACATTCGTCCATACTTGATCCAATATCATTACTACCTTCTCATTACTTGCTGTCAGAAACTCACTCTTCAACTCCATCATACAATCAACTACTGCTTCTCGCTCCTGCTTCAAATCTTCACACCTTACCAAAAAATGTTCCTCATCCTCTAATTCTCCCATCATGCATGACCAACAGATCCTCTCCTCCCTCTTCAGACCATTCCTTCTCCCAGTCTCAATTCCTCAGTGCAGCAGACTGAACTATGCATGGTTTGCACCCCTACATGCAATCAGCAAAATATTAGACAAATGCAAAGCATTGTGGGGGCGAGCCTGTGCAAGCATGGTGTGCATGTATGTGCTTGCATGTGTGCATGATATATATTTTACATATATAGCTAAGTTGGCATGTTTTTAATGATTTTGTGAAACCAGCAATTTAGCTATCATGCATACCTAATTATGTACACATTTCATCAGGTATGTCAGAAAATAGGAACATTTAATGTTCTAAAGCACAAAGAAATATGCAAAACCCTTATATGAGTAGTTTCATTTATTTTGGTGCTACATTTATTATGATAATATAATGGAACAATGGGACCTGGGCCGACTCCTCCACCGGTCAACTGGAGAAAGGTATGTAAAGGGGGGGGGGGGGACATGAACGCTGACAACATCTGCACACTAACAACTTGTGTTGGAGTACATGTATTAAAGCATTGAATAATTACTAAGTAATACTCCAAATTGATGCTTCAGAAAGGTTCTTTAGTGATATAACAGCATGGGGAGCTTGATGGACAGACTGATAGAGATCTTCTAATCAAAGATAATCTGGGACGTTACTGTCCTAAGACCTTTAAAACGGCAAAGGAAAAGAAAGAAAGGTGGTGCCACAGGGGAGTCAAACCCAGGGGCTCTGCTACTGAGCCACAACACCCATCAACAACCACCCCTCTCTCTCCCCTTTCTATTACTCTACTCTGAGTGATAACTGATGAGATAAGTGCTTGCTGCATGTAATTTTGAATTGTAAACAATAAGCAATATCACTGCATGACAAACTCGATGGACAGGACTCCCTAGGCCCAAAGACTGATAGACATCATCTAATCAAAGACATTCTAGGCCGTTACTGTCTGAAGAAAAAATGTGGTCTGATTGCCCCCTCCCCCACATGCAAGAAACACACACACACACATACATACACATCACACACATAAATTCACAAATACTTCAATCTCACTGTACTTCTTCACTTCATCACTCTGCAGCAAAGTCCTCAAGCTTCCTCTGCAAGGTCTCAAACGTGGGCCGGAATTCAGGGTCATCTCTCCAACACTCACGCATTACCTTGTACAGCTGATTTGGGCATCCCATCGGGCATGGCATACGGCAGCCCTGTCCAATGGTGGCCTCCAAGACATGTGCGTTGCGCATGCCAGAGTAAGGGAACCGGCCGTAGGTGACTATCTCATACAGTAGGATGCCAAAGGACCACACGTCAGACTTGATGGTGAAGCGGTTGTACAGGACGACCTCAGGAGCAGTCCACCTGATGGGTAACTGGATGGTTAGAGTAAAAACATAGCTACATCATAAAACTATATATTTCTGCCTTTTAGTACAAGCCACACTAGATGCACATGCAAACGGAACTGTGTAAGCTGACTGGAAACCTGCTTCAAATTCTAGTACTTCCCTAGTTATTAAGGCTTTGAAGGTTATACTCAAATGGATTCCTTCACTGCTCCACGAACTCAATTCCAGGAGCTGGAAGGGCTTAGTAAGTAGGTGTAAAAGATCTGACAGAAACAAGCGTAGACAAGGTTTAATCATGTGCATTTGACAATTTGTTGTTAGGACAGTTAATTTCACCACTATTGAGTAGTTGCATCACTTTTTGGTCCTTCGAGGTACAGACAGAGTGTTAAAGGGTACAAGCAACCAGCTACATAGTATATATAGGTATATAGGTGGCTGGTTAGGCTGCACAGTTTACTGTATTTGGGGGGGGGGGGGGGTTGAGAGTTCAAACAATTGTTTGCGATCTCCTCATGTGCCCATTGCTGAATCACCACTAAACTTCCCAGGCACCTGGCGCATCTACTATAGAGTGTCCCAGGGGGATTAATACGTATATGCAAGTAAACTACAACCAAGAAGTGCATGGCGAAATCCACAAAACACGATTTTGTTCACGATTTTGGTTTTACAGAGGGAGTATACGGAACTGTGACGGAGATTGTATGTAGACAATACGATTTGCACCTGCGAAGGAGAGAACAAAGACATTGGTACCTCCAGTCCAGAGTGGATAGTGCATGTCATACATGTCGCACAAACAACACACACAAGGAGCGTAACTGTACAGCTAAAATGCGCAAAATGTATGTATAGACATGCAGACATCTATCCAACTGCGTTAGCTACCTCAAGGTAAGTAACTAGCTTGACTCTTATTAAAGTCTAACAGTGTGTATACACCGACCAGCTTTAGAGAGCTTGAAGAGAATTGTGCAGGCACTGCCAAACACCTTGCTATGGGTCGACATATTCTCCTGATGGTGTCATTTGTATGGGGCTAAGAAAGGCTGAGGATCTAGCCAACAACAGTGGGGTCAGAAAAGCACTGTTGTTGGAACACTGTCGAAAGGGTGCTGTAGAAGGAGCGCCATATCAGACATGCCGGCCAAAGGAGGGCTTCTCTACTAGTGTTCAATAACATGCCTAGGGAGTTCCCTATGTATACACTATCCCTGCTTGTGAAACTCTGCAGGAGTTCTAAAAACATGACTGCTCGTCATGCAACTTAAAAATGGATTAAACTGCTGATGAAGAGTTGGGGACATTTTCACCTGTGTCACATATGCTTGTACACTCAATTAAAACTCCAGTACCATTTAGCAGACATTAGCAAGACCATTAGATAGGGCAAATGACTATAAAGGAGTCTCCAAAGCTGACTGTCACAAGAGCATCATCCCTGACATTAAATATCAGCGTATGCAACGTATATCTATGTACCATGCTTACTGAAAAAGCTCATTCCCACAGACATCTACCCCATCTACAGTATAGTGTTTACCTGAACCCAAACCACTTTAACATCTGCGTAACTACGTACATTCCACATCCTGTTTGAAACAAATAAAGTAGTATACTCTAACCTTTGCTTCAGTGCCATCTTTATACTTCTCCTCTGAAATGACTCGGGCCAGGCCAAAGTCAGCCACTTTGCAGATCAAGTTGTCTCCTACGAGGATGTTACGTGCTGCAAGGTTTCCGTGGACATAGCATTGTAGCTCAAGGAAGGCCATCCCTGCGGCTACTTGAGCGCTCATGTCCAATAGCTGCTTGATATCCAATTTCCGACCTTCACCACGAAGGTAGTCGAGTAGGCTCCCGTGCTTCATGAGCTCTGTGACAATGTAAATGGGCTCATCTTTCGTGCAGGCAGCATACAGCTGGATCAGTTTGGGGTGCCGAAAATGAATCATGATTGCAGCTTCCTGGAAGAACCTGTCCATTCCTATGATTCCTGGCTTTAGGATTTTAACAGCCACTGCAGTTTTTGTGTTCCACTGTCCCTCCCACACCTCTCCAAACTCTCCTGCACCCAATTGGCGCACCAGACAAAGGGATTGCTTATCAATCACCCAGTTTTCATTGATGGCCTTTGACAGACCTGCTGTTTGTGGGTTCTCTGCCAGTAAACAAGCCTGCTTCAGGTTTGTGCATAAGCCATCTGCCTGCTGCTTATAGTACTCCACCAATTCTTGAATTGTTCTGAATGTCAGTCCTCGTCGGATAAAAAATCGTCCGGTGTAAAGCTTTCGAATCCGATAATGCTGTACACAATCCACATCCCGTACTGCAAGAGAATACTGGCCTACTGATGTTTCATTGTTTCGCACAAGAAAGCTACCATATCGGTTGAAATTCTGCATTAGCAGCTTCTCTGCATCACGTGTTGTGATTTTGACAAAAAACCAGCTGTGTACAAAATAGAAAATATGGTCAAATCAGAAGGTACCATGATTACATATATACATACCTGGTACATGTTGCATTGCAATCAATTGTCAAAATGTGGTATGAATTGCATACGGTTGCTAAAGAAGGATAGTTTGTACTAATCTCAGTATTTGTCTGGATTGAGACCCAGACCTAGCTCAGCTTCTCGTTCCAGTGATTTTGACTTGGCCTCTATTCAAGACCAACTTCTACAAACTTATTGCATTATTCTTATACTTGATTGAAACCTATATAAAAGTACATTGCTTTCAGTCTTAGGGTTTTGTACAACTGCAGTCCGTATACATAATAATAATAAGTGTAGGTTTTATACGTATATTAGGTCACAAAATGGCGGTAATAGAATTATGGTTTGTTGATTGTTGATTGTTGTTGTTCGTTTTGTAAGGAATAAAAGTGGCAACAGAAAGTGGAGGTGGTCCAACTGCACCATCTATGACTACAGATTTTTAGGCCTTGTATCTGAGTACCAGTTTTGTTGTTACTGTTATACCCAGCTGAAAGCCTCCACTTCATTTGTTGGCAAGCAATAGCTAGCCAACCTAGTTGTGCAAATGGCACAAAATTCTGTATAATATACGTATATAGATATGTATACTGTCATTTTGGCCGTCATTTGGGTTATTAGGCCCCCATTCAGTCATTTAGGGCTCTGTGGGCTATTTCGGCTATGCAAACTGCCCTGACGTGTTTTAAACTTCATGTGAAAAAGGCTGCTGCTTACTATTTAGTTTGCTACCACAAGTAACCATAGCTTAATCTATGGAGTAACAGAGCTGACATTAGCCGTGTTGGTACGAGTGAAATGACATTACCCTTGCTGAATAGAGGAAGAGAAAGACGAAAGGCAACTAGAAGACAGTGAACTATGTGACACAGTGCTGTATCACCGAGACTGCTGCAGAGAGGGAGACCCGATTCTCTCAACGCATGTAGAGCTCGCCGCAGAGCCCAACGTGCACCTCACTACTTGCCAGTAACACAAGCATGCCTCCATCAAATGAGATCTGCTGGTGGCAAGAGGCAGCCAGTTGAAAGATTGCAGACATGGATGTGCGCAGTGCTCTCTCATGACAAAGCATTAGAACCTATCACGCTTCTGAATCCACACACTTCTGCACGGCAACTTGAAAAACAGCAAATTCGTTGAAGGGAGTGCCGCATCACAGAGACTGTTGAAGAGATGGAGACCCGACTCTCTCTACATAGAGCCAGCAATAGAGTATCATTGTATTTGTCATCATACCAATTCCTACAATGGTTTTATAAATTGCTTGTCATTGTCCTCACCACTTGATCACTCACAATGCTATACATTCGTCTAGTATACGTACTTAGGCTAGCACAGTCGAGTCAACAAATTATTACCCAGTGGTGGTATATACAAGTTGAAAATACCATAGTAATGTAATGTATACAGTGAAAGTTGAAAATACCATGGTAATGTAATGCAATATAAATCAATAAATAAATAAGTAAACAATGTTTGAGCACTCTGAGCAGGATGCAGCAACAAATTGCAGCTTGCACAAGGACAGAAACCCTAATCAGAACTTGCTCTTGTGCTATACACATATAAATACACCACCTTCCTTAAGTGTGCATGGTACAAGGCTAAGGACATACAAGAGTACACTTGACATTGAAGTCCCTCCAAATGAGGCTCCCCATACATGAACAGAAAAGCAGCCAATCACAAGAGTATGGCAGAAAGCGGCTGGGTGATGACAGTACAACCCACTGCTCAAAGCACATCACAGCCAGTGCTCACTTTTAACAACTACGGCAAACAGCATTGCCATCGTTAACGGGTTTCCTATCTGTCCTAAACGACGCTCCTGATATTTTTCTTGCTTGCTAGCTCTGCCATATTTTATGTGTCAGAGTTTGATACAGCTGACTGTACAGGAAATGTAACAAGGACACTTACAACGGCAATGCATTCTTAGTTGATTACACGTTAAGCTTATCAACGTTGTCACAGAAGTAACCTACACCTTTTTTAAACGTCGGACACTTACTTGTGATATGCTAGCTTTCAACGGTAAAAATTAATGATCCTTTACAAGTGGTGGTATACATACAGCACGTTTGCGCAGACCTTATACTGTGATAATAGAATTTTTGCGATATAATCAGTATCCGGTTACTGGTATTATGAACATACAAATATTATACCAAACCGGTATCAATGCAACAGAATGATATACCTTTATACCACCCACCCCAAGTTCACAGTTCAGATATTTTATCGTAGCAAAATACACTGTGTGGAGCTGCTGGATGGGCTACTTGAACTTCAGCTAACTAGTTGAGTATGGCCCACACACATGCACCACTACACAGGGTAGCTATATACTCTGTCAGTCACACACAGTGCAAAGGATCCACATCTGACAGCAGAAGCTGCCTGGACTGGAGACTATGGAAAACACTACGTGTGCGTGGAAGGAGGCCAATGCACTACAGTGTACAAGGAGTGCGATTGCTATACAAACTGGTCAACACTCAAGTCAATTAACTGTCAGCACAGGTGTATACGATAAAGCTGCATTCAACTCACTCTTCGGCATCCAGCGACTTGTATTTGGCAATATAGTTGCTAGGGACAAACCCCTTGTCCCCGCTAACCATCTGCTGTGCAAACCACCAGTCGGCATCCTCGGTGTTAATGATGTAGAGAAGGTCTCCTTTCTTGAAGCCCAGATCATCCTCCGTGCGTGAGTCGTAGTCATACTTACTCACAAACAGCGGCCTCTTGGCCTCAGGCGGACCTGGAAGTGAATGCGAACTGCATCTATGGCCATTGCTATCTTCGTCACCTGAGGTACAAGTGTTGCCCATGGTATCTCTTTCTGTCAGGCAGCTAAGTGGAAGTTCGTATCTACCTACCGCATGTGGGACATGGTTAAATAAATAAACTAACATATTTTGATAACAGTTCATTGTTTTGATAACAATGAAATTATTGCCGTTTCGATGGCTGCGAATGTGACTGTGCGTGATGTGCACGTGACTTAGTGGAATGATTTTTCTCAATGCGGTATTTGCAGCACAAATCTACACCAGTCACAGAGGAAAGTGCTCCTGTTGGCATCAAAACAGAAGCGTGTGGCTTCGCTCTGGCGTAACCTGTCATTTCATGAGGCTGTGAATGATATGAGAGAGAATGTAACATGACAGTAGCAATTTAGCCCGGCTGAAATTAGTGATTTCAGTAAATCGTCGTGTGGATAGCAAGCTTGCACAATGCAGATGTGAAAAGGGCTGTTTTCCAAAGCCTATAGTTTGCTGTAACTTTTCCATGTGATCGTTTGTTCTACAACGTTTCTGTGGCAGGTTATAAGGTGCACAACTTGTAACAATAGTGCGTGACTTTAGTTTTTGCAATGCAACTTTGCAACGAAGTGTCTTAGGAAATTTGCTCACATGGATTTAGGGATGATTCTTAAAGGGGATGACTCTCCATTGTATCATGCTCTCAGATTCTATTTAAGCCATTCCACGGCTATCCACACCCACAATATGTGGTATTTAGCTAGGGTCATTGACGGCAACTTTACTCACAGAAGAGAATTAGTGTTGGTACACACTTAGCGTACAATAGTTGGGGTTTGTATGGCATGTCAAACTTATTCCTCGAGGACATCGTATATAGGTGAAATTGGGGGATAATCGACGACACTCGACGGCATGTTTGTTTATTGAGCAGCTTGCACAGCAGCAACAAATTGCAGCTTGCAGAAGGACAGAAACCCTAATCAGAACTTGCTCTTGTGCTATACACATATAATTACACCACATTCCTTAAGTGTGCATGGTACAAGGCTAAGGACATACAAGAGTACACATGACATTGAAGTCCCTCCAAATGAGGCTCCCCATACATGATACACAAAAGCAGCCAATCAAAAGAGTATGACAGAAAGCGGCTGGATGATGACAGTATAACCCACTGCTCAAAGCACATCACAGCCAGTGCTCACTTTAAACAATTCCGGCAAACAGCACTGCCATTGTTAATGGGTTTCCTATCTGCTTCTACCTCAAGTTTGAAATAGTTTTAAACAACACTCTTGGTACTGTTCTTGCTTGCTAGCTCTGCCATAACTTACTTGTCCAAGTTTGATTGGATTGTATTGGACAGCTTATTTAGTCAGGGGAAGCCTTTAGTAGATAGCTACTACACTAGGCACCCTGAGAATTGTGCATAAAGAAAATAGTGGGAAAAAATAAAAATACATGTAGCCATACAGCACATTTGCGCAGACCTTATACTGTGATAATAGAATTTTTGCGATATAATCGGTATCCGATTACTGGTATTGTGAACATACAAAAATATTATACCAAAACGGTATCAATGCTATACCGCAACAGAACAATATACCTTTATACCACCCACCCCAAGTTCACAGTTCATATAGTTTATCGTAGCAAAATACACTGTGTGGAGCTGCTGGATGGGCTACTTGAACTTCAGCTAAGAACGCCATACCACCATCGCGTAATACTTTGATGACTTGACTGTGCTAGCCTAAGTGTACTAGACAAATGACATGCAATGTATAAAACCATTGTAGGGATTGGTATCACAAATACAATGATACTCTATCGTTAGCTCTATGTAGAGAGAGTCGGATTTCTGCCTCTTAACAGTCTCTAGAGATAAGAACTCCGGCAAACAGCACTGCCATTGTTAACGGTTTCCTGTCTGCTTCCACCTCAAGGTTGAAGTAGTTTTAAACGACACTCTTGGTACTGTTCTTGCTTGCTAGCTCTGCCATAACTTACTTGTCCAAGTTTGATTGGATTGGATTGGACAGCTTATTTAGTCAGGGGGAAGCCTTTAGTCGATGGCTACTACACTAGGCACCCTGAGAATTGTGCATAAAGAAAATAGTAGGGAAAAATGAAAATACATGTAGCCATTGATGTAGGATTTGAGTAAATAATAATACCATGTTTATTGTTGTGCAGTAGTTTATTGGTGACCATGCAAATGTTCACACGCAAGTAGTTAGTAAAAAAAAAGCTAATGCTGCTTAAGTAAATGTTACATGTGAGTCTGATTTACGGATGGAGAGGGGAAAGGAGTGCCAAAGGACACAGCAAGAAAGCTGAGCGAACATTGCCCATTAGAGGACTTGACAGGTGGGAGGTTAACTAGGCTGCTGTTGCAGGTGGAGTATTTGTGAGATGGTTCATGGAAAGGGAAACTAGATAGGGAAGGGGCAAGAGAGTTGTGGCATTTGAACTGAGTTCATGATGAGAACATGGGACAAAGCCAGCTGCACAGGAAACGTAACAAGGACACATACAATAGCGAATTGTTCTTAGTTGATTTACGTTCAGCTTATCATCATCGTCACGAAAGCAATCTACATCTTTTTAAACGTAGCACACTTGCTTGTGATATGCTAGCTTTCGACCAGTAACAACTAATGATCCTTTACGAGTGGTGGAGAAACAACCACCACTCGTATACAGCATGTTTGTTGCGCAACCTTATCGTGTGATAATAGAATTTTCAAGATATAGTTGGTATCCAGTTTCCAATATAGCAAACATGCAAATATATACCCGAACGGTATCAATGCAATACCGCGATACAACAATATACAGGTATACCACCCACCCCTAGTACACACTGTATATAGTTTACCATAATACAGTGTACGGGGCTGCTGGATGGTTTTGAACCACAGCTAAATAGTTAAGTGTGACCCATGCACGCACCACTATATACACTGCAGTAGTTACTCTGTTACTCACACACAGTGCAATGGATCCACATCTGACTGTAGAAGCTGCCTGGACTGGAGACTGTAGAAAATACTACCTGTGTGTGCATGGAAGGAGGCCAATGCACTACAGTGTACAAGGAGTGAGATTGCTATACAAATTAAACTGGTCAACACGTGCACTCAAGCCAGCTGTCAGCACAGGCGTATATGCATATGGTAAAGCCTCCATTCAACTCACTCTTCGGCATCCAGTGACTTGTATTCGGCAATATTATTATAGTTGCTGACAACCCCCTTGTCTCCACTAATCCACTGCTGCGCGAACCACCAGTCGGCATCCTTGGTGTTAATGATGTAGAGAAGGTCTCCCTTCTTGAAGCCGGCCCAGAACGTCCTCTGTGCGCGAGTCGTAATCGTACTTGCCCACAAACAGCGGGCAGTCAGCCTCGGGAAGGGGTGGAAGCGGACGCGAACGGCTTCGATGGTCATCGCTATCTCCGTCTGTTCGTGTAGACTTCAAATCACCTCCGTTACCGGAGGCACAATAGTTGCTAATGGTATCTCTTGATAACCCACGTGCGAAAGCGATAGTTCCGCAAACCAGACCGCTTCCTCCCCTCCATATAATTTTATAGACTGACGTCCCGTTCGCGTGTTTTTGTGCCAGATCCTCAATCCACAACTCCTCCAGGGACTTGAATCTCCACAGCCAGCCACTGGACCTCATCTCCAATGAGGCCCGGTGGTCTGTGCATGTGACTTGTCAGATAATTATATAACAATCTTATTAAGCTATATTTTACTAGCTTTTCAAGACCATGTTTAAATACGTATATGACATTAGCTATAAATTATGTTTTTCCGATCTTGTCAACTTTAATTTTAGTTGTATTAAAAAGTATATTTTGCAGCACGTAAATAATACTATTGTACCTTGCAGAAAGTAAAAAATACTGTAGGTCATTCCATGCATATGTACGTAAATTACATAACAGGATATGAATGTTATATTAGATCATTGAATATAGTTAATTAGTACCAAATTAGCAGAACAAAGCAGCCACGAGCTAGTAACAAGTTATGTAGTAGAGAGTATAGTGGTGTACACATGCACACGTACACACACGCATGCACAAATGCACCAAATGCTAATTTTGATCTCATTTTATGCAGCCAAGATCACGCCATTAATTATACCAAATTTCCTCTAGCTTCCACTGTAAGGTCTCAAATGTGGGCCGCGATTCAGCGTTCTCCCTCCAACACTCGCGCATAATCTCGTACAGCTGATTTTGGCAACCTTTTGGGCACGGCATATGGTAGCCCTGTTGGATGGCCTCCAACAATTGTGAATGAATCATGCCAGGGTAAGGTGACCTCCCATAGCACATGCAAACACGTCACATGTGTAGCCATGGAAAAAGAGTGTAATAAACTATGTGGTTCTTATGCGCAGGATAACAAGAGGGCATGTTCCACATGCAGGCACTGTCAATGACACACAAAGCATGAGCTGGAAGCAATGAAAATCCGCAAAGAAAACACAGAAATAAAGGCACACGTAATACATACTATGGCATATAGTATTATACTTACACCATTACTTAAGTGTCATTACAGGGGCATTTATACACGGTACATTAGACATATCAATAATATATACTGGAACTTCATAAATCAGGTGGGTATACACATAAATCAGAAGTCCATCCTGAGCAAAACTGCATATCCAATACTTGTCCTGGGCACCAGACCCTACCCTTCCACGTTAATTAGTACAAATACTTGGGCCATCACTACCTTCTGTGATTACATAATAATAGAACAGGAAGGGTAGGGGCTCGTCCAACACATGCAGCAGCAGCAGTTCAGTGACTATTAGCTTTGATGCTTGTGCTCTCACAAGTCTAACTACAAGCTGTCCTTGCAGCACCACTGCTATCACCTTGGATAGTTCAATTTCTCCCCTTTCACACGCGCACCACGACCCGAGTTATACCCGAGTTTAGGCATTCACACGGGCAGCTTAACCCGGGTTCAACCCAGATTGGACCTGGGTCGAACCCAGGTTTTCGACCCTGCTTGCGAGCAGGGTTTCGACCCAGTATCGCGACCTGGTTACGTCATAACTGGGTCGAGAAGTGTGAAGAAATGGCGGAAAAGGGACGGACATGGACCGAGCGTGAGACGAAGCTGCTTTTGCAGATATGGAGCAAGGATAGGATACAGCGTCAACTTCAGGGGGTAGTACGGAACAATGCCGTATACCAGACGATTGCCGACGAGCTGGCAAGACATGGCTTTCAGCGTACGCTCGTGCAATGTCGCCAAAAACTACTGTCACATCTTCTGCACTATCAACATCAGCCAGCCAAATTAGCACAGACGAGGGTGATGACTGAACTTGCATTGTTTATTATATTCACTTTCCATGCTGCATTTCCTATAAACTTTCATTCAGCATTATCACTATTATTGAACTTCATGCTATTGAATAGTCAGCTAATGATTGTCAATGTGATCGCATAAGGCATTTCTAATGTTAATAGTTGTAGTGCTGCTTGGGTTTGTGCTTGCTGGTGATGACGTCAAGTGGCAGGAAGCCTGAACTTCATCTTCATGCCACTGTGCATCAAAACCGTCTTTATGTACCTCACACATGTTGTGCAAAATGCAGCAAGCAGCGACTACAGTAGTCATGTGGTCAATTCTTACATCGTTGCGCTTTAGCAGTGACCACCACCTCCCCTTCAGCCGTCCAAAAGCACACTCTACAGCAACACAAGCTCTGCTCAGCTTGGTGTTGAAATTTCTTGCCTTTGTGCTCAGTCCAGTCCCAGGGTAAGGTTTGATTAACCACGGAAGTACTGCATACGCAGGGTCACCTAATATTACAACTGGAACTGGCACTCCAGCCAGAATGCGCACAGATTGGGGCACAAAGGTTCCTGCCTCTCCTCTTCTAAATACCTCTGAGTTTGACAATATTCTTGCGTCATGTACACTTCCTGGCCATCCCACATTAACATTCATAAAGCGATTCTCATGGTCCACCAATGCCTGCAACACGATAGAATGAAATCCTTTCCTGCCAAAATAGTCCGTGCGACAATCATGAGGGGGGATTATTGGGATGTGTGATCCGTCCACAGCCCCAAAACATTGAGGGAAACCCCATTTCTCCTCAAAGCCTCTGACCACATTCATAGCAGCGTTTCCCCTTGGTATACTGATGTATTTGTCCAGAAGAGAGTCAACTATTGCTTTGCAAACTTCATGTACAAAACCAAACAGGTGAGAAATCGTCCGATATTCGACGTTGGTGCCAAGCCTACATAATGTAATGGCCACTCTCTTCTCTACCGCAACTGTCTCCCAAATAGTGCTGTCATGCTGCAACTTGGTCCGCAGTTCATCGCACAAATATTGATACGTTGCCCTACTCGCTCGAAAATTTTCTTTGCCACTCCAGGTCATCCCATGCTGAAATGACCTGCATGAAAGCTTGGCTCCTAGTCTGTGTCCAAACGGATCGGCGCTGCACTGAACTCATCATAAGTAGGTCCGTCGCTAGGGCGGTCACAACGGCCCTCCATTCTGCCTCCTGGCTTAATTGTGCGAAAAGCTGCAGCTCGTCTCCTAGCTAAGATGTTCCTCTTCCTCTTCCTGATACGTATTCGTTGTCGCTGCTTGAGCCATACCATAGACAACAGATCGAAACAAAGAAATAACGCGATCATTGCTGTAGCCGCCATGTTATCACACTCAGCTTATCAGTGTTTATTTACATACTTCATCCCGGCTATGAGATCATTAACAACAAGAATGCTACTGCCCGAGTGAACGTACCCGGGTCGATTCGAGTCAAATACCAGTTCAAACTCGGGTTCGAACCTGGGTCGCGGTGCGCGTGTGAAAGGGGGGCTTTTAGTTTGAACCTTACATATTACATTCCATTCTCAACCATTATTTGTTATGACTGATTTCCCTTTGTGATGTTAGCAACCATCCATAAGTTGTCAAATAGGGAGAGTAAACAACTCACTGCTACGTATATGTATGCATGCGTGTTTGAATGATGGACAAGATGGCTACCGACAGACTTTCTTTGGACAATAAATGTAATCACAAGCATCACCTGAAATACATGGGTAAGTGTTGCATCAGAAATTAATTGAGATGCACTGATAATTGAATTATCCACTGTACTAGGCCAATAACATGGTTAAAGGGATGATATCAGCATTAACAACTTAAACTTGGTCATGTTAATAAAACTACATATCGTCCGATGATTGTACAACCATAGAAACTAATTAAGTATTACATGGAGTACTGACATGTGGTATCAGCCCGGAGCAGAAAACGGTGTCATCTACGTATTTGGCCATCACATGTAGAAAAGGTCTGTTACTCAATCATCAGATAATAATAGCACGCATATATTATAGGTCACTGGTAGGTCACAGTCTATAGCCTCTACTAACGACCTTAGCATATTTACCTGCTTCATGCCACAGTGCAGTGCCTTGGGTCATAAATATCCACTATACACCTCCATACTGATACCTTAATACATATATTACATAACATTATATGATATTACAAAATTGTGAAGGTCATATAAAGGGGGGGGGGGGGGGGGGGGGAACACGAAGGCTGACAACATCTGCACATTAACAACTTTCCCAAGTTACCATTTTCAGCTCTGCTGTTATTACAGAAGGGGTGGGATCTCAATCAGAGATCGATATCAATCACTATGTGATGGAGTATAATATGTATTTGAGCATTGCATAATTACTAAGTAACACTCCAAATTGATGCATTGAGAAGGATCTTTAGTGATATCACAGCAAGGGGAGCTGATGGACAGACTGATAGAGATGTCCCAAGACCTTTAAAACGGCAAAGAGAAAGAAAGAAATGTGGTGCCACAGAGGGGTCAAACACAGGGCTTCTGGCTTAAGCCATAAATGCTCAACCACTGAGCCACGACACCCATCAACAACCACCCCTCTCCCTACCCATTCAATGACTCTACTCTGAGTGACAACTGATGAGATAATTGTTACTTGCTGCATGTCATATTGAACTGAAAACAATAAGCAATATCACTGCATGAGGAATTCGATGGACAGGACTCCCTAGGCCCAAAGACTGATAGACATCATCTAATCAAAGACATTCTAGGCCGTTACTGTCTGAAGAAAAAATGTGGTCTGATTGCCCCCTCCCCCACATGCAACACACACACACACACACACACACACATACACACCGCACACATAAATTCACAAATACTTCAATCTCACTTCTTCACTTCATCACTTTGCCTCAAAGTCATTAAGCCTCTTCTGCAAGGTCTCAAATGTGGGTCGTGATTCAGGGGTCTCCCTCCAACACTCGCGCATGATCTCGTACAGCTGATCTGGGCATCCCATTGGGCATGGCATACGGTAGTCCTGTTGGATGGCCTCCAACACCTGTGCGTTGCTCATGCCAGGGTAAGGTAACTGACCATGGGTGACTGTCTCATACAGTAGGATGCCAAAGGACCACACGTCAGACTTGATGGTGAAATGGTTATGAAGGAGAGTCTCGGGGGCACTCCACCTAATGCATATCTGGATGACAAAAGTAAGATCATACATCATAAAAGTGTATCTCTGCCGTTTAGTACAAGCCGCATTAGATGCAAATGCAAAAGGAACTGTGTGGGCTGACTGGATACCTGCTTCAAATGCCTATTCTAGTTCTTCCCTAGTTACAGTAGTGCAGGAAATATTTCGCAAGGTTTAAATTTGCGAATATATAAGTATGAATCTATAGAGCCATTGTTGCTGCTAAACAATGAACACAGTGACTGTATTCATTGTTTAACAGCAACATGGCACTGTTGAAGTACTTTGTTAAATCCAAGTCCCTCCCTGACCCCTAATGGTCCTTTGTCAAGCAAGCTGAAGCCAGAGACGATCGAAAGTGCCAATAGAAAAGTGTCTGCCTTGCTCGCTCCTACCGGTAGCTCTAGCGCGAAGGATGATGGATCTGGGCAACCTTCGCGCAGCTCATATATGAAGTTTACCCCTGAGCAGAAGGCTCAGGTCGCTAGATACACTCTTGAGTTAGGGAATAAGTGATCAATCGTGAGATATTCTAAGCGGGGGGCGTCAACCTGAAGGAGAGCACCGCCAGGGCATGGAAGATGAAGTACACAGGATTGTGGAAGAGGAAGCCGACGGAGTCGCTGCCAATCAAAGCACTGCCAGGTCGAAAACAAAGATCACCACTGCTGCTTGGAGGCGACCTGGATACAGAGAAAGATTATGTGAAGAGCATACGAAAACTAGGCAACGTTGTAAACACTGGCCTCATTCTAGGTGGTGCTGAAGCCATTATTGCAGACAGAGACAGAACGCTACTTGACACGCTAGCTCCTGGAGAAGAATGGGCAGTTACTTTTGTCCAGGATGGGTTATGTGAAAAGGAAGGCCACAACAAAGGAAAAAGTTGCAGTAGAGGGATTTGAAACAATAAGGCTAGTTTTCTGGATGATGTGTATGCCACTGTTGTCATGGAGGATGTTCCTCATGAGCTGATCATCAATTGGGACTACACTGGTCTATATTATGTGCCAGTATCATCGTCGACCATGGAGAAGTAAGGTAGACACGTGTGCCAGTTGCAGGCACTGATGACAAAAGGCAACTTACAGCTATACTGGCATGTTCAGTGACGGGTGACTTTCTCCCACCTCAAGTTATATATCAGGGCAAAATTCCATGCAGCTTGCCTTAATTCCTAAAAGCTCCCTACTGATTGGGATGTTACGTACACACCCAATCACTGGGCCAATGAGGACACATCACTTCAGTATCCATCGAAAATTATACTCCCACTCATCGAACAAAAGTGACAGAAGTTGGGATTGAGTGCCAGTCACCCTACCTTAGTCTTGTTTGACCATTTCTAGGGGCAAACAACGAAAGAGTGTTTAAAGGCTTTAGAAAGAAATCACATTCATCATGTTGTCATTCCTGAGAACTGCACCAACAGACTGCAGCCTTTGGATGTGACAGTGAATAAGCCAGAGAAAGATTTCATGAAAGCCAAGTTTCAAAAGTGGTATGCAAAACAGGTTGCTAAGCAGTTCAAGGATGATTAAGGCACACAGCCTGTCGACATGTCATTAGGCAGTATGAAGTATGAAGCTTAGTCCTCAATGGCTGTTGTCAATGTACGACAGCTTTAAGGTGTGACGGGATGTTCTGCAGCATGCCCTTGAACACAGTGAAATAACTGACCGCCTTAAGAGATATTAAGTTAATTATTATATGTTCATGTGCTGCAGTTGTCACATGCATGAATTAGCAATCAGCTTAGTGGTTAAGTGAAGGGATACAATCAAATCAAAGGCACACTGTTTTGATGATAGAGTTGGCTGGCATGGTGTCAATAGATGAAGAAAGAAATGGAGTCATCTCCTTTGAGTCTATGCAATGGATTAAATGGGGCCTCATCAGTGCTTGGTCAAACTTGGCTTTGGTGACATCAACACCATTTGCCAAGGAAGTTAGCACAGCAACTGCAAATAGTCCACAGTCATTACCACCTTTTTGCTTCCCTATATTCATCAGGTTAACTATGCATGACAGGCTGACGAAAAACCTCCAGTGACCGTGAAATAGCAAACAAGGTATCTGCATCCTGGTTATTGTACAGGAAGTCGTAAACATTTACTTCAGTAGGACGGCAATCAATTGTAGACAGAACAATCCAGTAGTTGCCATGGACAAAGAAAGCCTGCAATCCATTAGGCGGTAGCTTCTGCCTACCAACTACCATTGTCAAGAACAGATCTTTCAAACTAGGATGTTGTGCTCGCAACAGTCTCTGGGCTGCATTCACATGTTGCCCATCTTCCTTCAAAATGAACTGGAGAGATGGATATCTTCAATCTTGATCCACAACTTAGCATGCCACTCAGTTGCATCTAACTTCATTGCTTCAGCTGGATCCTCACGCTCCTGCGGCAAAGGTGGTCGCTAGTGTTATCTGACACACTGCATTCCTGCTCTGGTCCATCATTTGAAGCTTGCCTTGGTGGAGGTTGGATACTTAGAGTAGCCATTATCCTCTTGACCTTCAGCAAATCACTAGGATTACCTGAGAAAGCCAGCACGCAAGGCAGTTCCATTCTTCCTTGAGGTAAATCTGCTGATCGTCTTTTAGGCCCAGTAATATACACACCATTACGCTCCAAGAACAGTGCGCACACCCTGGAGGTCTTACGAGGAATGTGTCCAACTACCTCATTGCGTTGTTCCTTAATGCTACTTCAGAGCAATCACTGGAATTGTCGCTCTCCCTTTCTCCCCCAAAATTTTCCCATGCTACGGTATTGAGGCTTTGAAGGTTATACTCAAATGGATTCCTTTACTGCTCCATGAACTCAATTCCCTGCCACAAGGACAATTGGAAATTGAGCCAAGACAGAACTGAGAATCAACCAACAGTAGTGGTGCCAGCAAAGCACTGTTGTCGGAGCGCTGTCAAAGGATGGTGTCTAAGGAGCGCGGTATCAGAGATGCCCGCCAAAGGAGGGCTTCTTTGCTAGTGGTCAATAATATGCCTAGGAAGTTCTCTATGTATACACTATTCCTGCTTGTGAAAACTTTGCAGGAGTTCTAAAAACATGACTGTATGTCACACAACTTGAAAAACGAAATAAACTGCTGCTGAAGAGTTGGGGACATTTTCACCTGTGTCACATGATGACGATGCTCTGGTTTCGACGACAGAAAGTTAGTGAGAGTAGATGGATCAGACTCTACCAATATTATTATTATTATATTATTATTATTATTACTATTATTATTATTATTATTATCAAAACTATACTAACAAAAGACCTGCCAACGTCCCCTCCCGCCTCGAACCATCAGGTCTAGAGCGTGTAGATGGCAAACACCTGGACAGGGTCACAGTCGTCCCATGGAGGAGGGGGAAGCACTTGGTCTGGGATGCCACCAGCCCAGACACATTTGCCCCATCCTACCTACAGTGTGCGACTAGCGCAGCGGGAGCAGTGGCTGCTTTGGCGGAGAACAGGAAGAAGGGCAAGTACGGGTGCCTGGATTAACCTACACATTCACCCCCATTGCCATTGAATCATCCGGGGCCTGTGGACCACAGACAATGGGTTCCTAAGGGACTTAGGCAACTGCCTGAAGCAGACCACGGGGGAGGAGAACTCATTCAATTACCTCCTCCAGAGACTGTCAGTGGCAGTCCAAAGAGGCAATGCTGCATTGGTCCTGGGAACAACCGCCCATCACTCCAGCGACATGTGAACACTTGCATATGTGCTCCTTTCATTATATTATATACTACGAGCAAGAATTTAATTTTATTTACACAAAATACTACCAAAATTTATTATTAACTTACTATACAATATATTATTATAGGCTATATATAAGACTAACTAACAGAAACTAAGCACTAAGAAAGTGGACACTAATTTGGAGCCTAAGTATCAAGGTCTGGGAGAGACCCCAGGACTGAAGTCAAATTGCCGACCTGGATCGTCACAGAGATCCCCTGGAGGAGGTAGGTGAAAGAGTTGGGCTCTCTTGTGGCTGACTTCAGTCTCCTGCCAAGGTCGCGGAGAAAGCACATGATGGAGTCTGGGCCGACTGCACCGCAGGTTTCCACTGCGATTGGTTGGAACTGGTATGTGCGGTACAGATGGGCGTACTTCTTGGCTTTCTCAGTCTCTGCATGCGCTGCTGCCACACCCGCTTCCTTGGCAGTTGGTTGACGGTGGCAGTCACAAAAAGGTGTTCACACAGGCGACGTCTCACACCAAGAACCTCCTCTTTGACCAGGGAACCATGGCCACCCCATCAAGGCAGTTTCCATCAGCTCTGTATAAGCCTCATGGTTCCAGTCTGCTGGGAATGTTTGCTGATGCCAATGAACGATGCTCAGGTGCATTAAGGCCTGTCCCACTGCTGTGTTAACTTCCTGTACAAAAACATGTCCTTTGTTTACATTGTGGGCAGACTATGTAAACGCAACAAGTGTCACTTCCTGCTCAAACACATTATACGAATAGCGCGTCGAATCGTAATTAGTATAAAAATGGCCGACCAGAGCAACTCAAAACGGCGCACCGGAAATGTTTGCAACGCGGCTATGAAGGAGCCTCTTCAGGCCTCTGATTTGGCCATTTTACAGCAGGAGAGATTGTTTCAGATATTTTGACCATTGGAGTTGTCTGTAGAAGCTTGTTTGCAGCCAATAGACGTGATTATTCCTCTTAAAAACACTTCCTGTAAGTGGCTAAATGGCCATTTCTCAGCGAAGGTGAGCGGTAGAGAGAAAGCGAATGGTCAGAATTAAGAACACATTATAATATACTGATAGGTGCAAAAATCAGGACTCCTTAGCCTGATCTACATAGCCGCAATTTTGCCATTTTTTCTGAAAACTGTATACGATCCTTCGTGAAGTCCAGGTAGAAGCTGCGCTTTTCTGTGTGTCTGTGACCTTAAAATTACAGCCTAAGTGTTCTTCTACGGTATGAAACTACTCTTACAGTTGTATTTACTTAGCGAAAAGAGAATATGGTAAAGTAAAATAGTGGAAATTATTGTGCAATTATTGCGGAATCTGTCCTTAATGCACCTGAGTGGATGACATTGTTTAGCATCTGATGACGCGAGGCTCTCCCCTGACTTGACATGCAGCTTAGGCCATGACGTCCAAATTCGTCATCAGATTTTCCACACAGGTTACATGTGTGGGGCAGACATATGGGGGCACCCACTCTCAGGCCAATGGCAGTGTGGATGGCATCATCAGACATGCGAAGGCCCAGCGACGAGACAGGAGGTGCGTTAAGCCATGCTCCTGACTCACTAGAGCAAGCGCCCAATAAGTGCGCTCGAGACGACTGATCAGTGCAGTGGGCCAAAAGGGAGTCAAATAGGTGATGGACTACTGCCTGGTCCCAAGACTTCTGCCGATATGTGGCCGTAGGAAGGGGTGTGTCCACGGGCAATTATTATTATTATTATTATTATTATTATTATTATTATTATTATTATTATTATTATTATTATCATCATCATCACATATGCTCGTACACACAATTACGAAACTCCAGTACTATTTAGCAGACGTTAGCAAGACCATTAGATAGGGCAAATAACTATAAAGGAGTCTCCAAAGCTGACTGTCACAAGAGCATCATCCCTGACATTAAATATCAGCGTATGCAACGTTTATGTACCATGCTTACTGAAAAAGCACATGCCACAGATATTTACCCCATCTACAGTATTATTTACCTAAACCCATGCCACTCTAACATCTGTGTAACTACGTACATTCTACATCCTGTTTGAAACAAATAATGTAGTATACTCTAACCTTTGCTTCAGTGCCATCTTTATATATCTCCTCTGAAATGACTTGGGCCAGGCCAAAGTCGGCCACTTTGCAGATCATGTTGTCTCCTACAAGGATGTTACGTGCCGCAAGGTCTCCATGGATGTAGCACTGCTGTTCAAGGAAGGCCATCCCTGCGGCTACTTGAGCACTCATATCCAACAATTGCTCGATACCCAATTTCTGACCTTCCCCACGAAGGTAGTCGAGGAGGCTCCCGTGCTTCATGAGCTCAGTGACAACGTAGACGGGCTCTTCTCTGGTGCAGATGGCATAGAGCTGGATCAGCTTTGGGTGCCGAAGACGAATCATGATGGCGGCTTCCTGAAGAAATTTGTCCATTCTTATGATTCCCGGCTTTAAGATTTTAACAGCCACTGCAGTTTTGGTGTTCCACTGTCCCTCCCACACCTCTCCAAACTTTCCTGCACCCAATTTTTGCACCAGAGAAAGGGAATGCTTATCAATCTCCCAGTTTTCATTGATGGCCTTTGACAGACCTGCTGTCTGTGGTTTCTCTGCCTGTAAACAAGCCTGCTTCAGGTTCGTGCATAAGCCATCTGCCTGCTGCTTATAGTACTCCACCAATTCTTGAATTGTTTTGAATGTCACTCCCTGTTTGAGGAAAAATCTTCCGTTGTCATCAAACTTTCGAATCCGATAACGATTTATACCATGCACATTCCGTATCACAAGAGAATACTTTCCTACTGATATCTCATTGTTTCGCACAAGAAAGCTGCCGTATTGATTGAAATCCTGCATTAGCAGCTTCTCTGCATCACTTGTTGTGATATTGCCAAAAAACCAGCTGTGTACAAAATGGATAATATGATCAGATCAGTAGGTACTATACTTACATACATACATGTTGCATTGCAATCAATTATCAAAATGTGGTATAAGTTAAGGTTGCTAAAAGAAGGATAGCCTGTATTACAGTACTTGTCTGAATTGAGACCCAGGCCATGTAGCTCTGATTTTCGTTACAGTGATCTCGCCTTGGCCTCAATTCAAACCCAGCTTCTACAAACTTTCTGCACTTTATTACAAGTGTGGAACTGTGAACTGTTGCATGGTAGAACTAGCATAGTGCATAACATTAAGATTATGATTTGCTAAATAGGGGCTTTTTGGTCGCCACGTAAACTTGTTGCCGAGCGGCGAGTGTGAGCGAGCGAAGCGAGGCCAATGATCGTGCTCTATTCGAGATTTTGCTATGTATATATATATATATATATATACGTCCGCAACGCGAACGGCGATGGCAGAAACGGGCAGACTATGCAAGCGGGTGCTGCAGTTGCGCAAGCTTTGATGGCCGCACCTTGTGGTATATAGCTCTGCAGCCGCACAGCACGCTCCTCAGGTTTCTCCGCTCTGCGGCGTTTCGTCCGCAGGAGGTCCGCAGCCAGTCAATTGGGTTTCGCCATAGCAAACATGCTCCCTCCCACACTCTGCTGTGCGCTGGTTCAATGCGCAGTGTCCAGCTGTTAAGTGTCCGTATCATCCGCAGATTCACACTCAGAGCTCACAATCTCTACAAATGCTGGATAACAGTCTGCTGGTGCACGAAATAGCCGGCTAAGGACCGGACAATCTACCATTACCATTGTTAGCTTGTTAGCAAGAAAACGGGACAAGAGACAAAGCAACGGCGAGACAATAGGTAAAGCGGCATATATAACTCGATCATTTGCACACGAGGCATGTCTTATGCGCTATGCGTATGCCTAGTTACATTGGTAGCAGAGGGTGGTTGACTGTTGTTCAGAGTGATGGCGGAGCAGCACATTAGCATACCAACATAGTTTGCTGGCAGAGATGTTGCGAGTGGTTCCAGCAATTCAAAATCTGCAGTAGGGCAAACAGGTGGGAAACGGCCAGGAAGGCTTTGATGTTCCCCACACTGCTGGAGGGAGAGGTGTTATGGATGGACCTAAGCGCAGAAGAAAAGAACAACTATGAGACCGTGAAACAAACACTGACTAGCAAATTGACACCAGCTTCATTCATGACGCTGGATGAATTTCATCATCGAAAGCAGCTGCCAGGCGAAGCGTTGTCCGTGTTCATCCACCACTTTGCTCGATACCCAATTTTGGACCTTCGCCACGAAGGTAGTTGAGGAGGCTCTCGTGCTTCATGAGCTCTGTGACAATGTAGATGGGCTCTTCTCTGGCGCAGATGGCATAGAGCTGGATCAGCCTTGGGTGCTTAAGACGACATCATTGCTGGCATCTCTTGCAGCAACAAGAAATTGTTGCTACAAGTGATGCCAGATCTGGACACCACGATGCATGATCAGTTGCTTCTGCATCAGTTCGTGGCGGGACTACCCCAAGCAGTGAGTCGGCAATTGTAAGCGACAGGGGAGGATAAAGACCTGGCAGCTACGATGGAGGGCTCGGCTCCTGATCCAGTTCATTTCAACGCCTTATGGACAAGGTGTTGCGTGGTCTGTCCTTTGCCACCACCTACGTCAACGACATCCTAGTGCACTCAGCAAGTGAAGAGAAGCATAAGGATCACCTCAGGCAAGTGTTCCAATGCCTAATGGAGGCAGGTCTGACATTGAAGGGGTAAAAGTGCCACATTGGCAAGATCCAAGTTTCCTACCTGGGACATGTGTTCTCTGGCACAGAAATGGTTCCTGACCCTCAGAAGTTCTAGGCAGTAAAGGACTGGCCAACACCAACCACAGATGTGAGGCAGTTTCTGGGACTAGTATCGTATTATCGGAGGTACATCTCATGGTTTGCAAACATTGCTGCCCCTTGCATGCTTTGATCAGGAAGGGTGCATCTTTTGCCTGGATCCCAGAGTGCAGTGAAGCCTTCGACACCTTAAAGAATAGCTTGGTGCGTGCACCAGTTCTGGGGTACCCTCGATTTGGAGCGGATGCGGGTCACTTTCAGTTGCAAACAGATGCTAGTGCAGTGGGCATAGGAGCTGTACTTGAGCAGTAGGGCTATGTCATTGCTTACGCCAGCAGAACACTGACTGAGCCAGAGCCCCACTATAGTGTAATACAGAGAGAATGTTTAGCTGTGCTGTATGCATTTAAGCAGTTTTGCCACTATCTATTGGGGCGCTCTTTCCAGTTCGTCACAGATCACGTCCCACTTCAGTGGCTATCAGTGCAGAAAATGGAAGATATGTTGTGTCCTTGGGCTCTTGCCATGTAGGAGTATGACTTTCAGACTGTGTATCGCAAGGGCACCTTGAACGCAAATGCAGATGCTCTCTCTCGGTGCAACCGGTCTGACACACATTCTTGTGCAGCCACCTCAGCCATGTCACACACTGCTAGGGATGAGCTTCGCCAAGCACAGCAAACAGACAGTCATATGGCTAAGGTGATACAAGCCTGCACCCAATCTCCACATCGTCCCACGGGTCCAGAATGGTGGAAGCAGCCCTTGCAGCGTTACAGGCAACTACGGTATACGCAGTAAAAAAGTTAACGTAGTACGCCCGTACGTTCGCCCGTAGCCATAGTCGTAGTACGCCCGTAGCCGTAGTCGTAGTACGCCCGTAGCCATAGTCGTAGTACGCCCGTACCCGTAGCAGTACCACGCCTGTACCAGTCTTAGCTCATAATATAATCATACGTATTTGCATACTCGTATAGTGACGGTTGTGATTGACAGCTACACACACAGCAGGACACTCACATCTGGATACTCAGTTCACCTTGGAACTCAGATCATCCTAATCTGTCAGGTTGTTGGTCTACCGTATGGAACACCACTCAGCTACACCTGGACCTGTCCAAACGGATCATGTGAAGTAGAAGGGTATTATGGTAGGAAGGTCTACAATGAACACATCTTGGTTGTCAACACAACTTCCACAAGTGATGGAGGGACATACACCTGTCAGGTGACAGCTACAGGAGGACAGGAAGCTTCTGGGAGCTTCACACTCAGAGTCAACGGTATGCCCTGTAGCTGCTATAGCTGTTAAATAGTATAAGTGAACAGACAGTGTATGTATGTCACTTTGTCAGCTCAGTTGGCATACGAAGTATAGCTACGTACGCATGCACTTGCACTTGAACGATTCCGCGGAGTTTCAGCTTTCAGTGGTTGAATTGCATCTGAGTAGCCTTGCGTAGCACGACCGCTTCCTCGCCTCCACTATCTTCGTGGTAAAGTCGTTACGCAAGGCGAAAATGGAGGCGCAAGAAGGGTCAGCTAGCTACGCTAGCGTCTAAGAGGCCATACCTCCGTCAATCGTCAGATTTACCTTTCACGATTGTAGTGACCAGAGGTTAGCTTACACCCGGTCGCAAGCCCATAGTATGCCTGAGGCTGTAGCATGCCCGTAGTTGTAGCCGCGATACGCCCGTAGCCGTAAGCGCAGTACGCCCGTAGCCTTAGACTAGTACGCCCGTAGCCGTAAGTGTAGCACGCCCGTAGCCGTAGGCGTTGTACGCCCGTAGCCGTAGTCGTAGTACGCCCGTAGCCGTAGGCGTCGTACGCCCGTAGCCGTAGGCGTCGTACGCCCGTAGCCGTAGGCGTCGTACGCCCGTAGCCGTAGGCGTCGTACGCCCGTAGCCGTAGGTGTAGTACGCCCGTAGAACGTTAACTTTTTTACTGCGTGTACCGTATGGTCTCAGTTGCGAGTGGTGGATGGCACACTGTACAGGCATTTCGCACCAGGCCCAACATCAGAATCAGTCACCGTCCCTATCCTCCCGGCTAGTCTACGGAAGCAGGCACTCCTTCAGAATCATGATGCCCCAAGTCCTGGACATCAAGGGCCAGATCGCACATTGGAGCGACTTCACCAGGAAGCATACTGGGTGAACATGGCGAGAGATGTGGAGAAGCACTGTAGGGAGTGTACTACATGCCAACAAACCATGCCACCGGCACCACAACATGTTCCCCACACAAACGCTCCTATACGCCGACCATGGCAAATGGTTGCGGTGGACATTCTAGAGGTCTCAGTATCCTTTTGGAACAACAGATATTTATTGGTGGTGCAAGATTACTTCACTAAATGGATGCAATTCCTCTGCGAGATCAGACGGCTAATCGAATAACAGAGGAGCTTATGAAGCTGTTTGTAATATATGCCCAACTCCAGATCAGACGGCTAATCAAATAACAGAGGAGCTTATGAAGTTGTTGGCAACATATGGCCAACTCCATTCAGATCAAGGCCAAAATTTTGAGAGTGCCATTTTGCGTCAGACCTTGGATGCATTTAGTATTAACAAGTCACGCACCACAGCCTACCACCTGCAAGGGGACGGTTTGGTGGAGCGGTTTAACAGGTCACTCTTGCAGTCGTTTCAAGCTTATGTAGACAAACAGACTGGCTGGGAGCAGTATCTACCACTGGTACTGTATGCATATCGCACATCAGTACATTCACCAACAGGCCCCTTTTGTTCTCATGTTTGGCAGACAGTCCAAATGCATTGACCACTCTAGTCCAACAGCTTTTGACAGAGACTCCCATCCAGCCCATGTGAGCGCCAAGTTGGCAGAGCTATGGAACTCAGTTCAATCTAATTTGGTTTTTCATGCAGCAGAGCACCAGAAGACCAACTATGATCAACAATCCTGTTGTAGGACTTTCCGCACAGGTGATTTGGTATTGCTGTCACAACCAACAGCAGGCAAGCTGGACCCTCAGTGGGAAGGAAATTGGAGTGTGAAGGCAGTGAAGTGTCCCTGCAGAGATCACACATGGGCAGCGGACCAGAGTGGTACATGCTAATCACCTTCCAACATCAGGTGCAGCCAACAACAAACACAGCTCCTTCAGTTGCTGACACCAGACACGGCTCACAACAAGGCTTGAATCCTTCCCTCACCCAGCTTCTCACCTCAGTCTACACAGTCCACTAGGCGTTACCCACAGAAAGAGAGACAGCTACTTGATCGCTTCTCATAAGCTCGATGTCGAGCTTTATTTTAGAGGGGGCGTGTGTGGAACTGTGAACTGTTGCATGGTAGAACTATCATGCTGCA
This sequence comes from Aplysina aerophoba, assembly GCA_949841015.1. NCBI lineage: Eukaryota > Metazoa > Porifera > Demospongiae > Verongiida > Aplysinidae > Aplysina > Aplysina aerophoba. Next base: position 4,968,186 of record OX465041.1, read on the forward strand.
TGACATTAAGATTATGATTTGCAGTATTGTAATCATCTTGTAACACTTTAGATCAGCTGATGGTGTTGTACTAAGTTTGAGTTGCTGTTGGATAGGGGCTTTTTGGTCGCCACGTGAACATGTTACACAAGTATTGTGTTTATACTGACATCCTATGATTGGAACCTATATAAAAGTAAATTTTGTTCAGTTTAGGGTTTTGTACAGCTTCACATCCGTATACATAATATGTATAAGTTTTATGTGCATATTAGGTCACTAAATGGTGGTGCTCAGAGTTTCTTGAAGTTACTAAGCTCTTATTCACTTTGTCTTCAATTGTGTAGCCCGTTGATCAAATGAGAAGTATACTTCAAAATACTAAGCTAGCGTAAAGCCTATGCAGGATGTTTTCGAGAGGAAACAGCCGAACAAAGAACAGGTCCAAAAACAAAATTGGCCACCCAGAGGCTTCTGTTCACCTGGGCAAAATCGTCTTTCGCTGTCTACCCAACGAATGAAAGTTGCTCACAGAGATGTTAAGAAGGCTAATGTTGCTTGTAAAATCTTGCTTGTGAGCTACAGCTCTAAATGTTATTGAGGCTGAAGGGGCATTGTATGAAGGTTGGAATTTACTAATAAAATCGCTTTTAGCAACTATGGCAAACAGCACTGCCATCGTTAACGGGTTTCAGGGTTGAAATAGTTCTAAACGACACTCTTGGTATATGGACTGGAGACTATGGAAAACACTACATGTGCGTGGAAGGAGGCCAATGCACTACAGTGTACAAGGAGTGCGGTTGCTATATAAACTGGCCAACACTCAAACAAACTATCTGTCAACTCAGGCATATGGTAAAGCCTTCATTCAACCATAGTATTATAGATTATTGAACTCACTCTTCGGCGTCCAGCGACTTGTATTCGGCAATATAGTTGCTAGGGACAAACCCCTTGTCCCAGCTCACTCTATGCTGTGCGTACCACCAGTCAGCATTGTTGGGGTTAATGATGTACAGAAGATCTCCTTTCTTGAAGCCCAGATCGTCCTCCGTGCGCGAGTCGTAGTCGTACTTGCCCACAAACAGCGGCCAGTCAGCCTCGGGAAGGGGTGGAAGAGGACGCGAACGGTGTCGATGACCATCGCTATCTTCGTCTGTTCGTGTAGACTTCAAATCAACTTCGTCACCTGAGGTACAACTGTTGCCCATGATATCTCTTCCTGTCAGGCATCTAAGTGGAAGTTTGTATCTACTATCTACGTACGGGCTAATAAGGAATGGCGGAATCCACCAGTCTTGTGTAGTCCCCCACCCCCGTCGGACGCACGTGCATCGCTGCCCAAATTTAGACATCATCGAATTAATGATATTCATGGTTACAGCCCATCCGCCCTTCCCAGCGGGATCAGGGGTTTACATGCACACACAATGTTATTCAAGTGCGCGCGTCATAAAAACTGAAGTGATGGATTGAAATGAGTTAATTCATTAGTTCTGATGATCAAACCTATGCTGCCACAACTTTTTCTTGATGGATTTGCCCACTGTTAACATTCCTCCATACTTAAGCTTGATCCAATAGCATTACTACCTTCTCATTACTTGCTGTCAGAAACTCACTCTCCAACTCCATCATACAATCCACTACTGCTTCTCCCTTCTGCTTTAAATCTTCACACCTTACGTATACCAAAAAATGTTCCTCATCCTCTATACAGATCCTCTCCTCCGGATCCCTCTTCAAATCATTCTATCTCCTAGTTTCAGTTCCTCAGTGCAGCAGACTACACTACACATGGTTTGCACCCTACATGCAATCAGCAAAATATTAGATATATATAGACAAATGCAAGGCATTGTGGGGGCGACCCTGCATGTTATGTGTCTGTGCTTGAATGTGTGCATGATATACATTTTACATATATAGCTAAGTTGGCATGTTTTTAATATTTCGTAAAACCAGCAATAAAATTCTATCTATCATGCATACCTAATTATGTACACATTTCATCAGGTTTGTCAGAAAATAGGAACATTTAATGTTCTAAAACACAAAGAAATATGCAAAAACCTTATATGAGTAGTTTTTATTTACTTAGGTACTACATTTATTATGATAATATAATGAAACAATGGGACCTGAGCCGACTCCTCCACCGGTCAACTGGAGAAGGGTATGTAAAGGGGGGGGGGGGGAAACATGAACGCTGACAACATCTACACACTAACAACTTGTGTTGGAGTACATGTATTAGAGCATTGAATAATTACTAAGTAATACTCCAAATTGATGCTTCAGAAAGGTTCTTTAGTGATATAACAGCATGGGGAACTTGATGGACAGACTGATAGAGATCTTCTAATCAAAGATAATCTGGGACGTTACTGTCCTAAGACCTTTAAAACGGCAAAGGAAAAGAAAGAAAGGTGGTGCCACAGGGGAGTCAAACCCAGGGCTTTTGGCGTAAGCCAAAATTGCTCTGCCACCGAGCCACAACACCCATCAACAACCACCCCTCTCCCTCCGCTTTCTATTACTCTACTCTGAGTGATAACTGATGAGAGATAAGTGTTACTTGCTGCATGTAATTTTGAACTGTAAACAATAAGCAATATCACTGCATGACAAACTCGATGGACAGGACTCCCTAGGCCCAAAGACTGATAGACATCATCTAATCAAAGACATTCTAGGCCGTTACTGTCTGAAGAAAAAATGTGGTCTGATTGCCCTCTCCCCCACATGCAAGAAACACACACACACACATATATACATACACACCGCACACACAAATTCACAAATACTTCAATCTCACTTTACTTCTTCACTTCATCACTCTGCAGCAAAGTCCTCAGCTTCCTCTGCAAGGTCTCAAACATGGGCTGTAATTCAGGGTCACCTCTCCAACACTCACGCATTACCTCGTACAGCTGATCTGGGCATCCCATTGGGCATGGCATACGGTAGCCCTGTCCAATGGTGGCCTCCACGACCTGTGCGTTGCTCATGCCAGAGTAAGGGAACCAGCCGTAGGTGACTATCTCATACAGTAGGATGCCAAAGGACCACACGTCAGACTTGATAGTGAAGCGGTTGTACAGGGCAGCCTCGGGTGCGGTCCACCTGATGGAAAACTGGATGGTTAGAGTAAAACATAGCTACATCATAGAAAAGTATATATCTCTGCCTTTTGTACAAGCCACACTAGATGCAAATGCAAACGGAACTGTGTGAGCTGACTGGATACTTGCTTCAAATTCTAGTACTTCCCTAGTTATTGAGGCTTTGAAGGTTACACTCAAATGAATTCCTTCACTGCTCCATGAACTCAATTCCCTGTCAACAAAGAGGCTGCACCATGCAAGACAATTTGAAATTGATACTCTGTATACGACCAGAAGCTGGAAGGGCTTAGCAAGTATGTAGGTGTAAAAGAATTAAGACCTGACAAAAGCAAGTGTACACCAGTTAATCGTGTGCATTTGACAATTTGTTGTTAGGACAGTAAATTTCACCACTATTGAGTATTTGCATCACTTTTTGGTCCTTCAAGGTACAGACAGAGTGTTAAAGGGTACAAGCAGCCAGCTACAGAGTATATATAGGTATATAGGTGGCTGGTTAGGCTGCACGGTTTACTGTATTTGGGGGGGGGGTTAGAGCTCAAACACTTGTTCGCGATCTCCTCATGCGCCCATTGTTGAATCGCCGCTAAACTTCCCAGGCATCTGGCACATCTACCATAGAGTGTCCCAGGGGGATCAATATATGCAAGTAAACTACAACTAAGAAGTGCATGGCGAAATCCACAAAACGGACGTTCACGATTTTGGTTTTACAGAGGAAGTATACGGAACTGTGATGGAGATTGTATGTAGACAATACGATTTGCACCTGCGAAGGAGAGAACAAAGACATTGGTACCTCCAGTCTAGAGTGAATAGTGCATGTCATACATGTCGCACAAACAACACACACAAGTAGCGTAACTGTACAGCTAAAATGCGCAAAATGTATGTATATAAAGACATGCAGACATCTATCCAACTGCGTTAACTAACTTAAGGTGTGTTGGTAAGCAACTAGCTTGATTCTTATTCAGTCTAACAGTGTGTATACACTGACCAGCTTTAGAGCGCTTCAAGAGAATTGTGCAGGCACTGCCAAACAGCTTGCTATGGGTCGACACATTCTCCTGATGGTGTCATTTGTATGGGGCCAAGAAAGAACTGAGGATCTAGTCAACAACAGTGCATGGTGCCAGAAAAGCACTGTTGTCTGAACGCTGTCGAAGGGTGCTGTTGAAGGAGCACCATATCAGACATGCCGGCCAAAGGAGGGCTTCTCTGCTAGTGTTCAATAAAATGCCTAGGGAGTTCCCTATGTATACACTATCCCTGCTTGTGAAACTCTGCAGGAGTTCTAAAAACATGACTGCTCGTCATACAACTTGAAAACTGATTAAACTGCTGACGAAGAGTTGGAGACATTTTCACCTGTTTCACATATGCTCGTACACTCAATGAATAAAATCCTACTTGCCCTTCTAGGCCACCTGCACCCCCCGAGGCCACCTGCACCCCCCGAGGCCACCTGCACCCCCCGAGGCCACCTGCACCCCCCGAGGCCACCTGCACCCCCGAGGCCACCTGCACCCCCCAGGCCACCTGCACCCCCCATAGTTTGTACTGGTTTGTAAAACTAATGATCTTTCTGAGTGGTGGTATATATACAGCACGTTTGCGCAGACCTTATACTGTGATAATAGAATTTTTCACGGTATAATCAGTATACGGTTACTGATATGATGAACATACAAATATTATACCAGAACGGTATCAATGCAATTCCGCGACAGAACAATAATTATACCTTTATCCCACCCACCCCTAGTACACAATTCATATCGTTTATGTAGCAAGATACACTGTATGGAGCTTCTGGATTGGCTACTTGAACTTCAGCTAACTAGTTGATTATGGCCCACACACATGCACCACTACACTGGGGTAGCTATATACTCTGTCAGTCACACACAGTGCAATGGTTCCAAATCTGACAGCAGAAGCTGCCTGGACTGGAGACTATGGAAAACGCTACTTGTGCATGAAAGGAGGCCAATGCACTACAGTGTACAAGGAGTGTGACTGCTCTATACAAACTAGTCAACACTCATCAAGCCAACTAACTGTCAGCACAGGTGTATACGGTAAAACCTGCATTCAACTCACTCTTCGGCATCCAGCGACTTGTATTTGGCAATATAGTTGCTAGGGACAAACCCCTTGTCCCCGTTAACTGTCTGCTGCACAAACCACCAGTCAGCATCCTCGCTGTTAATGATGTAGAGAAGATCTCCCTTCTTGAAGCGCAGATCATCCTCCGTACGCGAGTCGTAGTCGTACTTGCTCACAAACAGTGGCCACTTGGCCTCGGGCGGACCTGGAAGCGAATGCGAACTGCATCTATGGCCATCGCTATCTCCGTCTTTTCGTGTAGACATAAAATCACCTGAGGTACAACTGTTACCCATGGTATCTCTTTCTGTCAGGCAGCTAAGTGGAAGTTCGTATCTACCTATACTGCATGTGGGACATGGTTTTAAATAAACGAACAAATTTTGATAACAGTTCATTGTTTTGATAACAATGAAATTATTGCCATTTCGATGGCTGCGAATGTGACTGTGCGTGATGTGCACGTGACTTAGTGGAATGATTTTTCTCAATGTGGTAATTGGCAGCACAAATCTACACCAGTTGCAAAGAAAAACGTTCTTGGTGGCATCAAAACAGAAACGTATGGCTTCGCTCTGGCATAACATTTTACAAGGCTGTGACTGACATAATATGACATTTCATTAGGAACTCAAGAGACGTCTAATGACAGTAGCAATTCGGCCCAACTGAAACAAGTGATTTCAGTAAATCGTCGTGCGGATAGCGAGCTTGCAGATACAGACGCAGAAAGGGCTATTTTCCAAAGCCTATAGTTTGCTCTAACTTTTCCATGTTCTACAACATTTCTGTGGCAAGTTATAAGGTGCACAATTTGTAACAATGGTGCATGACTTTAGTTTTTGCGATGTAACTTGCAACAAAGTGTCTTAGGAAATTTGCTCACATGGAAAAGTTAGGGATGACTCTGCATTGTATATATCATGGTCTCAGATTCTACTTAAGCCATTCCACCGCTATCCACACTCATGATTTGTGGTATTTAGGTACGGTCATTGATGACGACTTAACTCGCACAAGAGAAGTAGTGTTGGCACACACTTAGCGCACAATTGTAGTACAAGAGTTGGGGTTTGTATGCATGTCAAACTTGTATTCCTTGAGGACATCGCATAGGAGAAACTGGGGGATAATTGGCGTTCTAAATGACACTCTTGGTACTGTTCTTGCTTGCTAGCTCTGCCATAACTTACTTGTCCAAGTTTGATTGGATTGGATTGGACAGCTTATTTAGTCAGGGGAAGCCTTTAGTAGATAGCTACTACACTAGGCACCCTGAGAATTGTGCATAAAGAAAATAGCGGGAAAAATGAAAATACATGTAGCCATTGATGTAGGATTTGAGTAAATAATAATACTATGCTTATTGTTATGCAGTAGTTGATTGGTGACCATGCAAATGTCACACACAAGTAGTTAGTAAAAAAGCTAATGCTGCTGGAGTAAATGTTACAAGTGAGTCTGATTTACGGATGGAGAGGGGATGGAGCGCCAAAGGACACAGCAAGGAAGCTGAACGAACGTTGCCCGTAAGAGGACTTGACAGGTGGGAGGTTAACTAGGCTGCTGTTGTGGGTGGAGTATTTGTGAGATGGTTCGTGGAAAAGGGAAAATACATAGATAGGGAGGGGCAAGAGAGTTGTGGCATTTGAACTGAGTTCATGATGAGAACATGGGACATAGCCAGCTGTACAGGAAATGTAACAAGGACACATACATACAATGGCGAATTGTTCTTAGTTGATTTTACGTTCCACTTATCATCATCGTCACGAAAGCAATCTACACCTTTTTTAAATGTAGCACGCTTATAATTAGCTACTTGTGATATACTAGCTTTCGACCAGTAACAACTAATGATCCTTTACAAGTGGTGGAGAAACAACCACCGCTCAAGCTCGTATATATACAGCACGTTTGCGCAAAGCTTATAGTGTGAGAATAGAATTATCACGCTATATAATTGGTATCCGGTTTCCAGTACGACTAACATGCAAATATATACCAGAACGGTATCTTCTTTAAACCACAGCTAAATAGTCAAGTGTGACCCATGCACACACCACTATATACACTGCAGTAGCTACTCTGTTACTCACACACAGTGCAAAGGATCCACATCTGACAGCAGAAGCCTGGACTGGAGACTATAGAAAGCACTACGCGTGCATGGAAGGAGGCCAATGCACTACAGTGTACAAGGAGTGCGATTGCTATACAAACTGGTCAACACTCAAGCCAACTAACGTCAGCACAGGCATATATATACACGGTAAAGCCTGCATTCAACTCACCCTTCGCCATCCAGCAACTTGTATTCGGCAATATGTCCTTAAAGATGAAAGTTGGAAATTAAGTTCGAGTTTAAGTTCCTTCCAATCAAGCTTAAGTTAAATATAAGTCTTAGTAAATGTAGTAAAGTCACAGTGATTTCCAGTGCCCTGATTTGCCATGATTCTTGTACCTTTTAGAAACACAAACATTGGGCATTCGGAGTGTGGTGCTTTGCAAGAAATGAGGTAGATCCTTCCATGCTTCCACAGAAGCACACTTCACAAACTCCAAACCATCTTGCGGTGCAATCATTTCCTGCAAGTAAGCATTAGTAATACTCTCATTATCAATTTCATGAATCTGTCCAATGACTTGTAGAAACTGTAGATCTCTTCCAAAACAGCAAACATCATTCAAGGAAATCTAGCTCCTGTCACTGCCTGGCGAAACTTTCTCGTCAGCTTTACAGCGAATGGAAAAACATAGTCAGAACAGTGGGGTATATAGTGGTGTGAAGCGAGGTACGTATATAACGTGTAATGTACCTATGCAACGAAGTTAGGGCGTTACTTGTATGGAGCGCCAGAGTGGACAAAATTCAAGATGACCGGCAATACCAAGATGGCCACCCACCGTCAAACATCGATGACAAAATCAACTGTCGACCAGCAATCCTGGTGGCCATAGCAGATCATTAAATAGTAATTAGTAGCAACTATAGTAGCAGAACAAAGCAGCCACAAGCTAGTAACATGTTATGTATGTAGTACAGAGTATAGTGGCATACACATGCACAAATGCATCAAATGCTTAGTTGCAATCTCCTTTTATCCAACCAAGATCACACCATAAGGCCTCCAGCTTCCACTGCAAGGTCACAAACGTGGGCCGTGATTCAGAGTCCTCCCTCCAACACTCACGCATTATCTCGTACAGCTGCTCTGGGCAACCTTGTGGGAACGGCATACGGTAGCCCTGTTGGATGGCCGCCAACACCTGTCCACTGTTCATGCCAGGGTAAGGTGACCTCCCGTAGGTGATTATCTCATACAGTAGGATGCCAAAGGACCACACGTCGGACTTGATGGTGAAGCAGTTGTTGAGGACAGCCTCGGGGGCAGTCCACTTAATGCGGAACTGGATGGTTAGAATAAAAATACATCATCAAACTATAGCTCGTCGAGCCTTTCAGCACAAACCACACTAGATACAAATGAAAGGGAAGTGTGTGGCATGGGCTGACTGAACATCACCTTTGGAGGACTATATATGCTGGTACTTCCACTAACTATTGAGGCCTTTAAGGTATATTGAGATGGATTCAAATCCTTGCCAACAAAGAGACCGAACCTGATAGACAATTAGAAACTATACTTTGTATAGCTATAACAAGGGGATAAAAGGGCTTAGCAAGTAGGAAAAAGACCTAAAACAGAACTGGTGTACATACTCTGGGTTTCATTGCATGTACATACCATAGATAGTTTGTTGTTAAGACAGTTACGTCCACCACAATTGAGTTTGCTTCACATGAGAATTTTGGCTACAGACAGTGTCAAAGTGTACAGGTAACCGATTACATATACATACATAGGTGGATGTTTAGGCTCCACTTGCTTTTGGAGATTTGTATAAATGTTCAATACCACAACCAGGGGCTTGCCTGTGTGGTTCAGAGCTGCTTCCACTGGTTAAAGATGAAAAGTCAAGTGTCAAATTGTGTACAGGTAACCGATTACATATACATACATAGGTGGATGTTTAGGCTCCACTTGTTTTTGGAGATTTGTATAAATGTTCAATACCACAACCAGGGACTTGCCTGTGTGGTTCAGAGCTGCTTCCACTGGTTAAAGATGAAAAGTCAAGTGTCATATTGTCAATGTCAATTTAGGCCAGTTATGTTTGTAGTACAGAGTATAGTGGCATACACATGCACACACGCATGCATGCATGCACATACTATGTTTATTGTTATGCAGTAGTTGATTGGTGACCATGCAATGTTCACACACAAGTAGTTAGTAAAAAAGCTAATGCTGCTGGAGTAAATGTTACAAGTGAGTCTGATTTACGGATGGAGAGGGGAATGGAGTGCCAAAGGACACAGCAAGGAAGCTGAGCGAACGTTGCCCGTAAGAGGACTTGACAGGTGGGAGGTTAACTAGGCTGTTGTTGCGGGTGGAGTATTTGTGAGATGGTTCGTGGAAAGGGAAACTAGATAGGGAAGGGGCAAGAGAGTTGTGGCATTTGAACTGAGTTCATGATGAGAACATGGGACAAAGCCAGCTGTACAGGAAAAGTAACAAGGACACATATATACAATGGCAAAGTGTTCTTAGTTGGTTTTACGTTCAGCTTATCATCATCGTCACGAAAGCAATCTACACCTTTATTACATGTTGCACGCTTACTTGTGATATGCTAGCTTTCGACCAGTAACAACTAATGATCCTTTACAAGTGGTGGAGAAACAACAACCACTCGTATACAGCACGTTTGCGCAAGCTGATAGTGTAATAATAGAATTTTCATGGTATAATCGGTATCCGGTTTCCGGTATGACAAACATATACCAGAACGGTATCAATGCAATACCGCAATACAACAACATGTGCATACCGGCATACCACCAACCCCTATTACGCACTGTATATAGTTTACTATAGCAAAATACAGTGTACGGAGCTGCTGGATGGGTTTTTTGAACTACAGCTAAATAGTTTAAGTGTGACCCATACACGCACCACTACACTACAGTAGCTACTCTGTTACTCACACACAATGCAATGGATCCAGATCTGACAGCAGAAGCTGCCTGGACTAGAGACTGTAGAAAACACTACGTGCGCGTGGAATGTGGCCAATGCACTACAGTGGTGCGATTGTCAATAAACTGGTCAACACTCAAGCCAACTAACTGTCAGCACAGGCGTATACGGTAAAGCCTGCATTCAACTCACCCTTCGGCATCCAGCGACTTGTGTTCGATCGGCAATATAGTTGCTAGGGACAAACCCCTTGTCCCCGCTAACCCTCTGCTGCGCGTACCACCAGTCGGCATCCTCGGTGTTAATGATGTAGAGAAGATCTCCCTTCTTGAAGCCCAGATTGTCATCTGTGCGCGAGTCGTAGTCGTACTTCCCCCAAACAGCGGCCAGTTAGCTTCGAGCAGGGGTGGAAGCGGACGCGAACGGCGTCGATGGTCATATCGCTATCTCCGTCTGTTCGTGTAGACTTCAAATCACCATCGTTAGCGGAGGCACAATTATTGTTGCCCATGGTATCTCTTGATAACCCGTCTCACCACGTGCGTATCACGGTATGCCCTAGTCTCTCGTATATACCCAGACCCATCCGCCATTTCTGTGCCAGATCCTCAATCCACAACCCCTCCAGGGACTTGAATCTCCACAGCCAGCCACTGGACCTCATCGCCAATGAGGCCCGCGGTGGTCTGTGCTTGTGACTTGCCAGATAATTATAACAATCTTATTAAGCTATATTTTACTAGCTTTAAGACCATGTGTTAAATATATGACATTAACTATAATATTATGTTTTTCCAATCTTGTCAACTTTGTTGTATTAAAAAGGTATATCTTGCAGCGTGTAAATAATACAGTTGCATCTTGCAGTGTGTAAAAACATACACATAGGTCATTCCATATGTACGTAAATTACATAACAGAATATGATATTATATTAGATCTTTGAATATAGTTAATTTCTTAGTAACATCGCAAACTAATGCAACTGAACACTAGTACCAGAACAAAGCAGCCACAAGCTAGTAACATGTTATGTATGTAGTACAGAGTACACATGCACACGCGCACACACGCATGCACACATGCATGCACAAATGCACCAAATGCTTATATAGTTTCAATCTCATTTTATCCAACCAAGATCACACCCTTAATTATACCAAAAGTCCTCCAGCTTCCACTGCAGGGCCTCAAATGTGGGCCGTGATTCAGGGTCCTCTCTCCAACACTCACGCATGATCTCATACAGCTTATCTGGGCAACCTTTTGGGCATGGCATACGGTAGTCCTGTTGGATGGTGGCCTCCAACACCTGTGCGTTGCTCATGCCAGAGTAAGGGAACCGGCCGTAGGTGACTATCTCATACAATAGGATGCCAAAGGACCACACGTCAGACTTGATGGTGAAGCGGTTGTAGAGGGCGGCCTCGGGGGCGGTCCACCTAATGCGGAACTGGATGGTTAAAGTAAAAATACATCATCAAAGTATACCTCGTCAAGCCTTTCAGCACAAACCACACTAGACACAAATGCAAAGGAAGTGTGTGGGCTGACCCAACATCTGCTTTGGAGGTAATTCCACTAACTATTGAGGCTTTCTGTCACTGCTCCACAAACTCATGATCAATTCCTTGCCAACAAAGAGACTGAACTATATAGATAGACAATTGGAAACTGTACTTTGTATAGCTACAACAAGGGGATGAAAGGGCTTAGCAAGCCGGAAAAAGACCTAAAAGCAGAACTGGTGTATATACACTGGGTTTCATTGCATGTGCATGCCATAGACAGTTTATTGTTAGGACGCACAGGTCCACCACTGTTGAGTTTGCTTCACATGAGTATTTTGGCTACAGACAGTGTCAAAGTGTACAGGTAACCAATTACATATACATAGATAGGTGGATGTTTAGGCTGAACTTATTTTTGGAGGTTTGTATAAATGTTCAATATCACAACCAGGGACTTGCCTGTGTGGTTCAGAGCTGCTTCCACTGGTTAAAGATGAAAAGTCAAGTGTCATATTGGAGAGATGACCATATTGAAGAGTAACCTTTAGCAAGACCATTTGAACAGACAAATGCCAATATATGAACTATTCTTCAAAAACTAAATGGCACCAGGACATCATTAACCCTGACATGAAAACATCAGTGTACACATAATTACATCTGCTGTGCTTACTGAATCATTCACCTTATATACTTCATTAGTATATGTATTTGCCTGGCCCCTTCCTAGTTTCACACATGTATATTGTACATGCATCCTGTTAGAAAAAATACTCTTTGGTTGAATGTTGTCTTCTGAAATGACTCAGGCCTCTGTACCATGCTTACTGAAAAAGCTCATTCCCGTAGACATCTAGCCTGTCTACAGTACAGTATTTACCTGAACCCATACCACTCTAACATCTGTGTAACTATGTACATTCTACAACCTGTTAGAATAAAATGATGTAGCATACTCTAACCTTTGCTTCAGTGCCATCTTTATAGTTCTCCTCTGAAATGACTCGGGCCAGGCCAAAGTCAGCCACTTTGCAGATCAAGTTGTCTCCTATGAGGACATTACATGCTGCAAGGTCTCCGTGAACATAGTACTGCTGTTCAAGGTAGGCCATCCCTGCAGCTATGTGAGCGCTCATGCCCACCAACTGCTCGATACACAATTTCTGACCTTCACCACGAAGGTAGTCGAGGAGGCTCCCGTGCTTCATGAGCTCAGTGACAATGTAAATGGGCTCATCTTTCGTGCAGACTGCATACAGCTGGACCAGTTTTGGGTGCCGAAGACGAATCATGATGGCAGCTTCCTGGAGAAATTTGTCCATGCTTATGATTCCCGGCTTTAAGGTTTTAACAGCCACTGCAGTTTTGGTGTTCCACTGTCCCTCCCACACCTCTCCAAACTTTCCTGCACCCAATTTTCGTACCAGACGAAGGGATTGCTTATCAATCTCCCAGTTTTCATTAACGGATTTTGACAGACCTGCTGTCTGCGGTTTGTCTGCCTGTAAACAAGCCTGCTTTAGGTTTGTACATAAGCCATCTGCCTGCTGCTTATAGTACTCCACCAAATCTTGAACGGTTATAAATGTCACTCGCCGAGTGACAAAGAATCCTCCAGTGTCAATTGCAAACCTTCGAATCCGATAGTGTCGTACACGATCCGTGTCTCGCACTGAGAGAGAATAATCACATGCTGCTGATTTGCTGTCCCTCACAAGGAAGCTTCCCTGTCGGTTGAAATTCTACATCAGCTGATTTTCAGCATCAATTTTCGCAATATTGCCGAAAAACCAGCTGAGTACAAAATGAAAAAGATATGACCAGAACAAAGGTACTGTATACATACATATGTGTTATATAGCATGCAATCAATTGTCAAAAGGTTTGGATAGTTTGTATACAACACACAGTATTCGTCTGAATTGAGACCCAGGCCTAGCTCTGATTAATTATCCTTTCCAGTCAATTTGGCCTGGTCTCATTTCAAGCCCAACTTGTACAAAATTTCTGCATTAGTACAAGTTTGTATATATTTTTACTTAAAATACTATGTTTCGAACCCGTATAAGGTTCTTCATTATATGCACTTTGGTGGGCTTTCATCTCCTTCGCTCGTGGCCTGTGTTGTTGTTTCTGTGCAATCATTCCGTGATCATTCAAATCTTCAAGTCTGCCTCTTTTCTGACTCCATTTGGTGTCAACTGCCTAAAAATTTACGACTCAACATCTCAATTTAGGCCAGCGGCCAGCTTCTACATACTAATTTTATTTATCATGCATTATTTTTTTAGCAAACCAAGACAGCTGCGCCTAAATATCCACACTCCTTGGAAACTTGGAAATTGCATAGGAAACTTGCTCATCATCCAAATCTTAAGTAGGATTAATTGCTCCTGCACTGTGTTGCTTTATTAGGCTCTCTTCACCTACCTTTAGCATTGGGATTTCAAATGCTGAAGTAATCAACAGACGAGCTTTGCGAAATGTAGATGTGTCACAACTTTGCATGGCACTGTAAATGTTGCACCCTTGGCAGTTACCAACTCAAATGTGATCAGCAAACAATCCAGTAAAGCTTTTGCATCTCGGGTGTTCCACATACTCAAGAGAGTCGCGAGTACTTTGTCCTAATGTCACTTGCCACACTTCAGTCCATTTACCTTTTGTTCTGGAAGAAATAGTATTGGATTCTTCCACAGTTCGCCGTTTTGGCCACCTGCTTTCACTGTATTCTCTAGCTCTCTTTCCACGCCTAGGGTCAGAGGATGAAGTTGCCAACGAGATCTTCATTTCAGCCATGAAATGATGATCTCGTTGGCAGATGCCAGATGTCTACCGAAAAGATCACATGCTTCTCGCACCTTGCAAAGGCAAGTAAAAGCTGGAATGGAAATCGGTAACGAAATGAAAAGAAATGAAACGAAACGAGCACCTTGCACAATAGTAAATGATGCAAACCGTACGGTAGCTCACAGAAGAAGATTTACGATGTGCCGCAGTTCAGTGTGTTTCGAACCTACCGAACTCATGAGAGCTTGTGGCCTGATGCGTTTTCTTGCTGTGCTCAAGCAGGTTCGGTGTGGTTCGACCCTGCCGAACCTGCTTGAGCAATAGAGCACTACAAAAGCAAGTATCAGGCCATAGGCTCGCGAGATGTTTGGTGTGGTTCGAACCACAAGCTCGCATGAGTTCTGTGTGGATACAATGCAAGTTGCAATTTATCCCACTAATCTAAATAATATAATATAATATAATATGATAAAAAATATATAATAATTATATATACCACCACCACAGACCACCACCACACAGTGCAAGTTGCTGAAGCGCAAGCAGAGTATATGCGCCAGTGGGTGGAAGGAAAAAGAGCACCAGCACAAGTTGCAACGGGTGACACCACCACCGGTACAAGGACTGTTTGCGCCAATGGCTGAAGGAAAAACGCCACCAGCGCAAGTTGCAGCCAGTGACCACCACCATGTGTGCAAGTGGAGTACTTGCGCTGGTTGATAGAAGGATAACACCACAAGCTCAAGGTGCAAAGGTCAGGGCACAAGGTGCACAGGTCAGGACAGAAGGTGCAAAGGTCAGGACCAGCATTAGCGCAAGTCGGTAAGGGATGCAGCAACAACATTCAATGACAAACACCACCACCACCACCGACCAGGACCAACACAGCACGATGCAGCAATCACTGCAACTTGCGTAAGGGTTTGTAAGGAATTCATGTACCCTGGTCCTGACCTTTGCACCTTCTGTCTTGACCTACACGTACATGAATTCCTTACAAACCCTTACGCAAGTTGCAGTGATGGCTGCATCGTGCTGTGTTGGTCCTGGGCGGTGGTGGTGGTGGTGTTTGTCATTGAATGTTGTTGCTGCTTTAAACCACAGCTAAATAGTCAAGTGGGACCATGCACACACCACTATATACACTGCAGTAGCTACTCTGTTACTCACACACAGTGCAAAGGATCGACATCTGACAGCAGAAGCCTGGACTGGAGACTATAGAAAGCACTATGTGTGCATGGAAGGAGGCCAATTCACTACAGTGTACAAGGAGTGCGATTGCTATACAAACTGGTCAACACTCAAGCCAACTAACGTCAGCACAGGCATATATATACACGGTAAAGCAGGCATTCAACTCACCCTTCGGCATCCAGCAACTTGTATTCGGCAATATGTCCTTAAAGATGAAAGTTGGAAATTAAGTTCGAGTTTAAGTTCCTTCCAATCAAGTTTAAGTTAAATTTAAGTCTTAGTAAATGTAGTAAGTGTTTTCCAGTGCCCTGATTTGCCATGATTCTTGTACCTTTTAGAAACACAAACATTAGGCATTCGGAGTGTGGTGCTTTGCAAGAAATGAGGTAGATTCTTCCATGCTTCCACAGAAGCACACTTCACAAACTCCAAACCATCTTGCGGTGCAATTATTTCCTGCAAGTAAGCATTAGTAATACTCTCATTATCAATTTCATGAATCTGTCCAACGACTTGTAGAAACTGTAGATCTCTTCCAAAACAGCAAACATCATTCAAGGAAATCTTGCTCCTGTCACTGCCTGGTGAAACTTTCTCGTCAGCTTTACAGCGAATGGAAAAACATAGTCAGAACAGTGGGGTATATAGTGGTGTGAAGCGAGGTACGTATATAACGTGTAATGTACCTATGCGACGAAGTTAGGGCGTTACTTGTATGGAGCGCCAGAGTGGACAAAATTCAAGATGACCGGCAATACCAAGATGGCCACCCACCGTCAAACATCGATGGATGACAAAATCAACTTTCGACCAGCAATCCTGGTGGCCATAGCAGATCATTAAATAGTTAATTAGTAACAACTATAGTAGCAGAACAAAGCAGCCACAAGCTAGTAACATGTTATGTATGTAGTACAGAGTATAGTGGCATACACATGCACAAATGCATCAAATGCTTAGTTGCAATCTCATTTTATCCAACCAAGATCACACCATAAGGCCTCCAGCTTCCACTGCAAGGTCACAAAAGTGGGCCGTGATTCAGAGTCCTCCCTCCAACACTGACGCATTATCTCGTACAGCTGCTCTGGGCAACCTTGTGGGAACGGCATACGGTAGCCCTTTTGGATGGCCGCCAACACCTGTCCACTGTTCATGCCAGGGTAAGGTGACCTCCCGTAGGTGATTATCTCATACAGTAGGATGCCAAAGGACCACACGTCGGACTTGATGGTGAAGCAGTTGTTGAGGACAGCCTCGGGGGCAGTCCACTTAATGCGGAACTGGATGGTTAGAATAAAAATACATCATCAAACTATACCTCGTCGAGTCTTTCAACACAAATCACACTAGATACAAATGCAAAAGGATGTGTGTGGCATGGGCTGACTGAACATCACTTTTGGAGGACTGTATATGCTGGTACTTCCACTAACTATTGAGGCCTTTAAGGGTATATTGGAGATGGATTCAAATCCTTGCCAACAAAGAGACCGAACCTGATAGACAATTGGAAACTATACTTTGCATAGCTATAACAAGGGGATGAAAGGGCATAGCAAGCAGGAAAAAGACCTAAAACAGAACTGGTGTACATACTCTGGGTTTCATTGCATGTACATACCATAGATAGTTTGTTGTTAAGACAGTTATGTCCACCACTATTGAGTTTGCTTCACATGAAAATTTTGGCTACAGACAGTGTCAAAGTGTACAGGTAACCGATTACATATACATACATAGGTGGATGTTTAGGCTGCACATGTTTTTGGAGGTTTGTATAAATGTTCAATACCACAACCAGGGACTTGCCTGTGTGGTTCAGAGCTGCTTCCACTGGTTAAAGATGAAAAGTCAAGTGTCATATTGGAGAGATGACCATATTGAAGAGTAACCTTTAGCAAGACCATTAGACCAGACAAATAGCAATATTTGAAGTAGTCTTCAAAAATGAAATGGCACCAGGGCATCATTAACCCTGACATAAAAATATCAGTGTATACATAATTACATCTGCTGTGCTTAGTGAATCATTCGCCTTATATACTTCATTAGTATGTATTTGTCTGGCCCCTTCCCACTCCTACACATGTATATTGTACATGATAGAAAACATGTTGTCATACTCTAACCTTTGGTTGAATGTCGTCTTCATGCATCTCTGAAATGACTCGGGCCAGGCCAAAGTCAGCCACTTTGCAGATCAAGTTGTCTCCTACGAGGATGTTACATGCTGCAAGGTCTCCATGGACATAGTACTGCTGTTCAAGGAAGGCCATCCCTGCAGCTACTTGAGTGCTCATGTCCACCAACTGCTTGAAACGCAATTTCTGACCTTCGCCACGAAGATGGTCCAGGAGGCTCCCGTGCTTCATGAGCTCAGTGACAATGTAAATGGGCTCATCTTTTGTGCAGACTGCATATAGCTGAATCAGCTTAGGGTGCCGAAAACGAATCATGATGGCAGCTTCCTGGAGAAATTTGTCCATGCTTATGATTCCCAGCTTTAAGGTTTTAACAGCCACTGCAGTTTTGGTGTTCCACTGTCCCACCCACACCTCTCCAAACTCATCTGCACCCAATTTTCGTACCAGACGAAGGGATTGCTTATCAATCTCCAAGTTTTCATTAACTGCTTTTGACAGACCTGCTGTCTGCGGTTTCTCTGGCTGTACACAAACTTGCTGGAGGTTTGTACATAAGCCATCTGGCTGCTGCTTATAGTACTCCACCAATTCTTGAATAGTTTCAAATGTCACTCGCCGAGTGACAAAGTATCCTCTGGTTTCAAGCCTTTTAATCCGATAGAATCGTACACGTTCCACATCACGCACTGCAAGCGAATAGGAGTTTGCTACTCTATCAGTGATTCTCACAAGAAAGCTGCCTTTTTGGTTGAAATTCTGCATTAGCAGCTTTTCAGCCTCAATTTTCTCAATATTGCCGAAAAACCAGCTGAGTACAAAATGGAAAAGATATGACCAGATCAAAGGTACTATATGTGTACATATGTGTGACATAGCATGCAATCAATTGTCAAAAGGTTTGGGGATAGTATACAACATACAGTATTGAGACCCAGGCCTAGCTCTGATTTAATTATCGTTTCCAGTCAATTTGGCCTGACCTCAATTCAAGCCCAACTTGTACAAAATTTCTGCATTAGTACAAGTTTGTATATATTTTTACTTAAAATACTATGTTTCGAACCCCTATAAGGTTCTTCATTATATGCACTTTGGTGGGCTTTCATCTCCTTCGCTCGTGGCCTGTGTTGTTGTTTCTGTGCAATCATTCCATGATCATTCAAATCTTCAAGTCTGCTTCTTTTCTGACTCCATTTGGTGTCAACTGCCTGAAAATTTACGACTCAACATTTCAATTTAGGCCAGCGGCCAGCTTCTACACACTAATTATTTATTATGCATTATTTTTTAGCAAACCAAGACAGCTGCGCCTAAATATCCACACTCCTTGGAAACTTGGAAATTGCATAGGAAACTTGCTCATCATCCGAATCTGAAGTAGGATTAATTGCTCCTGCACTGTGTTGCTTTATTAGGCTCTCTTCACCTACCTTTAGCATTGGGATTCCAAATGCTGAAGCAATCAACAGACGAGCTTTGCGAAAAGTAGATGTGTCACAACTTTGCATGGCACTGTAAATGTTGCACCCTTGGCAGTTACCAACTCAAATGTGATCAGCGAACAATCCAGTAAAGCTTTTGCATCTCGGGTGTTCCACATACTCAAGAGAGTCGCGAGTACTTTGTCCTAACGTCACTTGCCACACTTCAGTCCATTTACCTTTTGTTCTGGAAGAAATAGTATTGGATTCTTCCACAGTTCGCCGTTTTGGCCACCTGCTTTCACTGTATTCTCTAGCTCTCTTTCCACGCCTAGGGTCAGAGGATGAAGTTGCCAACGAGATCTTCATTTCAGCCTTGAAATGATGATCTCGTTGGCAGATGCCAGATGTCTGCCGAAAAGATCACATGCTTCTCGCACCTTGCAAAGGCAAGTAAAAGCCAGAATGGAAATCGGTAATGATATGAAAAGAAAAGAAACGAAATGAGCACCTTGCACAATAGGAAATGATGCAAACTGTATGGTAGCTCACAGGAGAAGATTTACGATGTGCCGCAGTTCAGTGTGTTTCGAACCTACCGAACTCATAAGAGCTTGTGGCCTGATACGTTTTCTTGCTGTGCTCGGTTGCTCAAGCAGGTTCGGTGTGGTTCGACCCTGCCGAACCTGCTTGAGCAATAGAGCACTACAAAAGCAAGTATCAGGCCATAGGCTCGCGAGATGTTTGGTGTGGTTCGAACCTCAAGCTCGCATGAGTTCGGTGTGGATACAGTGCAAGTTGCAATTTATCCCACTAATCTAAATAATATGTAATATAATATAATATAATAAAAAATATATACATAATAATTATATATACCACCACCACAGACCACCACCACACAGTGCAAGTTGCTCAAGCGCAAGCAGAGTATATGCGCCAGTGGGTGGAAGGAAAAAGAGCACCAGCACAAGTTGCAACAGGTGACACCACCACCAGTACAAGGATTGTGTACAAGTGGAGTACTTGCGCTGGTTGATAGAAGGATAACACCACAAGCTCAAGGTGCAAAGGTCAGGGCACAAGGTGCACGGGCCAGGACAGAAGGTGCACAGGTCAGGACCAGCATCAGCGCAAGTCGGTAAGGGATGCAGCAACAACATTCAATGACAAACACCACCACCACCACCAACCAGGACCAACACAGCACGATGCAGCAATCACTGCAACTTGCGTAAGGGTTTGTAAGGAATTCATGTACCTTGGTCCTGACCTTTGCACCTTCTGTCTTGACCCACACGTACATGAATTCCTTACAAACCCTTACGCAAGTTGCAGGGATTGCTGCATCGTGCTGTGTTGGTCCTGGGCAGTGGTGGTGGTGGTTGTCATTGAATGTTGTTGCTGCATCCCTTACCGACTTGCGCCGATGCTGGTCCTGACCTTTGCACCTTCTGTCCTGACCTTTGCACCTTGCGCCCTGACCTTTGCACCTTGAGCTTGTGGTGTTATCCTTCTATCAACCAGCGCAAGTACTCCACTTGCACACATGGTGGCGGTCACTGGCTGCAACTTGCACTGGTGGTGTTTTCCTTCAGCCATTGGCGCAAACAGTCCTTGTACCGGTGGTGGTGTCACCCATTGCAACTTGCGATGGTGGTCTTTTTCCTTCCACCCACTGGCGCATATACTCTGCTTGCGCGAGCAACTTGCACTGTGTGGTGGTGGTCTGTGGTGGTGGTATATATATACAATTATATATATATATTTATACTCATATGTAACATGTCATTTTGGCCTCCATTTGGGTTATTAAGCATGCCTCCATCAAATGAGATCTGCTGGTGGCAAGAGGCAGTTGAAAGGTCTGCAGACATGGAAGTGCACAGTGCTCTCTCACAACAAAGCATGAGAATCTATCACGCTTCTCAATCCACACACTCCCGCACAGCAACTTGAAAAACAGCAAATTCGTTGAAGGGAGTGTCGCATCACTGAGGCTGTTGAAGAGATGGAAACCCGACTCTCTCTACGTAGAGCTAGCGATAGAGTGTCATTGTATTTGTCACCATACCAATTCCTACAATGGTTTTATATACATTGCATGTCATTGTCTTTACCACTCACGACGCTATACATTCATCTAGTATACGTACTTAGGCTAGCACAGTCGAGTTATCAAATTATTACCCAGTGGTGGTATATACAAGTTGAAAATACCATGGTAATGTAATGTATACAGTGAAAGTTGAAAATACCATGGTAATGTAATGCAATATAAATAAATAAGTAAATAAGTAAACAATGTTTGAGGACTCTGAGCAGGATGCAACAACCAATTGCAGCTTGCACAAGGACAGAAACCCTAATCAGAACTTGCTCTTGTGCTATACACATACAATTACACCACATTCCTTAAGTGTGCATGGTACAAGGCTAAGGACATACAAGAGTACACATGACATTGAAGCCCTCCAAATGAGGCTCCCCATACATGATACACAGAAGGAGCTGATCTCAAGAGTATGGCAGAAAGCAGCTGGGTGATGACAGTACAACCCACTGCTCAAAGCACATCTCAGCCAGTGCTCACTTTCAATAACTCCAGTAAACAGCCCTGCCATCGTTAACGGGTTTCTTATTTGCGTCCACCTCAAGGCTGACATAGTCCTAAATGATGCTCTTGGTATTTTTCTTGCTTGCTAGCTCCGCCATATTTTATGTGTCCGAGTTCGATACAGCTGACTGTACAGGAAACGTAACAAGGACACTTACAACGGCAATGCATTCTGAGTTGATTACACGTTCATTTTATCAACGTTGTCACAGAAGTAACCTACACCTTTTTTAAACGTCAGACACTTACTTGTGATATGCTAGCGATCCTTTACGAGTGGTGGTATATACACAGCACGTTTGCGCAGACCTTATAGTGTGATGATGAATTTTTTGCGATATAATCGGTATCCGGTTACTGGTATTATGAACATACAAATATTATACCAAAACGGTATCAATGCAATACCGCAACAGAATGATATACCTTTATAACACCCACCCCAAGTTCACAGTTCATATAGTCTATTGTAGCAAAATACACTGTGTGGAGCTGCTGGATGGGCTACTTGAACTTCAGCTAAATATTTAGAATAATAAAAGTTAGGTATGGTCCACACACGCACCACTACACTGGGTAGCTATATACTCTGTCAGTCACACACAGTGCAAAGGATCCACATCTGACAGCAGAAGCTGCCTGGACTGGAGAATATGGAAAACACTACGTGTGTGTGGAAGGAGGCCAATGCACTACAGTGTACAAGGAGTGCGATTGCTATTTAAACAGGTCAACACTCAAGCCAATTAACTGTCAGCACAGGTGTATATGGTAAAGTCTGCATTCCACTCACTCTTCGGCATCCAGCGACTTGTATTCAGCAATAAAGTTGCTAGGGACAAACCCATTGTCCCCGCTAACCATCTGCTGTGCGAACCACCAGTCGGCATCCTCGGTGTTAATGATGTAGAGAAGGTCTCCCTTCTTGAAGCCTAGATCATCCTCCGTGCGCGAGTCGTAGTCGTACTTGCTCACAAACAGCGGCCACTTGGCCTCGGGCGGACCTGGAAGCGAATGCGAACTGCATCTATGGCCATCGCTATCTTCGTCATTTCGTGTAGACTTAAACTCACCTTCGTCACCTGAGGTACAACTGTTGCCCATGGTGTCTCTTCCTGTCAAGCAGCTAAGTGAAAGTTCGTATCTACCTATACTGCATGTGGGACATGGTTAAATAAACTAACATATTTTGATAACAGTTCATTGTTTTGATAACAATGAACTTATTGCCATTTCGATGGCTACGAATGTGACTGTGCATGATGTGCACGTGACTTAAGTTTGTCTTAATGTGGTAATTGGCAGCACAAATCTACACCAGTTGCAAAGGAAAATGTTCCTGGTGGCATCAAATCAGAAACGTATGGATTCGCTCTGGCATAACCTGCCATTTTACAAGGCTGTGACTGACATAATATATATGAGGTTTCATTAAGAACTCAAGAGAATGTCACGACAGTAGCAATTCGGCCCGGCTGAAACTAGTGATTTCAATAAATCGTCGTGTGGATAGCGATAGCAGGATACAGACGAGAAGGGGGCTGTTTTCCAGAGCCTATAGTTTGCTCTAACTTTTCCATGTGAGCATTTGTTCTACAACGTTTCTGTGGCCAGTTAAAAGGTGTACAACTTGTAACAATGGTGCGTGACTTTAGTTTTTGCGATGTAACTGTGCAACGAAGTGTCTTAGGAAATTTACTCACATGGAAAAGTTAGGGATGATTCTGCATCGTATCACGGTCTCAGAGTCTACTTAAGCCATTCCACTGCTATCCACACACACGATATGTGGTATTTAGCTAGGGTCATGGACGGCGACTTTACTCGCACAAGAGAAGTATATAGCGTCGGCACACACTTAGCACACAATTGTAGTACAAGAGTTGGGCTTTGTATATGTATGTCAAACTTGTATTCCTTGATGACATTGCATAGGAGAAATTGTGGGATAATCGGTGACACTTTTACATCGCGGCAGTGGCCATGTTTGCATATTTAGCCATGTCCCACATGCGATGGGCTAAGGAAAGTTAAGCTGAAAAACAGCAAAATCGTTGGAGGGAGTGCTGCATCACAGAGACTGTTAAGAGGTGGAAACCCGACTCTCTTTACATAGAGCTAGCGATAGAGTATCATTGTATTTGTGATACCAATCCCTACAATGGTTTTATACATTGCATGTCATTTGTCTAGTACACTTAGGCTAGCACAATCAAGTCATCAAATTATTACCCAATGGTGGTATATACAAGTTGAAAATACAACTATAATGTAATGTAATATAAATAAATAATTACGTAAACAATGTTTGAGCACTCTGAGCAGGATGCAGCAACCAATTGCAGCTCACACAAGGTCAGAAACACCAAGAGTAGATAAGAGATCTCTTATCTATTCTTGGAAACACTAATCAAAACTTGCTATTGTGCTTCTTCTTCCGGTCTCCTCGCCCTAAAGGGTGCAGGGCAAGACCCAGACTACTGCCTGGGTCCTGTTTTTGAGGCCGACAGACTGTCAAATGGATAGGCTGGCCAGGCCCCACGCCAGACAGCCCTGGGGTGAGTGGCTGCTGGGCACCTTGGCCGTAAAAATGGCCGTCAGGGCGCGCCGGGGAGACCTCACGTACGCCGTAGCCCTGATGGACGTGATGGTGATACGGTCCAACTGCCAGCTCAAGAGACCCCAGGGGGTGTGGTGACAGGGTGGTGTGGACCAGTGGAGTCCAACTGAGTGTAAATGTTGCTGGGCTTCGACGGGGAGCTGCATTGCTGGCTCCAAAGTGTGCTCTGTATTCGTAGAGCTCAACCCATCAGCTGCAAACGCGCCACTTTGCGCAAAATAGTCCCAAAATTGCTGTCATCCAGCGACCTCGTAGTCTGGCTAGCTAGACCATCCCATCTAATCGCCAGGGTGCTTAGGGCTGGGAAGGGGACGGTCTAGCGGCAGTAACGATTAGTTCACACATATTCGACCAATCAGATGCTAGTGGCAGGATTCCTGTTAATAGTATTCATAGTCTGCAGGAGCTCAGTCTGTACTCCTAGTCTGTACTTCTCTTTGAGCAGCTTGTAGCAGCAAATGCAAAAGCGCTTATGATTCTCCATCTCGTACATCAGGCGTATGGTGCGCCCCAACTACGCAGGAGTGCTGTAGCAATCGATACGCTATACATTACTCTTGCGTAGTTGGGGCGGACCATACGCCGTATTATCAACACGCACAAAGTGTGAAATTGATAATGTGAAGGTGTGAACTAATCGTTACTGCCGCTAGACCGTCCCTCCCCTTCAGCGCCTCAGGCGTTTAAGTGGGACGGTCTAGCTAGCGAGACTAGCGACCTCGTGGCCCCCCGCCGCCACCTTGGTGACGTCACACACACACTTGCCTTCCCTTGTTACTGGTCGGAAGCTAGCATATCACAAGTAAGCGTGCTATAATTATACATTTAAACAAGGTGTAGATTGCTTTCGTGACGATGATGATAAGCTTAACATAAAATCAACTAAGAACACTTTGCCATTGTATGTGTCCTTGTTATGTTCCTGTACATTTCCTGTTTGTGTGTGCTCTTGTGCCATACACATATAAATACACCACATTCCTTAAGTGTGCATGGCACAAGGCTAAGTACATACAAGAGTACACATGACATTTAAGGTCTCCAAATGAGGCTCCCCATACATGAACAGAAAAGCAGCCGATCACAATAGTATGGCAGAACTTACTTGTGATATGCTAGCTTTCGACCAGTAACAACTAATGATCCTTTACGAGTGGTGGAGAAACAACCACCACTCGTATACAGCACGTTTGCGCAAACGTTATAGTGTGATAATAGAATTTTCACGGTATAATTGGTATCCGGTTTCCGGTACGATAAAAATGCAAATATATACCAGAACGGTATCAATGCAATACCGCGATACAACAATATACCGGTATACCATCCACCCCTAGTATATACGCACTGTATATAGTTTACCATAGCAAAATACAGACGGAGTGTACGGAGTTGCTGGATGGTTTTTTTAACTACAGCTAAATAGTCAAGTGTGACCCATGCACGCACCACTACACTGGTGTAGCTACTCTGTTACTCACTTGATCACTCACCACAATGCTATGCATTCGTCCTGTATACTGCCGTTCTGTCGTACATTCGTCCTGTCGAGTCATCAAATTATTACCCAGTTCTACAATATACAGTGCAAGTTGCAAAATACCATGGTAATGTAATATAAATAAATACATAAATAAAAGCTAAACAATTGTTACGTAATTGTCGCGGGTTCAGTCCACCCCAACAAGCACACAGCCTCTAGCTGTAGGCCGGACACCGACAGGAGCACAATCACTGCTTCAAATGCACGCACGGGAGACACTTCTTAACCAGGGAGCACAACCACAATGGCATTAGCAACAATCACATGGGAAAGTCACAGTTATATAGGCCAGGGAGAGAAAGTTGGAACACGTACAAGGTGTGGACACCATACAAAGACAAAGACACATAACTGACAGGGTGATTTAGTTACAGTACACAACAGGTAAGTTCACTACATTCTCTCCCCTCCTTAATCACAGGCAGGTGTTCTGGATGGCTGTCCCGTCAGACCCCATAGCGATCGGGGGGCCGTTTGAAGCCGGTGCTCCTCCGCGGCTGCACTGGTGCCCTATCAGCTGTAGGGTAGTCAGTTGCACTCTCTGCTGGGGTTCCAGTTGTGGCGGGAGGGGAGGAATTGGCCGCCTCCTCAGTGGCCCGAAACCAGGTGGGAGAGTTAGCTCCAGTGTACATCCATAACCGGTTTCTGTGGACTACCTTGGGCTTGGTTGTTGGCCCCAGCTTTATCCGGTAGACTACATCGTTGATTCACTTAATGATGGTATAAGGACCTTGCTATGGGCGCTGTAGCTTAGGAGTAAGACCCTTGCTCCGCTGAGGGTTGTATAACCACACGGCATCTCCAGGCTGCAACTGCTGACACCCAGGTGAGGACCTGTACCTTTGTCTCATTCGGTCCGTCATGATTCCTGGCAAAGTCATGAACTCTCTCCATTCGTTCCTGCAGGGTGTTAACATACTCCACCGCTGTCTGAGGCGCTTCTGTAGGCCTGCCAAATGCAAGGTCTATTGGCAGTGTCAAGTCTCTGCCAAGCATCAATTTGGCTGGGGAGCAACCAGTGGACTTGTGGATGGCTGATCGAGCGTTATGACATGAGAATTGGGATATGCTGGTCCCAATCCCTCTGGTTGTCATCAGCAAACTAGACAACAGAGTTTCCACAGTTCGATTAAACCTTTCAACCATACCGTCGCACTGCGGATGGTAAGGAGTTGTTCTGGTCTTTGTGATGTCTAAGAGTTTGCATATCTCAGCAAACACTGCAGACTCAAAATTTCGTCCCTGATCGCTGTGGATCAGCAAAGGTACACCAAAGCGGCTAATGAACTCGTGAACAAGTAGATTAGCAACTGTCTGAGCCTCCTGGTTAGCCATGGGATAGATAGGCCTCCACCCACTTGGTGAAATAGTCTGCAATGACGAGGATGTACTTGTTCCCTGCTTCTGTCATAGGTAGTGGCCCCAGGACGTCAATGGCTATGCGCTCCATGGGAGAACCCACATTGTATGTCTTCAGCGGAGCTTTAACTTTCCTTCTGAGCACATAGGTCACAGTTTCGACACCACTCCTGGACGTCCCGCCTGCACTGGACCCAGTAGAATCTCTCCCTGGCACGGCCCAGGGTCTTGGCAGTGCCCAAGTGTCCGGCTGTCGGGGCATTGTGTAGCTGTTGCAGTACTTCCGACCTCAGGGACTTCAGGAGCACCAACTCTCTAATAGTGGCATCTCCAGAGGGTGTCTCCCAGAGCCGGTACAAGACACCGCCGAAGATCCTAAGACTCTCACACTGACCACAGTAGACCTTCGTGGCCTGACTGTGAGGGGCTATTTCATCCCAAGAAGGCTTGTCCTTGCTCTCCTCCATCCATACCAGCACAGGCTTGATCTCCGGTCACCCAGCTACGCCTCTCTCAGGACTTCCGGTGACCTGCCTCCAATAGCATCGGGACTGCTCAAGGTGAGCTTGGCAACCTGTGGAATGTCACAATCGGTATCTCCATTCACTGGGGTTGGTTCCCGGGACTTACTATACTGTTGCCGTGACTCCAGTCTGTCACAGTGCTGGCAAGAGTCCCTCAGACATGGCCGTCGGGAGAGAGCATCCGCATTACTGTGTTTAGCACCAGGTCTATGTTCCACTGCAAAATCATACTGCTGGAGGCTCTCAATCCATCTGACAACCTGACTCTCTGGATAACGGAAACTCAACAGCCAGCGAAGGGCAGCATGGTCTGTACGTAGACAAAACTTCCTTCCGTACAGGTAGGTATGAAAATGTTTGATTGCTTTCACCATGGCCAATAGTTCCTGGCGGGTGACACAATAGTGGCGTTCTGCTAGAGTTAGAGCACGGCTGAAGTAGGCAACCACTTTCTCCTGCCCATTGATCTGCTGAGAGAGCACAGCCCCAATGCCAATACCACTTGCATCTGTATCCAGTATGAATTCAGCATCCAGTTGGGGATAGACAAGGAGAGGAGCCTCCGTCATTTAAAGCGAGCTTCTGCTTCCTGTGTCCACATGAAAGGAGTGGCAGTGGTGCTCTGGTGCAGAGGGTGTGCGATGTCAGCGAATGGATTGATAAATCGCCGATAGTAAGAGCAGAGTCCAAGGAAGCTTTTAACTTCCGTGACTGTAGTGGGCTTTGGCCAAGATTTTACTGCTGCCACTTTGCCGGGGTCTGGAGTGATACCCTCTTCACTGACTATAAGACCCAAGTAATTTACTTTCCTCTGGAAAGGACACATTTCTTTGGAGACAACTTCAGCTTGGCTTTCCTCAACCGCTCAAATACCTGGCCCAGATTGGCCAGTTCCTGGGAAAATGTGCATCCTGGCACCAGAATGTCGTCCAAGTACACAAGGGCTACAGACACAGGTAAACCAACCAGTACTTACTCCATCAAGAGTTCAAATGTAGCAGGGGCATTACAAAGACCAAATGGCTTGACTTTGAACTGTCATCCAATTGGACCTGCCAGTAGCCACTTCGAAGATCCAGTGCAGAGAAGTATTTCGCACCACATAGGGCTTCAAGTGTGTCATCAATACGAGGCAATGGGTATGAATCCTTGTGTGACTTCGTTGAGCTTACGGTAGTCTACACAGAACCTCGTACTCCCATTTTTCTTTCTGACTAGCACAATCGGTGATGACCAGGGACTAGCAGATGGCTCAATCACATCTCTCTCTTGCATTTCCTGGACAGCTTTATCTGCCACTTGTCTCTTTGTCAAGGGAAGCCTCCTTGGTGGCTGTCGAATAGGCCCTGCCTGGCCAGTATCAATGTGATGTTTGACTAGGTCGGTACACCCGAGATCATCTGGGCCTGCAGAAAGACATCAGAGAAAGAACACAAAAGCTGATGCACTTCCGACTGCTGAGCTTCTGACAGTCCTAAAGTACTGTGGTCGTACAGCTCCCTCAGGTGAGTGGGTAGCGTCTCCAGTGTTTTCACCCTCTGGACATGTCCAACAGATTCGTCAGGGTTCTCTACTTCCACTGGAGTAACAATAGCGCTGATCACATCGCAGCAGCACACTTCAGCCCCTTTCGGAATGGTCGTCTGCTGACGGGATATATTCATCACCCTCAACGGGATCCTGTCACTCGTGAGGTCGACCAGTGTCCGACCCACCAGCAGGCCACCAAAGGGGGCCATGGCCTCAGCCTGCTCAAGGAGCCCCACCCGGTAGTTTGCTTGACCTTGGTCTACTCTGACTGGAATGACTGCTTCCGACAGTGGAGCTAAGCGGACTTTTTCCACCAGTTTGACCCTGCAGCAATTCTGTGTTGAAGTGGTTGATGACTTCTGAAGGGGTACCTCCTCATCTCCGATCACCAGGGCTTGGTCTCGAAGGTTGACTTGACAACCATTGACCTGCAGGAAATCAAGACCAAGGATACATCCATCATATATGTCAGCAACCCAAAGCTCCTGGGAGATTACCCGGGAGCCAATGCGGAGTTGCAACTGTCCCTTCCCATGGATGGGAGCTCACTCTCCAGTTACCGTTCGGAGGCAGCTGTTCACAGGACGGATCAAATCCCGGCTCATTCCCCTGAGAACGTCAGGTCTGACAATGGAGATGTTGCTGCCCATATCCACAGTGATCTCACTATTGCATACAACGATTTTTGTGTTGGAATTATACATCTGTCCATTTCAATTACTTGTCACAGTATTTATGTGCCAAGCAATTCGAGATTCAAATTAACAGACCCAGTATTGGTAAACAAACTATCGTGAACTCAGCCATTATTGTGATAGTAGAAAATGTACTATCGCTCAGCCCTAGTCCAAAGTACTACTCTCGAATCCAGCCCCTATCCACCGCGAGCGTCACTATTGTGCAATCGATTGCTATGTACTTGCATGCGCATGTATAACTGTTTGGTAATAATTATTGATTACAGATTAGCTTTGCATGCCATCATTCTTATGGGGGGTGCAGCAGCCTCTGAAACACTGATAGGGGGGTATTTTTGCACAATAGGGGGGTGCAGCACCCCCCAAAGACAGCCTAGAGAGAACACTGGCCAAATGTACAAGAAACATAAGAAGGACACATACAATGGCGATGTGTTCTTAATTGATTTTACGTTTAGCTTATCATCGTCATTGCAGAAGTAGTTTATGCCTTTTTAAACGTAGCACGCTTACTTGTGATATGCTAGCTTTCGAACGGTAACAACTAACGATCCTTTACGAGTGGTAGAGAAAAGATCACCACTCGTATACAGCACGTTTGCGTAAACCTTATTGTGTGATAATAGAATTTTCACGGTATAATTGGTATCCGGTTTCCGGTATGACGGACATACAAATATCCAAAACAGTATCAATGCAATACCGCGATACAACTATATATCGGCATACCAACCACCCCTACTACACAGTTCAACTAGTTTACCGTAAAAATACAGACTGTACGGAGTACAAAATACACTGTACGGAGCTGCTGGATGGGTTTCTTGAACACCAGTATGGCCCATGCACACACCACTACACTGGTGTAGCTACTCTGTCAGTCACACACAGTGCAATGGATCCAAATCTGACAGCAGAAGCTGCCTGGACTGGAGACTGTAGAAAACACTACGTGTGTGTGGAAGGAGGCCAATGCACTACAGTGTACAAGGAGTGCGATTGCTATATAAACTGGCCAACACTCAAACTAAGTATCTGTCAACACAGGCATATACAGTAAAGCCTTAATTCAACCATAGATTATTCAACTCACTCTTTGGCGTCTAACGACTTGTATTCGGCAATATAGTTGCTCGGGACAACCCCCTTGTCTCCGCTAACCCACTGCTGCGCGAACCACCAGTCGGCATCGTTGGTGTTAATGATGTAGAGAAGATCTCCCTTCTTGAAGCCCAGATAGCCCTCCGTGCGCGAGTTGTAGTCGTACTTGCCAACAAACAGCGGACAGTCAGCCTCGGGCAGGGGTGGAAGCGGACGCGAACGGCGTCGATGGCCATCGCTATGTCAGTACAGAACATCATCTTGGGGTGGTACTTCATGTACAGTTCGACTATTAATATGCATAGTACGACTATGTTACAATATTATATTTGCCTTGGTGTAGTGTTAATATAGAGTTATACGATATAGACCGTCGATCTTCGATGTCGACCTTCCCATCGACCGTCTGTCAGCGAGATTTGACATCGGTCATCACTTATGGAGCGCCAGAGTGGACAAAAATTCAAGATGGCCGGCAATACCAAGATGCATGGCCACCCACCGTCAAACATCGATGACGAAATCAACCGTCGCTCATCGATGTCGACCTTCCATAATCACTGTCGACCAGCAATCCTGGTGGCCATAGCGGATCATTGAATAGTTAATTAGTAACAACTATAGTAGCAGAACAAAGCAGCCACAAGCTAGTAACATGTTATGTATGTAGCTAGTACAGAGTATAGTGGTGTACAAATGCACACACGCATGTACAAAGGCACCAAATGCTTATAGTTTCAATCTCATTTTTGCAACCAAGATCACACCATTAATTATACCAGAAGTCGTCCAGCTTCCTCTGCAAGGTGACAAATGTGGGCCGTGATTCAGGGTCCTCTGTCCAACACTCACGCATTATTTCATACAGCTGAATTGGGCAACCTTGTGGGCATGGCATACGGTAGCCCTGTTTGATGGCCTCCAAGACCTGTTCGCTGCTCATGTCAGGGTAAGGTATCCTCCCGTAGGTGACTATCTCATACAGAAGGATGCCAAAGGACCACACGTCGGACTTGATGGTGAAGTGGTTGTAGAGGGCAGCCTCGGGGGCAGTCCACTTGATGGGAAACTAATGGATAATAGTAAAAATATTAATACATCAAGTCCACTTAATGCGGAACTGGATGGTTAGAGTAAAAATACATCATCAAGGTATACCATTGTCAAGCCTTTCAGCAAAAAGCACACTAGAGACAAACGCAAAGGAAGTGTGTGGGCTGACTCAACATGCATCTGCTTTGGAGAACTATGCCGGTACACACTAACTATTAAAGGTATATTCAGACAAATTCAGACAAATTCTGCCACTGCTCCACAAACCCAATTCCTTGCCAACAAAGCGGCTGATCCAGAACTTTGAGCTGAACCTTTACTCTGTATACCACAAAGGGATGGAAGGCCTAGGGCTTATATAGCAAGCAGGAAAAAGACCTGAAAGCAGAACTGGAGTGCATACACTGGGTTTCATTGTGCAAGTCCACCACTATGAGTTTGCTTCACATGAGACAGTGTCAAAGGGTACAGGTCACTGATTACATATACATAGATATAGGTGCATGTTCAGGTTGCACATATGCATGTTTTTTGGAGGATTTGTATAAATGTTCAATACCACACCCGGGGAGTTACCTGTGTGGTTCAGAGCTGATTCCCCAGGTTAAAGTGAAAGTCAAGGGTCATTGGAGAGATCAAAGAAATTTATTCGCCACTCATTGCTGTGGCAGTATATACTCTGTCCTGCTAGTAAAACTTGTGGGGAGTTTTAAGACATGACCATTGAGTTTGGTCCTTGAAAAGGGGGATGAACTGCTGTTCAAAAGTTGGGGACATACTTCCACGTATGTCACATGTGTATGTACAAACAAACAAAGAATCACAGTGACATTTAGCAAGACCAATAGACAGGACAAATGACAATATATATATAGTATTCTTCAAAAATGAAATGGCAACAGGGCATCATTAACCCTAGGCCTGACATGAAATTATCGGTGTGCGATAAGCTATTCTGTTTGCTGTGCTTACTGAATACAGTTTATTCATACTGATGTTTACCTCATCAGTATGTATTTGCCTGGCCCCTTCGTACTCTCACATATGTAACTACTATGTATAACTATGTACATACAACTTGTTAGAAAAACGTACATGCTGTCATATTCTAACCTTTACAATTTCTTTATTGTCGTTTGGTTCATTACCATCTTCATACATCTCTGTATGTACTGTAGGCCTATGAGTGCATTAATCTCCTCTAACCTGTACTCCAGTGCGAGCTTCATATATCTCCTCTGAAATGACTCGGGCCAGGCCAAAGTCAGCCAATTTGCAGATCAAGTTGTCTCCTACGAGGATGCTCCTTGCTGTCAGCTCTCGGTAGATGTAGCAGTGCAGCTCAAGGAAGGCCATCCCCTCAGCTACTTGAGCGCTCATGTACACCAATTGCTCGATGCCAAATTTTCGGCCTTCGGTACGAAGGCAGTGGTGGAGGTCCCTGGGCATGAGCTCAGTGACAATGTAGATGGGCTCTTCTTTGGTGCAGACGCCATACAACTGAATCAGCCTGGGGTGCCGAAGACGAATCATAAATGCAGCTTCCTGGAGGAATTTGTCCATTCTTATGATTCCAGGCCTTAACACTTCAACAGCCACTGCAGTGTTGTTGTTCCACTGTCCCTCCCACACATTTCCAAGCTCTCCTACACCCAATTTTCGTACCAGACGAATAGATTGCTTATCAATCTCCCAGTTTTCATTACCGTCTTTTGACAGACCTGCTGTTTGCGGTTTCTCTGCCTGTAAACAAGCCTGCTTTAGTTGTGTGCATAAGCCATCTGCCTGCTGCTTATAGTACTCCACCAATTCTTGAATGGTTTCAAATGTCACTCGCCATGTAAGAAAAACTTCTCCAGTGTCAAGTCTTTTAATCCGATAGTGTCGTACACGATTGGCATCCCGTACAGTAAGGCAATAATAGCGCTTCGCTGTTCTGCCAGTGAGTCGCACAAGAAAACTGCCTTGTTGGTTGAAATTCTGCATTAGCAGCTTTTCAGCATCAATTCTCTCAACTTTGCCGTAAAACCAGCTGAGTAGTATAAGGAATGGAAAGATATGAACACATCAAAGGTGCTTCACATATGTATACAAGTGTTACACAGCAATCGTTTGCCAAAAGGTCTGCAATGCAGGATAGCTTGTACTACATACTATATATGTCTGGATTGAGACCCAGGCCTATATAGCTCTGATTAACTTTCATTTCCAGTCATTTTGGCTTGGCCTCAATTCAAGCCCAGCTAATACAAACGTTCTGCATTAGTATTAATTCGAATATATTTTATATTTATATTTCTATGCCTGGGGCACTGTTCCAACAGGTAAGGAAGACATACGGAGGCCATGAAAGGTAGGACACAGTGGAAGTGCGCTGACATGCACAAGACAGACTGACCAGAGTTGAGGACTTGCTGTTGTAGAATTGTCAGCTTTTGCATGGTAGTATTATGCATAACATTTACAACAAACTATAATTAGCTGTATCTTAAGATTGGTCACACATGGATTGTCATGTAACACTTCGAGGCTGTACTTCGCATTGTACAGTTTTGTATGTAGCACCTGGCCTGTTACATTGGTAACAGAGAAAGTGCCGCCCAGACACATTCCAGCCCCATCAAGAGGATGTTTAGAACCAGATTACTGACTACAGCCTATGACCAGTGCAGAAAAAATTAAAAGGGTTTATCATAATTATAATAATATTATATATACATTTGGTATGGACTAACCCATAGTTTTCACAAACTTTCAGACATTTTGGTAAACTTAGAGAAAGAGCATCATTCAAGTAACTAACCTAGACATAATCTGCCTATGCAAAACAATTTTATGAAAAGATGACATAATTGAGATCCCAGGGTATAAATGGTTTGGGAAAAAAAGGAGTACTATCTCAAAGAGAGCAGTCAGAGGATCAGGTGGGGTCAGAGTACTAGTCAAAGGTAGCTTACTCAGCTATTGCAGTGGCGATATATATACTAGACAGGCGGCATGAAGATATTTTGTGGGTATCATTTACAAGCACAATTGATACGGTATTTAATGTGTGCTCATGCCAACTTTCCCCAGCAGACACTGCATGGTCACTGTGATACATTTCATAAGTACTTTGATATCTTACGTTGTCAAATCCTACAGTATCAAAATAATGGAGAAATAGTCATCCGTTGGGACCTCAATGCTAGATTGGGTGACCT
Source organism: Aplysina aerophoba (assembly GCA_949841015.1). Taxonomy (NCBI): domain Eukaryota; kingdom Metazoa; phylum Porifera; class Demospongiae; order Verongiida; family Aplysinidae; genus Aplysina; species Aplysina aerophoba. Next base: position 5,003,767 of record OX465041.1, read on the forward strand.
ACAAGACACACTATAGATGGCAGTAAGCTCCTGCCTCAGAAACAGATCTTAAATACTACCATTAACTCCACGGTAAACAGTTGATAGATTTTCTTAGAGACTGTGATGTAGTATCACTCAATGGCAGATTCTCCACAGAAAACGAAACTTTGTATCCACATTAGGAAGATCTGAGGTGATTATGCAATTGTACAAACAACATGCTGAAGTATGCAAACTTTCAAGTACGAACAATGCCGGACCTGTTACAAGAATTTTCTTTACCCACAGATTTGTCTGTACCAGACCACTGCTGGGACTACCATCATGAGCATAGGTATGTTGAAATCAGTTATAAAATGTACGATTATGAAGCTAACCATAGCAGTAGACTGCATTTCGGTGCAAACCAGATGTGAAAATTTTCAAATAGAATAGTTCCCATAAACGCATGATTGATTTAATAACTACAGAACTAGAGACACTGACAAATCATACTCCCAGTCATCTAAACGCTCCTAGGCTGGAAACCAATTACAGTTTATTACGGTCAATTACAGTTTACAATTACAGTATATTCTACTTCCTACTAGAGGAACAGCTTGACAACTATAAAACCCACCAAGGATCAAACAGAAAGCCATGGTGAAATGAGGAACTAAGGAAATTGACGAAAGGTCTGGGAGACTCACAGAATGATTGGATTAGATGTCAAAATCAAACTAAGAGAGAAGCCCTATGGAAATGCTACAAACAGAAGCAAAGAAGCCTTAAGCTTAAAGTACAGAATGAGAAGAGGATAGTCATAAACCTACGTCAGGAGAAAATGTCAGTAATGAAACTTACAGACACTAAGAGATTCAGGAAGACTTTCAATAAAATTAAAAAAATTAGCATTTTTCAAGGGTCAGAGGTAGTGCATTGCACTGCTTCACTATTAGTTAAACAAGTATTTCAAGTTAAACAAGTATTTCGAGTTAAAAAACTCGTGGGGCTTCCGCCCCAACTCGAACTACTTGCTCTAACTCTCAATTGCTGGTTAGGGTAGTTGTGCACCAGGACCACGTCATGTCAGTTTATTAGTGCATGCAATCAAACATATATACAAGCACACAATACCAGCATTCACACATGCAGGTTTACACAGGATTGGCGCACTGTGCACAATTAAAGCATGTTTGTTCGAACGTTAACAAAGTTTAATAGCTTCACCAACAGGAATTGCAAACACACAGGAGAAAACACGGGTCACAGAAGCATAAGTGTGCAGTACCGTGTTTTTGTCCTGTCAGAAGGCCATTCGTTCGAGTGCAACTCTGCGCGCCAGTGCTGAAGACGATTCCAGTGTGTGCCATGTATTCCTGCGCTAAAGACAGCTGGATAACCTTAGCGTAGACGATTTACTTTTCCTTTGTACCTCTAAAATAACGAAAGACGCTTGGGTACAAGTACGTCGAGATGAAGCCACATCTTCGCTGACACTCAGATTCTAATTTTAGGCAGGTTCTCGCTCGAACGGTAGAATGAGAGCAGCATCTTTTTATGCAAGATCTGAAGTCAAAACAAGAAAAAGGCATTGAACAAGCAATTTGGAGGAACGGTTACGTTGTTACTGGCAATTTACTGCCTATCACACTAGATAGTTGCAGATATTTTGTACCTCACTTTACACTTGCTTTCCTACAGATTTTTATTGTGTTGTACACTTGCATTGCTCTACAGACGTCAGTAGGACTCGATGCAATCCTGGACTGCCCTGAGCATGTATACCAATCAATGCGGCTTGTCTTCCGTTATGATCACTCATCTGATCGAGCCCCCTATTTCCAGCAACTTTTGCGAAACTCATGATCAGCTTTTTCGGCCAGCGACCAGAAATACCCCTACCTTACAGTATATAGAGCTGCTTTGATGGGCTTATTCAACTCACTCTTCGGTATCCAGTGACTTGTATTCGGCAATATAGTTGCTAGGGACAAACCCCTTGTCCCCGCTATCCTTGTGCTGTGCGAACCACCAGCCGGCATCTTCCCTGCCCATAATGTAAAGAAGATCTCCTTTCTTGAAGCCCAGATCGTCCTTTGTGCGCGGGTAGTAGTCATACTTGCTCACAAACAGAGGCCAGCTAGCTTCGACTTCTACGTCTCTCTTGATCGACTTCGAGTGATTTGACTCACACCTTTCACCGGAGACACAACTACAATTATTGCCCATGGTGTAATTGAGAGTGATCTGCTTTAGCAGTCAGCGGGGAATGAGGAAAAGCACTGATCGTCCGACCATATAATGCTGTAGTATTTCAGAACGACGCGTTCGTCAGGTTCACACTCTCACATATTCAGGCTGCTGACCCCACTTTGTAATACTTCCTGTCAGCTGATTATTGATGACTTGGTGCAACAAATGCATCAAAAATAATCAAGCAACCATATGTTTGTGATTAGTAAGCAACATCCAAACTGCTTGTGGTGTTAATTAATATGTTGAGTCCAGAATACAGAGGAAGGTTATTACATGTGGCAATGTTAACAACTGTCACTCATAATATGACATTAAAATAACCCTCTGACTGCAGTTGGAAATAAATTGATCTGGGGCACAAGTATATAACACGTATATATAAATTGTCAAGTTGCTGCTCGCATGACGTCTGATAAAGTGTCCATTTGCTGCTTGCATTATTCCCTCATAGCTATCTTAAACCTATTAAGACAATTAGGTATGTTCGTAACACTCGGCATGACCCCATTATAGTTATCAGCAACATGCATTATGTACATTAGCATGCTTTAACGTAAATTGACTGCAAAGATAAACTCAACTAGTTATAAACAGGTTGTAAACTTTGTGATATAGTTTCTCCTGTGATGCTGTCCCTTTTGAGGTAGCGAAAGACTATGATTGGCACAGTATAATACAGACAATTAAAGGAACAATTGTGATTATGGTTAGCATAAACACTGTAAAGCAGTAACGAGCTTCAATAATGATAGAGTCATCTGCAATTAAAGCTCACAGCATACACAGGTGGTACAAGGTATTGAGTGTTAAATGCAATTGACATATAATTATATGTAAATTTATACAATATATACTGCCAAGTTACATAGTGTCAAAGTCAAGTGAGGTATATAAAGTAATGGTATACTAGACATGTGATATACGAGACATGTGTACAGTGATATACTTTACACCACCAATCTTATTTAATTGGATCATAATTCTAATGTCACACAAGCTTTTGGTGTCATGTAAACATAGCTATTATGATCCCTTATCTAGAACAGCTTTTGGACAATAGCCCAATGAAGTCGATTGCGTTTTATCATCATCATCATCATCAAGCTCCTCTCCACTAGAGAGGACAGCTAAGCCTGCATATGTGATATGTCATTTGACATATTTCACGTGTATGGCAACTTATCCTACAATATCATGGCAGGATGCAAAATGAAGAGAGATCAACTCAAGTAGCGGGAAAACTTCTGCAGAAGAGTTAAACCGTCAGAATGTGTAGTGATATACATAATACATTATAGGTTCCCTAATTATTGTGCAGTATACATGTCACCGGTAGTGCTTTATATAGGCCTTTCACTGTATACATGGGCATTTCATTAGCAAACTGTATAACAGTATTGAATTATAGATATAATTAAGTGGTTGCTGTTCCAGTTATAGAGAAATGCAGTATTATATATAAGCTGGGGAGAACACTATGCGGGAGAAAACTTGCTACTGCTCGGCAAATTCTCACCCAAACGAAGTTGCCATGTAAATACATTTTAACAAGAGTGTATAATTTTAACAGCAGTTTATATAATATTATGCATGCCTGTGGTGATCAAGCACTTTCAGTGGTATATAGCTAGGTTATATTATGCACTGTAAAACACTGGTGGGGTACACATTCATCTTCCTATTCATATTTACCTAGTATTCATTATTATTCAAGTGCATCATGTGACCTGCACACTATAATTATATAGGACTATTGTCCCATGTAGCACCATGCATAAAGACTGAGAATGGTTTGAATGAGTTAAGTTATTAGTTCTGATGATCGAATCTACGCTGCCACAGCTTCGTGATGGATTTTCCAACATTAGCATTCCTGCATGCTTGATCCAATATCATTACTACCTTCTTCTCATCAGGAACTTACTCTCCGACTCCATCATACACCACCATACAATAATAACCATTGTGGTGGATGTTTACCACCACAACAAAATTTGCAGTGGTGGTATATAAACACCATGGTGATTTATGTCCACCCAGGCAGTGGATAAGAACCACCACCGGACAGTGGTGCAGCGATAAGGTCACAACGGTAGTAATAAACCACCAGCCGTAAGGCATTACATCATCGTATGTACCTGCAAGCTGTGTTTGCCAGATTGCACAATACTAAATGACGTAGACCTCTGATATGGAGGGTTAGGGTTAGGGTTAGGCACCAATACTGTAATGTGGTTGTTTATGTGGGATGTCACATTGAGGCCTGCCCACATTACCATCCACAGACATGTTTGGAAAATCGAAGGTGGAACAAGCATGCTACCTCTACTACCTGCCTTGTCTTTGAATAGACTTCTGCAACTAGTGGGAGTGCGCCTCCTGCTCTCCTTCACTTAATTCTTCACATACTTCCATTGCCAGTAAGACCCTGTCACTAGCTCCACTCTCACTTCTAAAGCATCTGCTTCATCACTAGAAACCACATCCTAACCTCCAAGGCTGCTGATCAGGCACACTGTTTCTGAGCGTCTGGCGAATTAGCCATTGTGTGCTCATCCTCTGCTCAGAAAAGGTAAGGTTCCATTCTTAAATCAAACTAGTAGCTAGCTACACACAATTCAAGTGTAAATTTCACCGTTCAAAAAGTGCATACGCAGATGCACGCTGTTTGAAGGGTAAATTTCATTGTTCAAAAAGCGGGGATATGCCACCCTTAGAAGGGCAAATTTCATTGTTCACAAGTACACAAGGGTGGCCATTACAATATTGGTGCCCAATTTTGGCACTAATCACCTTCCATACTCTGAGCACAAACTGAGTAGCTATAGCTTGTCGCATGGTCCTTGTTGTACACGATGATCACCTGGCTATGCGAGACTACTGTTTAATAGCTTCCTGAGGAAGGCAAACTGTGTCATGATGGTAAGCGAACGCCGTTTGAAAATGTATTTAGCAGGATACTCAGTAGCACGAGCAAGTTCCCGAAACAGAGCAAACAAAGCAGTTTTTCATTATATATACTTGTCACTTCGCTGGCTCTTTTGTGTTTCAGAGCATCGATAATAACCCCTATAACAAATGCACGAGTATCTTTGTATGACATCATCTGTAAAATAACGTATGCAAACAAAACATTTTGTGACCAACATTTTTGCAAGCATGGTCTATTCGCGAAATGCGCGGAAATTATAGTTCACAAAATTTTGGCAACGTACAGTATTTGCTAGCTGAGGAGTGCAGACAGCCACATTGGCTCCCAGCAAACCTGAGAATGACCTTGTGTTGGCCGCAATACACTTATGTGTGTCATTTGCACTGGAGTTGTGGTGTAAACCTCCCTAACACCACTTTCACACAGACTGCCTAGCCTGCAAATCCGCATCAAAGCTCCTCACTTTCCACACAAACTTAAAATGAACTCTTACTCTGTCGTCTGAGTTATTCCATTGACGGCATGCGACATTCAGTGCAATGATGGCTTCATGCAGTTTGATACCACTATTAGATGGTGGTTTATTGCCACCATGCTTGGAGGTACATTGCCATTGAATGTGGTGTGTGTGTGTGTGTGCGTGTGCGTGCGTTTGGTGACTGTGTGTGCAAATGATGAAGGGTTGTGTGTGTGTGTGTGTGGTGTACGTGTGTGCAAATGATGAAGGGTTGTGTGTGTTTGTGTTTGTGTGTGTGTGTGTGTGTGTGTGTGTGTGTCTGTGTGTGGTGTATGTGGTGTGTGTGCATGTTGGGCATGTTTGTGTGTGCAGAATTCAAGATGGCCGGCAATACCAAGATGGCCACCCACCGTCAAACATCGATGACGAAATCAACTGTCGATAATCGATGTTGACCTTCCATAATCACTGTCGACCAGCAATCCTGGTAGCCATAGCGGATCATTGAATAGTTAATTAGTAACAACTATAGTAGCAGAACAAAGCAGCCACAAGCTAGTAACATGTTATGTATGTAGCTAGTACAGAGTATAGTGGTGTACACATGCACACACGCATGTACAAAGGCACCAAATGCTTATAGTTTCAATCTCAATTTTATCCAACCAAGATCACACCATTAATTATACCAGAAGTCGTCCAGCTTCCTCTGCAAGGTCTCAAACGTGGGCCGTGATTCAGGGTCCTCTCTCCAACACTCCCACATTACCTCGTACAGCTGATTTCGGCAACCTTGTGGGCACGGCATACGGTAGCCCTGTTGGATGGCCTCCAACAATTGTGAATGAATCATGCCAGGGTAAGGTGACCTCCCGTAGGTGACTATCTCATACAGTAGGATGCCAAAGGACCACACATCGGACTTGATGGTGAAGCGGTTGTAGAGGACAGCCTCGGGGGCAGTCCACTTAATGCGGAACTGGATGGTTAGAGTAAAGATACATCATCAAAGTATACCTCTGTCAAGCCCTTCAACACAAACCACACTAGAAACAAATGCAAAGGGATCTGTGTGGGCTGACTGAACATCTGCTTTGACTATAAAATGCTGATACTTCCACGAACTATTGAGGCTTTTAAGGGTATATTCAGACGCATTCTATCACTGTTCCACAAACTCAATTCCTTGCTAACAAAGAGACTGATCCAGATAGACAATTGGAAATTCTTTGTATAGCTATAACAAGGAGGTGAAAGGGCTTAGCAAGCAGGAAAAGACCTAAAAGCAGAACTGGTGTACATACAGTAATGGGTCTCATTGCATGTGCATGCCATAGACAGTTTATTGTTAGGACGGTCAGGTCCATCACTATTGAGTTTGCTTCACATGAGAATTTTGGCTACAGACAGTGTCAAAGTGTACAGGTAACCAATTACATAACATAGATAGGTAGATGTTTAGGCTGCACATGTTTTGGAGGTTTGTTTAAACCTTCAATACCACACCCTGAGAGTTACCAATGTGGTTCAGAGCTGCTTCCACAGAATAAAGGTGAAAAGTCAAGGGTCATATTAGAGAGATCAAAGTGATTTCTCCCTACGAGTAAATGAAGACACCCATTGCTATGGCAGTATGCACTGTCCTGCTAGTAAAACTTGTGAGGAGTTTTAAAAACACGATCATTAAGTTTAGTAGTTCGCCATACAAAATACAACTTGAAAAGTGGATTAACTGCTGTTTATAAGTTGAAGACATACTTCCTGTCACATGTGTATATGCACACCATAAACAATCACAGTAACCTTTAGCAAGACCATTAGAACAGACAAATGGCAATATATGAAGTTGTCTTCAGAAATTAAATGGCACCAGGGCATCATTAACCCTGACATGAAAATATCAGTGTATACATATTAACATCTGCTGTGCTCACTGAATACAGCTCATTCACACTCATTAGTATGTATTTGCCTGAATCCATACCACACCATCTGTGTAACTACGTACATTTTACATCCTGTTAGAAACAAATAATGCAGCATACTCTAACCTTAGGTTGAATGTCGTCTTCATGCATCTCTGAAATGACTCGGGCCAGGCCAAAGTCCGCCACTTTGCAGATCAAGTTGTCTCCTACGAGGATGTTACGTGCTGCAAGGTCTCCGTGGACATAGTACTGCTGTTCAAGGAAGGCCATCCCCACAGCTACTTGGGCGCTCATGTCCAACAACTGCTCCATACCCAATTTCTGACCTTCGCCATGAAGGTAGTCCAGGAGGCTCCCGTGCTTCATGAGCTCTGTAACAATGTAGATGGGCTCTTTTTTAGTGCAGACGGCATAGAGCTGGATCAGCTTTGGGTGCCGAAGACGAATCATGATGGCAGCTTCCTGGAGAAATTTGTCCATGCTTATGATTCCAAGCTTTAAGATTTTAACAGCCACTGCAGTTTTGGTATTCCACTGTCCCACCCACACCTCTCCAAACTGTCCTGCACCCAATTTTCGTACCAGATGAAGGGATTGCTTATCAATCTCCAAGTTTTTATTGACAGCTTTTGACAGACCTGCTGTCTGCGGTTTCTCTGGCTGTACACAAGCTTGCTGGAGGTTTGTACATAAGCCATCTGCATGCTGCTTATAGTACTCCACCAAATCTTGAACGGTTTCAAATGTCACTCGCCGAGTGATAAAGAATCCTCCGGTGTCAATCCTTATAATCCGATAACAAGTTACACCATGCACATCCCGTACTGCAAGGGAATACTGGCCTACTGATTTCTCATTGTTTCGCACAAGAAAGCTGCCGTATTGATTGAAATTCTGCATTAGCAGCTTCTCTGCATCAATTGTTGTGATTTTGCCGAAAAACCAGCTGTGTACAAAATGGAAAATATGATCAGATCAGTAGGTACTATACTTACATACATACATGTTGCATTGCAATCAATTGTCGAAATGTGGTATAAGTTAAGGTTGCTAAAGAAGGATCTATAGCTTGACAAAGAAGCCTTCGATTTCAAGCCTTAGAATTCGATAGTATCGTACACAATCCACATCCCACACTGCAAGCGAATAGAATTTGCTGCTCGGTCAGCGATTCGCACAAGAAAATTGATGCTTTTCAGCAATATTGCCAAAAAACCAGCTGAGTACGAAATGGAAAAGATATTTCCATGCAGATCACAGGTATTATACATACATATGTGCTACATAGCATGCAATCATTTGTCAAAAGGTTTGGATAGTTTGTACAACATACAGTATTTGTCTGAATTGGGACTCAGGCCTAGCTCTGATTAACTATCGTTTCCAGTCAGTTCCCAGCCTCAATTCAAGCCCAACTTCTACAATTCTTCTGCATTAGTACAAGTTCGTATATATTTTTACTTAAAATGCTATGTTTAGAATTCCTAAAAGTTCTTCATTACATGCACTTTGGTGAGCTTTCTTCTCCTTCAATCCCGGCCTGTGTTGATGCTTCTCAGTATCATGATATTTATTATAGTCATGTTATAGAATAAATATCGCTGTGTCCCTCTAATATGTGTTTTTACACAAACGGCTCCCCATAGCAGAGTGGCCAGTGAAACTGCAGGTGAGAGCCAGGTCCACCTGCAGCGGTCACGTACATCCCAGCAGGAGAGACTAGCTATATACAGGTCATGCACATGCACAGCATCACGTGCACAGAGTCACATGCGAAAGCATGCGTATGTGCGCAGATTGAAAAAATGGCACTTCCTCAGGCTTGCCCCACTTGCTTTGCATTCACGAAGCCATCTCAGTTATGAAGAGGATAGACAACTGCACCATTCGGGGTGAGTTCAAAGTGTGGACATACGTACCAGAATTATTTTGTTCCATCCATACACTTCCTCCTATGTGTAAGTGACATCTCCCCCAGTCAGCTAGCACCCATTCAACATCAGATCTCCAGATTCCTCAAAGCCTGGCTGAATCTCCCCAAGTGTGCCACACTCGTGTCAATCTTTCACCCCAAATCCCTGAGCATCAAGCACCTCCGTCAATTCTGTGAACTGGCCCTGCTCACTCTAGTGCAAACTGTAGAGTCATCCTTTGACCATTTGGTTCAAGACATTCAACCAATCTTTGGTTGCTTGCCCAAGCTCTCTGCAGCCAGTTCTCATGCCATACAAAAGGCCAGGAACATTATTTCATCAATCAATCAACAGTCGTGAAGGCTGTCGCAGGAAAGCCAAGGAAGACCTACTAGCTGACCATTCACTACAGTGGGACCACCAAGTCAGCCAAATCACGGTGCAGAACAAACTCGATCCTGGAAATAATGCCTCTGTGGAAGAGTCAACACAAGTGTGGAAACGTCTGATGTTTGGTTTACCTGGAGTCCAGCTCTCCTTCCTGGCTAGAGCATCTATCGATTGCCTGCCAACCACCACAAGCCTGGCCGGATGGAACATATAAGTGTCCCCCTCATGTCCACCATGCCAGCAAGCAGCCTGCACAACCAAGCACGCCCTCAGTTGTTGCAAAACAGCACTGAACCAAGAACGATACACCTGGAGACACGACCATACCCTGCTAATCATTGTAGAGTTCATCAAGCACCACAGAGCAGATGCTTCTGTCTACTATGATCTGCATGGTTTCAGAGCCACCAACAACCCTCCCAGCACCATTCCTCCAGAAATCCTACTCACCTTTGCCCAGCCTGACATTGTCATCGTCTCAGCTGGCTGCATTAGCATGGTGGAACTAACTGTTCCCTGGAACAGTGAGGACAGCCTTGCCAGTGCCAAACGACACAAGTCTACCAAGAACAACTATCAAGTACTCCTCTCAGACTTGGCTGTAGTAGTAGTGACTGTGATCTTGTATAGACTGTTACTATTAGTAGGATTAATGTAGTATGACGTAGTTAAGCACGTGTGTGTGTATGCCTCGTGTCCTTAGCCCTTGTGTTGGTTATTGGTCTGCACGCTGTCCATGTCAATCAACTTGATTGGGATCGCTACATGGTGTCAGAAGTGGGATACAGGGAAGGAGGAGCAGTGCAAACAGTGAAGTATCGATGGCAACATATCAAATCGCGTCCCGGAGCGATTTTGCTTCAACTAGCCAGATGAGTGGCCACGATGGGTATGGCGCTTCGAATGATTCTGGCAGGCATCTGGATTGGCAGACAAATCCAAAGAACACCAGGTGAATACTCTGGTATACACAATGGGAGGCAGACAACATCCTCCGTTCTCAGGGCCTAACTGACAAAGAGAAGAAGACTTATGAAACGGTGAAGAAGAAGTTTGAAGAATACTTTGTCAAGCGCTGCAACCCCATTTACAAGAGAGCCAAGTTCAATCAAAGAAGTCAGAGAGAAGGTGAATCAGTTGTCAGTTTTGTCACCGTCTTACATGTTCTTGCCAAACACTGTGGCTATGGCCCCCTCCATGACAAGGTGATTCGCGATCAACTTAAGGTGAGCCTTGAAGATGCCAGACTCTCACAGAAACTGGAATTCTCTGTAGTGTCTGGGCTCCAGATGGTCCAAATCGGATGCCTGCCATTGAAGCACTTAACCTATATAGAGTGAATTCTGTTGATGACCTGAAACGTGGTACCCAAATCTCTTCTAAGGCCTTAGAACACTTGAGGGGAAATATCATATTCAATTACAAGAGGATGCCAAACCATTTGCTCATACAGCTCCAAGAAGAGTCGCAGTCCCTTTACTGAGTAAAGTCGAGGTCGAATAGAAGAGGATGGAAGGACTTGGAGTGATCTCACCCGTGCATGAGCAGACAGATTGGTGTGCAGGTATGGTAGTAGTTCCAAGTCGGACGGTAAAGTCAGGGCCTGCATTGACCTGACAAAGCTCAACGAGAATGTGCAGAGAGAACACCACATTCTTCCATCGGTGGAACAAATTCTGGCCCAACTTTGTGGTGCAAAAGTATTCTCCAAGTTGGATGCAAACTCCAGATTCTGGCAGATTAAGTTATCTAAAGAATCCGCATTACTCACTACTTTCATCACACCATTTGGACAGTTTTGTTTTAACAGACTTCCATTTGGTATTACTTCTGCACCGAAGCGCATGTCCACTGTTCTTGCCAGTCTACCAGGAGTTGCATGTATGGTCGATAATGTGTTGATCTTTGGCCAGACCCAAGAGGAACATGATCTACGTCTGGAAGCAGCCCTAGGAATGGCCATGCAGGCATCACCGTCAATGTGGAGAAGTGTGCATTTTCACAATCCAGTGTCCGCTTCCTGGGTCAAATAGTAGATGCTGCTGGCATTCATGCTGATCCAGACAAGTTGAAGGCCATTCAGGATCTGCGCGAACTGACCTCAGACACTGAACTCAGGCGGTTCGTAGGCATGGTCATCCAGTTGGCTAAGTTTGCTCCACACCTGGCTGACCGAGCTAAGCCCCTACGGGAGTTATTCTCAGCAAGAAACCAATGGTCATGGGGGGAACCCCAACAGCGGCTTTGAGGGTAATCAAGCATGATTTGAGTACCAGGACTACCTTCTTGGAACATCATACCATCTGAAGACTGACTACAAGCCGTTGGTTCCTCTTTTCAGCACGAAGAATCCTGATGAACTTCCAGTTTTGGTCCAGCGGTTTCGCATGCGTTTGATGCACTTCCAGTTTGGTATTTCTCATGTTCCTGGTAAGGACCTATCCACCGCGAATTCCCTTTCACGCACGCCTACTTCATCTAGCACGACCTCTGACGAGGCTTTTAGCCATGAGGTGGCTATGTTTATCGCTCTTGTCATGCAACATCTGACTGTCACGAAAAGCAGGCTCCATCAAATTGCACAACTGCAGGAGGAGGATGAGACGTGCAAGCAAATACCGCAATATATTGTTTTGTTTGCAAGGATGGCCAGAGAAACACTAACTCAATGGCGCAATTGCAGCCTACGTACCTCCCTGTGTCCGGAGGGTTGACAGTCCAGGGTAATCTACTTATGTAAGGCTGCTGCATTATGATCCCAGCTTAATTGAGAAAGGACATCCTGGACCAACTCCACACAGGCTACCAGGGCATCACCAAATGTCGAGAACGAGCCAGACAGCCGGTGTGGTGGCCTGGTATCAGACGGCAATTGGAGGATCTTGTCCGTAGGTGCTCTGTGTGCTGCAAGAAAAGAATCTACCCAACAGAGCCCCTTATGCCCACAGAGCTTCCCACACTGCCTTGGGAGATAGTCGCCACAGACCTGACCCATTGGAAAGGCTCTAACTACTTGTCGGTTGTGGAATACCTCTCCAGGTATATTAAAATAGCCCACCTGTCCACTACCACTTCCAGAGAAGTCATCAGACAACTGAAGATAGTCTATGCACGACACAGAGCACCAAGCAAAGTGGTTCCAGACAAGGGCCCGCAGTATGCTTCATTGGAGTTGGCTAGGTTTGCCAAGACCTATAGGTTTATCCACCAAACAAGCAATCCCAGATACCCACAGAGTAATGGGGAAGCAGAAAGGGCAGTCAGGACAATCAAAGTTTTCCTTTCCTAGCTCTGATGGCATATCGTTCAACTCCACTGCAAAACAGCTACAGTCCTGCAGAACTCCTGATGGGTAGAAGGATATGCACCACAGTCCCTGTGTCTCCAGATCAACTCAAATCCAAAGTGCCAGACTATTCCTTTCTTGCTGCAAGGAAGGCAAATATGAGAGAGAAGCAGAAACAGAATTTTGACAAGAGGCACCAGGCACAGGACCTGCAACCTTTGGTTCCTGGGGATAAGTGTGCAGCTTCCAGAAATGCAAGTAGAAGGAACGGTAGAGAAAGAAGTCTCGCGTAGATCCTATCAAGTATCTACACCATACAGATTGTTGCGAAAGAATCACCAGCATTTAAGGCCCATTCCCGATTTATCTACCTCTGTTAGTGACAGTCACCATGAGGAGGTCCTGAAACAAGAGCCTGTTCCTTCATCACCCATGGAAGACCCTTCTGGGACACCTACTCCAACGGCAATGGAAACCAGTCGAACCAGTGGGTACTGAACACGCAGTGGACGTAGTTCAGTGATGCCTGATCAATACGAATCAATCTGGTGATGGACACCATTAACTGTTATTTCCTTAGAAACTTTATCGGGGAGATGTAGTAGCAGTCGCTGCGATCTTGTATAGACTGTTAATATTATTAGAATCATTTGTAGTATGACGTGCATGTGTATGGCTCATGTACTAAACCGTTGTGTTAGATATTTGTCTGCACACTGTCTGTGTCAATTGATTTGATTTGGATCGCTACTTTGGCCAGCCAAAACATCAGAGCCGAATTGGTCACCATGGAGATCGGCTGCTGGGGCCATCACACGAATAACCTGTTTCTGCCCTGAAAAACTTGGCCACTCCCCCCCCATTGGAGCAAAAGTGACAGATGTGAACTATGGGACCATCTATCATGATCAGTGATTGCATCTTCCTACACTATCTTCAGAGCCCACCGATCGCCAACTTGGCAACTTAACTCGACACTCTAACATTGATCTCCATGGCTTATTACCTCTTATCACTCTGCCTGCATGTTTGTTTCTCATGCATGTCTACGTACATATCCACTCAACACTAAATATTATGCCACTATAAATTTGTAATCTCATCATCCACATCTCATATTACGCCTTGCTAGGTATTCCTGGGCAGTTTCATGGCCCAAACTGCACCCCTGTGCCCGAGGCTGAATTTTGCATCCATTGTTACCCTACATTTGGTAATAATGAGTGTTTTCCCCTCTCCTATGATCATTTGGTACGCACTAAACCAAGGTTACTACGTATAGCAAGTACAGTATATAGAGCTGCTTTGATTGGGTTGTTCTACTCACTCTTCGGCGTCCAGCGACTTGTATTCGGCAATATAGTTGCTAGGGACAAGTCCCTTGTCCCCGCTGTCCTTGTGCTGCGCGAACCACCAGTCAGCATCCTCGGTGTTAATGATGTAAAGAAGGTCTCCCTTCTTGAAGCCCAGATCATCCTCCGTGCGCGAGTCGTAGTCGTACTTGGCCACAAACAGCGGCCAGTTAGCTTCGACTTCTCCGTCTCTCTTGATCGACTCCGAATGATTTGACTCACACCTTTCACAGCACACACAACTACAATTATTGCCCATGGTGTAATCGAGTGTGTGATCTTTTCAGCTGACAGCGGGGAATGAAGAGAAACGCAGAGCCATATATACGTCCCTATGATACGTCCGACCACAATGCTGCAATAAAATTATTTCAGGATGACGTATTTCACACCCTGAGGTCACAGGGTGCACGAGATCAAATTAGGGTAGGGTTGTTCAGGTAGTCCGGCTAGCTAGACCGTCCCATTTAATCGCCGGGACGTTTAGGGCGTTTAAGTGGGACGGTCTAGCTAGCCAGACTATTATTCAGGCTGCTGACCCCACTTTGTAATACTTCCTGTCAGCTGACAAGGTGTTGCTGCCTACAATTTTGCATTATCTTCCATCCAACCACGTGTATCTGCCCAAAGACTCTGGTACTGATCTGTGATACCACACACCTAAGCCTACCACTAAAATATATGACCATGTACACTGTATCCATACGCAAGCACAATACAGAAACATACACTGTAGCTAGTAGCGAAACATACTATAATAATTATATAGCTATATACGAAGGGAAATTTACACAAAGGTGTGCAACTATATATGTAGCTATCTCCTGATTGCGCTGAGGTGTGCAACTATATATGTAGCTATCTCCTGATTGCGCTGATATACTATCATCAGTCTATAAAAGGTGTTTGAATAATGCTGTAAATATACATGTAGTACCTTGCTACAACATTTTATTATAGAATTGGTCATAATTATAATTGTTATAATAATAGTGTGCGCGGTGCGGTGTACCTACACCATTGCGTAACAAAATTGTAGTGGGCAGGCACATCAAAAATTGCCGCATAACGTACGGTTACAGACATACCTACATCACTGCAAGGATCTTCAGCCATACAACACACTAGGTTGGTCTCGCTCAAACTCACCCCAATTAAGGAAAATGGTTGGGTGATAGAGACAACTAAACTTGTCATGGTTGGTGTTCACACACTAGCCTCAAATTTCAAGCAACCAAAAGCATTTTGGCGTTTTGGCAAAGGTGGACACCGAAACGTTGAGATAGCTTAAAGTCTGCAGCATCCGATGGGTGAACAGCTGCAGCAATCATAATCAACATATATGCTGCTCGCCCCTGTCTGGTCCTGTACCTCTTTTCAAACACAGTCTAGAATGCCTGCGTAAACTAGGGAGTGGACAGTTGTGCATATATACACTGTAGCAGAGTATGTATATATATATATATATACACAATCACATTATCATGGTACAATGTGGGCTAGAAGAAAATCTGCAGGATGCAAAATGAACCGAGATCGAATCAAGTAGCAGGAAAACTTCTGCAGAAGAGTTGAACCGTCAAAATGTTCAGTGATCATCATCATCATCCAAGATCATCATCATCCTCCAAAATCATCATCATCATCACCATCATGTTCAGTGATATAAATAATACATTACAGGTTCCTTAATTGTGGAGTATACATGTCACCGGTAGTGCTTTATATAGGCCTTTCACTGTATACGTGGGCATTTCATTGACAAACTGTATAACAGTATTGAATTATAGATATAATTAAGTGGTTGCTGTTCCAGTTATAGAGAAATGCAGTATTATATAAAAGCTGGGAAGAACACTATACAGGGCTGCTAGCTATTAGGAAATTCCAACCCAAACAAAGTTGCCACGTAAATATATTTAACAAGAGTATACATTTAATACCAGTTTATATTGCCGCATAACGTACGGTTACAGACATACCTACATCACTACAAGGATCTTCAGCCATACAACACACTAGGTTGGTCTCACTCAAACTCACCCCAATTAAGGAAAATGGTTGGGTGATAGAGACAACTAAACTTGTCATGGTTGGTGCTCACACACTAGCCTTCGCAGGTGCCTCCATGTGGAGATCACTCCCAGCCTCCATCCGACAGATCAGGGACTCCGTGCCTTCTCAGCTAATTGTGAAGACCTGCTACTAAATTGACTATTATTATTGGCATGTGCATGATCAAACCCTGCTCCCTTTGTTGTGATTTCTGTAATATTTTGCATGCTCACAGAATCGCAATTTCATCTTTACTGCACAATTGACCCATCAATTGATTGATTCGCTTTTTCCATTTCTTTTCTCTCTTTCTGTTTGTACTCTTTTCTTTTCTCTGTTTACTGGGTGCCTGTAGGAATATCCCATGGCTAAAGGCTCCCCAGTCTAAATATGATACCCTGATACCCTGATACCCTGATACTCTCTACTGCCTGCCTAATCTTTGAATAGACTTCTGTAACTAGTGGGAGTACCTTCTTCTCTCCTTCACTTAATTCTTCACATACTTCCATTGCCAGTAAGACCCTGTCACTAGCTCCACTCTCACTTCTAAAGCATCTGCTTCATCACTAGAAACCACATCCTAGTCTCCAAGGCTGCTGACATCAGGCACGATGTTTCTGAGTGTCTGGCATATTCAAGAATTAGCCATTGCATGCTCGTCCCCTGCTCAGAAGACGGAAGGTTCCATTCTTAATTCAAACTAGTGGCTAGCTACACACAATTCAAGTGTAAATGTCACTGTTCAAAAATGTGCACACACAGCGGTTTGAAGGATTAATTCATCTGTTCCAAAAGTGGATACTTAGATGCAGGCCATTTGAAGGATAAATTTGGAAAAGTGCATACACCACTGTTTGAAGGGCGAATTTCACCATTCACAAGTACACAAGGGTGGCCATGACCGTTCAAAAGTACGCCATTAGCGATTACAATATTGGTGCCCAATTTTGGCACTAATACTCTCCATACTCTGAGCACAAACTGAGTAGCTATAGCTCGTCTCATAGTCCTTGTTGTACACGATGTTCAGCTGGCTATGCGAGGCTATTGTTTAATAGCTTCCCGAGGAAGGCAAATTGTGCCATGACTCTACAGTGACGCCATTCGAAAATGTATTTAGCAGGGTACTCAGTAGCTAGCACAAGCAAGTTTCCAAAACGGAGCGAACAATGCAGTCTTTTGTTATATATTTATCACTTCGCTGGCTCTTTTGTGTTTCAGAGCATCGGTAATAACCCCTAAAACAAGATCTTTTGTCAACGCATGAGTATCTCATACAGCCCGCCATCTTTGTATGACATCATCTGTATAATAACGTATGCAAACAAAATATTTCATGACCAACCAACATCTTTGCGAGCATGGTCTATTCGCAAAATGCATGAAAATTATTGTTCGAGAAAATTTTACAACATACAGTATGTACTAACTGAGACGTGCAGACAGCCACATTGGCTCCCAGCAAACCTGAGGATGGCCTGGTATTGGCCGAAACACACTTATGTGTGTCGTTTGCACTGGAGTTGGTGTAAACCTGTCAAACACTACTTTCAAACAGACTGCCTAACTTGCAAATCCACATCAAAGCTCATGCATTGACTGCAGCCAAGTATTCCACGTGGTAGATCACGCTGAGGAGAGTAATCATGAGGGTATGAAGTTATATCGATCGATTAGTTACACTAGCCAGAACACTGAAACAGTAATTCAGACGTTTCGGCAACCTACGGCTGCCTTCATCAGTGAATAATTGACACTTACAGGCACGCATGTAAAAATACAAAAAGGGCAGTCAGACGATGATGTGGTCACGTGAGGTAACGCGCGAGTTTACCTAGATATCTAACAAAGCCTATATAAAACAAAAAGAAAAGGGTGGTGGTGGTGATAAAACAAAAATAACAATAGGACACAACCTAGTACAATGTAATAAGTAACTACTAACCTAAAATTACAAAGAAATAAACAAATAAATGAAAATAAAAGAAAATAAAGGGAGAAATGGGTAGATTAATAATAGTAACGATACAAAAATGGGATTGTGCCAGATGGATGCACGGTCAGGACAGTAGTGCAGCATAGAGTCCTGGCACATCCAGCACCACCAGTCCCCCCTCAACAGGGAGAAGGGCACCTTGCCAGGACTCTATGCTGCACTACTGTCCTGACCGTGCATCCATCTGGCACAATCCCATTTTTGTATCGTTACTATTATTAATCTTCCCATTTCTCCCTTTATTTTCTTTTATTTTCATTTATTTGTTTATTTCTTTGTAATTTTAGGTTAGTAGTTACTTATTACATTGTACTAGGTTGTGTCCTATTGTTATTTTTGTTTTATCACCACCACCACCCTTTTCTTTTTGTTTTATTTAGGCTTTGTTAGATATCTAGGTAAACTCGCGCGTTACCTCATGTGACCATATCATCGTCTGACTGCCCTTTTGTATTTTTACATGCGTGCCTGTAAGTGTCAATTATTCACTGATGAAGGCAGCCGTAGGTTGCCGAAACGTCTGAATTACTGTTTCAGTGTTCTGGCTAGTGCAACGAATCGATCAATATGAGTCTTCCTAGCCACTCAGGTCTATATCGTAGGGTATGAAGTTTCATGACTGTGACTTTTGTCATTTTTGCGGCATAGCTCTCCACACTTCCCATACAAACTTAATGAACTCTTACTCTGCCACACTTGAGTTAATCTATTGACGGCATGTATCAATACATTTAGTGCAATGAGGGCTTCATGCAGTTTGATACCACTATTAGATGGTGGTTTACTGCCACCTTGCTTGGAGGTATGTACATTGCCACTGAATGTGGTGTGTGTGTGTGCATGCATGTGTGTCCCCAGGCCTAGGGGTTTATGGTTCAAGTATGACTAGACTTGATGCCAAGCAGTAACCAAAATGTCAACATCTCAACCTTCAGAATGCCAAATGTCTTGGCTGCAGATCTGCCACACTTTCAGTCTACTCATTCAGCTTTTGCTAGCGCTGAACACACGTGCACACAGGCTATATATATACAGTAGGCTCTATTATACATTATGCAACATGCTAATAAAGTAATGCGCAATCATGATATACAACACATATTCTGAGCACAAAAAGCAACATCCACATGCACAAGCTTACACACTTCATCCTGCCATCCAAGCTCAATATATTTCTATTGAGGAATATATTTACTGTTAATGTTACCTGTGTGGCAGTGGTTGTAGCTATAGGGTAATATTTCAAAAGGTATAAAATTAATGTAATTGTCCGTTACAGAAAATAACAGTCTTTTAATTCTTGAGCCAACAGTATCGGTCTTTTAATACATCAGCCACACTTTTACTGTATTCCTCTTCAGTTCATGGGCCTAGCTCCAGACAGGCCTCGCGAAATTGCCTTTCATTAACTCCACAATGAACGGGTGCCGTATCTCCTGTGGTACATTCTTCCACCTCATACTATGATAACTTCCCAGTAATCACAGCCCCATAAAATCCAAATGCAATCCATCTCAGCTGGAACCAGTCAAGCCAACCACACTTCTTGTCGGCTGAATAAAAAATATTGAAAGTGTCATACATACATGAAGTCTTACTATCAAATAGACTTGCACTTTGGTCGACAGTCTGACAACTTTTCAGATCATTAAGTATGGGAACAAGATCAACTGGATCAAAACAGATATTCTCCAAGTGCACATCCCCGTGCGCATATCATATGGAATGTACTTGACTCATTGCTTCTGCAGCAACAATCATCAGGCTCGTAATGCGCATGTTTGTGCTTCTCCTATACTCAGTAGGTTCAGAAGTTTAGGATACTTCTTCTTCTCTTCTCCTTTGTTCCACCTTGTCCATTAAGGGTGTCGGGCAGGTCACAGGCCAAAAGGCCTGGGACCTGTTTACAGTCAGCTAAAGTTTTTCTTGAGTGAGGTGGCAAGTCTCACATCAGACTGCTCTGGGCTGGAGGCCATTAGGGGGCCTGGCCGTTGTCGGCCGTAGTTGGCATCTCACTCAACAGCCAAGCCAGGTCCAGGGGGTCTGGTGGAAGGTGGTTGAGGAGAATTGTACTCAAATTCCTTCATGTTGGCTTCAAATGCCTATCTAACTTCACTTTCCACTTCCTCACAGTCACCTTGGTGACAAAGGTTTTAACTTCATTCTTTGGGAAAGTGAAGCAATCACTTCTGCAATATTGGAGTACCTTCTCAAATCACGAATCTGTGTCACTGCACCAATGACAGTTTTCTCACTGAATGGTGATAGTGTTCATCATTTGACCCTGAATGCACCACTACAAACAATAAAACGGCTTGAAACCCTAATTTGACATGATTCTTGTACCTATTAGAAACACAAACGTTGGGCATTTGGAGTGTGGTGCTTCACAAGAAATGAGGTAGATCCTTCCATGCTTCCACAGAAGCACACTTCACAAACTCCAAACCATCTTGCGGTTCAATCATTTTCTGTAAGTAAGCATTAGTAATATATACTCTCATTATCAATTTCATGAATCTGTCCAACGACTTGTAGAAACTGTAGATCTCTTCCAAAACAGCAAACATCATTCAAGGAAATCTTGCTCCTGTCACTGCATGCCTGGTGAAACTTTCTCGTCAGCTCTACAGTGAATGGAAAAACATAGTCAGAACAGTGGGGTATATAGTGGTGTGAAGCGAGGTACATAACGTGTAATGTACCTATGCGACGATTTGTCTCACAGAGTTTGTAGTCAAGCGTCGTTTGCCAGTCGCAACGACACAGCTGCATCCACTTTCAAAGTTAGGGCGTTACTTGTATGGAGCGCCCCAGAGAGTGGACAAAATTCAAGATGGCCGGCAATACCAAGATGGCCACCCACCATCAAACATCGATGACGAAATCAACCGTCGATCATTGATGTCGACCTTCCTTAATCACTGTCGACCAGCAATCCTGGTGGCCATAGCAGATCATTGAATAGTTAATTACTAACAACTATAGTAGCAGAACAAAGCAGCCACAAGCTAGTCACATGTTATGGTTGTAATACAGAGTATAGTGGCATACACATGCACACATGCATGCATGCATGCACATACTATGTTTATTGTTATGCAGTAGTTGATTGGTGACCATGCAATGTTCACACACAAGTAGTTAGTAAAAAAGCTAATGCTGCTGGAGTAAATGTTACAAGTGAGTCTGATTTACGGATGGAGAGGGGAATGGAGTGCCAAAGGACACAGCAAGAAATTAAAGCTGAGCGAACATTGCCCGTAAGAGAACTTGACAGGTGGGAGGTTAACTAGGCTGCTGTTGCGGGTGGAGTATTTGTGAGATGGTTCATGGAAAAGGGAAACTAGATAGGGAAGGGGCAAGAGAGTTGTGGCATTTGAACTGAGATGAACATGGGACAAAGCCAGCTGTACAGGAAACGTAACAAGGACACATATATACAATGGCAAAGTGTTCTTAGTTGATTTTACGTTCAGCTTATCATCATCGTCACGAAAGCAATCTACATGTACACCTTTATTACATGTTGCACGCTTACTTGTGATATGCTAGCTTTCGACCAGTAACAACTACTGATCCTTTACAAGTGGTGGAGAAACAACCACCACTCGTATACAGCACGTTTGCGCAAGCTGATAGTGTAATAATAGAATTTTCATGGTATAATCGGTATCCGGTTTCCGGTATGACAAACATATAAAGAACGGTATCAATCCAATACCGCAATACAACAACATGTGCATACCGGCATACCACCAACCCTATTACGCACTGTATATAGTTTACTATAGCAAAATACAGTGTACGGAGCTGCTGGATGGTTTTTTTTTTAACTACAGCTAAATAGTTAAGTGTGACCCATACACGCACCACTACACTACAGTAGCTACTCTGTTACTCACACACAATGCAATGGATCCAGATCTGACAGCAGAAGCTGCCTGGACTAGAGACTGTAGAAAACACTACGTGCGCGTGGAATGTGGCCAATGCACTACAGTGTACAAGGAGTGCGATTGTCAATAAACTGGTCAACACTCAAGCCAACTAACTGTCAGCACAGGCGTATACGGTAAAGCCTGCATTCAACTCACCCTTCGGCATCCAGCGACTTAATTGTGTTCGGCAATATAGTTGTTAGGGGCAAACCCCTTGTCCCCGCTAACCCTCTGCTGCGCGTACCACCAGTCGCCCTCCTCGGTGTTAATGATGTAGAGAAGATCTCCCTTCTTGAAGCCCAGATTGTCATCTGTGCGCGAGTCGTAGTCGTACTTCCCCCAAACAGCGGCCAGTTAGCTTCGAGCAGGGGTGGAAGCGGACGCGAACGGCGTCGATGGCCATATCGCTATCTCCGTCTGTTCGTGTAGACTTCAAATCACCATCGTTAGCGGAGGCACAATTATTGTTGCCCATGGTATCTCTTGATAACCCGTCTCACCACCACGTGCGTATCACGGTATGCCCTAGTCTCTCGTATATACCAAGACCCATCCGCCATTTCTGCCAGATCCTCAATCCACAACCCCTCCAGGGATTTGAATCGCCACAGCCAGCCACTGGACCTCATCGCCAATGAGACCCGCGGTGGTCTGTGCTTGTGACTTGCCAGATAATTTTAACAATCTTATTAAGCTATATTTTACTAGCTTTAAGACCATGTGTTAAATATATGACATTAGCTATAATATTATGTTTTTCCAATCTTGTCAACTTTGTTGTATTAAAAAGGTATATCTTGCAGCGTGTAAATAATACAGTTGCATCTTGCAGTGTGTAAAAACATTCACATAGGTCATTCCATATGTACGTAAATTACATAACAGAATATAATATTATATTAGATCTTTGAATATAGTTAATTTCTTAGTAACATCGCAAACTAATGCAACTGAACACTAGTACCAGAACAAAGCAGCCACAAGCTAGTAACATGTTATGTATGTAGTACAGAGTACACATGCACACGCACACACACGCATGCACACATGCATGCACAAATGCACCAAATGCTTATATAGTTTCAATCTCATTTTATCCAACCAAGATCACACCCTTAATTATACCAAAAGTCCTCCAGCTTCCACTGCAAGGTCTCAAATGTGGGCCGTGATTCAGGGTCCTCTCTCCAACACTCACGCATGATCTCATACAGCTTATCTGGGCAACCTTTTGGGCATGGCATACGGTAGTCCTGTTGGATGGTGGCCTCCAACACCTGTGCGTTGCTCATGCCAGGGTAAGGTGACCTCCCGTAGGTGACTATCTCATACAGCAGGATGCCAAAGGACCACACGTCGGACTTGATGGTGAAGCAGTTGTTGAGGACAGCCTCTGGGGCAGTCCACCTAATGCGGAACTGGATGGTTAGAGTAAAAATACATCATCAAAGTATACCTCGTCAAGCCTTTCAGCACAAACCACACTAGACACAAATGCAAAGGAAGTGTGTGGGCTGACCCAACATCTGCTTTGGAGGTACTTCCACTAACTATTGAGGCTTTCTGTCACTGCTCCACAAACTCATGATCAATTCCTTGCCAACAAAGAGACTGAACTAGATAGACAATTGGAAAGTGTACTTTGTATAGCTACAACAAGGGGATGAAAGGGCTTAGCAAGCCGGAAAAAGACCTAAAAGCAGAACTGGTGTATATACACTGGGTTTCATTGCATGTGCATGCCATAGACAGTTTATTGTTAGGACGCACAGGTCCACCACTGTTGAGTTTGCTTCACATGAGTATTTTGGCTACAGACAGTGTCAAAGTGTACAGGTAACCAATTACATATACATAGATAGGTGGATGTTTAGGACGCACATGCTTTTGGAGGTTTGTATAAATGTTCAATATCACAACCAGGGACATGCCTGTGTGGTTCAGAGCTGCTTCCACTGGTTAAAGATGAAAAGTCAAGTGTCATATTGGAGAGATGACCATATTGAAGAGTAACCTTTAGCAAGACCATTTGAACAGACAAATGCCAATATATGAACTATTCTTCAAAAACTAAATGGCACCAGGACATCATTAACCCTGACATGAAAACATCAGTGTACACATAATTATATCTGCTGTGCTTACAGAATCATTCACCTTATATACTTCATTAGTATATGTATTTGCCTGGCCCCTTCCTAGTTTCACACATGTATATTGTACATGCATCCTGTTAGAAAAAATACTCTTTGGTTGAATGTTGTCTTCTGAAATGACTCAGGCCTCTGTACCATGCTTACTGAAAAAGCTCATTCCCGTAGACATCTAGCCTGTCTACAGTACAGTATTTACCTGAACCCATACCACTCTAACATCTGTGTAACTATGTACATTCTACAACCTGTTAGAATAAAATGATGTAGCATACTCTAACCTTTGCTTCAGTGCCATCTTTATAGTTCTCCTCTGAAATGACTCGGGCCAGGCCAAAGTCAGCCACTTTGCAGATCAAGTTGTCTCCTACGAGGACATTACATGCTGCAAGGTCTCCGTGAACATAGTACTGCTGTTCAAGGTAGGCCATCCCTGCAGCTATGTGAGCGCTCATGCCCACCAACTGCTCGATACACAATTTCTGACCTTCACCACGAAGGTAGTCGAGGAGGCTCCCGTGCTTCATGAGCTCAGTGACAATGTAAATGGGCTCATCTTTCGTGCAGACTGCATACAGCTGGACCAGTTTTGGGTGCCGAAGACGAATCATGATGGCAGCTTCCTGGAGAAATTTGTCCATGCTTATGATTCCCGGCTTTAAGGTTTTAACAGCCACTGCAGTTTTGGTGTTCCACTGTCCCTCCCACACCTCTCCAAACTTTCCTGCACCCAATTTTCGTACCAGACGAAGGGATTGCTTATCAATCTCCCAGTTTTCATTAACGGATTTTGACAGACCTGCTGTCTGCGGTTTGTCTGCCTGTAAACAAGCCTGCTTTAGGTTTGTACATAAGCCATCTGCCTGCTGCTTATAGTACTCCACCAAATCTTGAACGGTTATAAATGTCACTCGCCGAATGATAAAGAATCCTCCAGTGTCAATTGCAAGCCTTCGAATCCGATAGTGTCGTACACGATCCGTGTCTCGCACTGAGAGAGAATAATCACATGCTGCTGACTTGCTGTCCCTCACAAGGAAGCTGCCCTGTCGGTTGAAATTCTGCATCAGCTGATTTTCAGCATCAATTTTCGCAATATTGCCGAAAAACCAGCTGAGTACAAAATGAAAAAGATATGACCAGAACAAAGGTACTGTATACATACATATGTGTTATATAGCATGCAATCAATTGTCAAAAGGTTTGGATAGTTTGTATACAACACACAGTATTCGTCTGAATTGAGACCCAGGCCTAGCTCTGATTAATTATCGCTTCCAGTAATTTTGGCCAGGCCTCATTTCCAGCCAAACATCTACCAATTTTCTGCATTAGTACAAGTTCATATATATTTTACTTAAAACACTATGTTTGGAACCCCTAAAAGGTTCTTCATTACATGCGCTTTGGTGAGCTTTCGTCTCCTTCACTCCTTGCCTGTGTTATTGCTTCTGTGCAATCATCCCCTGATCATTCAAATCACATCTGCCTCTTTTCTGACTCCATTTGGTGTCAACTGCCCGGAAGTTTCTGACTCAACATGTCAATTTAGGCCAGCGGCCAGCTTCTATACATAAATTAAAATCTAGCCTCTATGAATGGCTCATCTGTTGACTGGCCTCGATTTAATCTCAGCCTCGTTATGGACAATAATGGTATGTAGTAGAGGATATGCAATGATTGCACAACAGCAGAAGGCTGACAAGCGATTGCCCAGCTGGATAAACATTTGCATTACAATAGTCATACAGCTTGTTCAGCAGTCCATGCCATCAGTGGCTGCCTGGGTCATGCAGTGTAGTGCCTGGGGCGCTGCCATCAGTGGCTGTTTGGGGATGTTCCAGCAGGAAAGGAAGATGTACAGAGGACATGGAAGGTAGGACACATTGGAAGTGCGCTGACATGTACAAGACAGACTGCCCAGAATTGAGGACTTGCTGTTGTAGAATGTCACCTTTTGCATGGTAGCATTGTGTATAAAATTTACACAATAATTATCATAAAAATTAATAGCTTAAGGCTAGGTACACATGGTTCATCATGCAACATCTTGAGCCTGTACTTAACTTGGAGTTGATGTAGCATTGTAGAGTTTTTGCATGTAGAATTAGCCCACCACCAAGAGGGTTTTCAGAAGCAGCTTAAGCAGATGTTAGACCAAGGCATCATTGAGGAGGAGTAGATGACACTGGCAGTAGCTATATGCAGTAATAGAATTAGTACTGGCTACAGCCTATGACCAATGCAGAAAAACTTGGAAAGGTGTAGACTATATTTATAATATCTATGATCATTTGGTACGCACTAACCCAAGGTTACTAAGTATAGCATGTACAGTATATTGATCTGCTTTGATGGACTTGTTCAACTCACTCTTCGGCATCCAGCGAGTTGTATTCGGCAATATAGTTGCTAGGGACAAACCCCTTGTCCCCGCTGTCCTTGTGCTGCGCGAACCACCAGTCGCCCTCCTCGGTGTTAATGATGTAGAGAAGATCACCTTTCTTGAAGCCCAGATCGTCCTCCGTGCGCGAGTCGTAGTCGTACTTGCCAACAAACAGCGGCCAGTTAGCTTCGACTTCTCCGTCCCTCTTGATCGATTCCGAGTGATTTGACTCGTACCCTTCACCGGAGGCACAACTACGATTATTGCCCATGGTGTAATCGAGGTTGTGATCCTTTCAGCAGAGAGCGGGAAATGAGGGGAAACGCACAGCCACCATTATTGCAATATGCCACACCCTAAGGTCACAGGGTGCATGGGGTCAAATTAGCTTTAGAGGGTGCTGCCCCCACATTGTTACTTCCTGTCAGCTGACAAGGTGTTGCTGCCTGCATGGATATTCTAACCTACGCAACCGTTAGACCATAGGTAATCTATGGTTAGAGTATCTATGCTGCCTGAAATCCTAGACACAGGAGGGGACATGCCAAAATCTTCCGTGCAACCACGTGTGTCTGCCCAAGATGCCACGTACTGATCCATGATACCAAACACTAACCCTAAGCTACCACTAAATAAAATTACCATGTACATGGTTTTCATATGCAAACACAATACTGAAACATATACAGTAGTAGCGAAACATACTATACATAGCTACGAAGGGTACCTTTCAATCAATTAAATGCAATAAAATTCTCTTTGTTATTGTATTATTGTCAAATCTCTCCATAATTATATTATAATATTAATATCCTGACATTTATTAGCTATGCTATTGTTATAAATGTTCACTTAATTTGACAGAAGCACTGTACCATCAAAGTTAGATGCTGCTTAAAATCCAATGAATCATAGTTATAATTCGGTAGAGGCTCATTGCTACGACATAGGTAGGACTGGGCAAGTTGTTGAGCAATCACGTAGCAGTGAAAAACATTGTAACTAACGAAGACCTTTGCGGTCGAAACGTCTACATTTCTATCTGTTTTTCACTGCTACGTGATTGCTCAACAATTTGCCCAGTTCAATCACAGTTATGTCTCTGCATAATATCAATTACACATATAAAACTCCTATCCAAAATTGTCTACTCCACTGTTATCACATGTTATGCTACGCATCTCTACCATACGTACTACAAATGGAAAGTCTGCTAATGATTCAAGTCAGCTCGCTCCCATAAACTTTGCATCCCTCTCAATGTCCCAGTAGTCCTCCTGTGATTGGCCCTTTTTAACCATGAAAAGACGAACGTATCGTACATTCCTGTTGATTGCATACAACCTCTCCATGTCTTCCTGAGTAAGCTTCACCTTTGTGGCCGCCAGGTTCTGGTGGACTCTTTCCTTGGTAACTGTCTTGGGAATGACAGACAAGCCACGAAACAGCTGAAAGGCAATGCAAATCTGCAAGAAAACAGACACAGAGTTACACCGAGCACATAATTATTCATGCAACATTCCAACATCTCAACATCCATAAAAACTGGAAGGCATTGCTGATTAACACAATGACGCTCAGCTAGCTACGTGTGGGTGCACAGGTCTACACCAAGACTAGGTGGGTAGCAACTAAGAGGACACACTATCAGTGCCGAACACCCTAAAACCCTTCAAAGAACATGCCACAGAAGTGCCCGCTGAATACCTTTGCACAGATACGTAGTACAGTTTGAAAACAAAAACGCATGGCACTATGCAGTTCACCAGTGAACTTTGTACTCACCTGTGCTGCAGAGACACTGTGTTTCGCAGCCAGTTCCTTGATCGCTGGGTCCTCCATCACCACAGGATCCTCGGCAACCACAAAGGGTCTTGCGGGGTTGCCAAGAGGGGAGTAGGCCTCCAACACAATGCCTTTGCTGTTACAGTACTTCTTGAGAAGAGGTTGCTGGAGGTAGGGGTGGTTCTCCACTGCAAGGAAGATGGAAGGATAGAAAGAGGAGTGTCAGAAGCTGCCCTTCCCCCAGCATATACCTATACGTTAAATGGGGGCTTCTCAGCTGAAGCACATACGTACGTAGGATACACAGTTCTTTAAAAGGAAGACCGGAGTATCACAGTTGAAATCTCGGCAGGACTGTCATCCACCTTCGAGCTGGTACACGAGAACTGCGCAAATACCACTCTAATCCCATGCTCTTGCACCAACCCCTCTAGTTACCTTTGCGTTCATAATAGTAACGCAAAGGTAGGGGCTGGCACTGTACTACGAGTACCCTAGGACCCACAAAGAAGAGACTTGTCAACGCTTCAGTAGTGGTGCAGTAGAACTAAAGTCCAAACTGACCAATCAGATGCAAGCTATACCAAAGCGTCACAGAGTATGGTGTAGTAGAACTAACATCAAGAGGAACTCCACCTTTTATGTGATTCCAAGATGAAGAACCAAGAGATTCATTTTATAAGGAAACATGACTCATAGTCTAGCGCGCCAGCCCCTACCTTGTGTTGCTACTATTGCGCAACCACATAGGTATGGGCTGTTGCACGAGACTACATGACTCAGTGTAGTTATGGTGATTATTGTCGTATGGTTTTATATAATGCCAGCTTCCCAACAGTAAAAGCCTCCACAGACATATCATATATAACTGACAGTGGAGCATAGCTACACTTTGTACATAATGCTAGGTAGCCCATATGCTTTTAATTAATCACTGCTTTGCACACCTTGATTTACAGCAGGAACAACTTTCGCATGCTTCAAAAGGAGCTCTATCTGTGTGATGGTGTAGTTTGAGATGCCTACGGCCCTGGCTAATCCCTTCTCTGCGACCTTCTCCATCCCAGACCATGTCGCTCTTATGTTCTCCTCTGTAGGGTCAATAATGTCATCATCTTTGATGGCACCAAGTTGTGTGCCTTTCTTCAGCCCCCTTGGCCAGTGAACCTGGCAAAAGAGTGAGAGAAGTAGTTATACTGTATGTGTACTTTGTGAGCTGGTACTAACTGTTTAAAGGCTGAAGAAACAACACAGCTCAGGAGAAAGGCAACATGAGAAAAAGGACCAACAACCGAACCCCAAAACCTGTGACCTACGTACTATCGCGGAGTCTTAGCCACGCGAGCTACAGAATCGGCCACGCTCCTTTGTCCCACATCGCCCTTTATAAGCCAGTCACAGGTATGCTCGAATCTACGAACAGCTTAAGACCTGCAACCTCGAGGCTGGCACTTGTGTGCTGGATGGTAGTCGGCCCACAAGCCTGAGGCCACAAGTACACGCACACATACACAAACACATAGAGACATGCACAATCTCTTGAATACACACACACACGTAAACACACACAATAACACACAGAAACGTGCCAACACACACACACACATGCCTTTTCCTCTATAGTGAAGTGTGCCCCTCACCAGATAGAGGTCCAAGTAGTCCAGTTGGAGGTTTTTCAGAGTAAGTTCACACGCAGGGACAGCATCCTCTGTATCGTGCTCAGTGTTCCTGTGAACATGCAATTGACACCAACACAGTACAAAGCTATGACCTACATACACCACTACAGCAAGCATTACAACAAAGCAAAACGTTAATGCCAACATCATACAATATACAGCGGAACCTGTTTAGAGGACAGGATGCCACTGGCAGCCCACAGGCTGTCCTGTATAGAGAGGTATCCTTAATTCAGAGGAAGATTTGTACACAGCTCTATGTGGTTGGGAATGCAGACAGTGTCCTCATTAGAGAGGTGTCCCCTATTCAGAGTGTCCTTTGTAGAGAGGTTCCACTGTACAGTGGAATGGTGTAGAGGCTCATTGCTGCATGTATACAAACTGTAACCCCGTGAGCCAACCCCTACCTTTGTGTTACTATTAGGGCACAATCACAAAGACACACTTGCACAATAACAGTAAAGGCTGAATCTAATGCTTCGCAATTGTGCCATAATAGTAGGTGCGAAGGTAGGGGCTGGCATGTGAGATTTGTCAAATACACTGCTGAATAATAGCAAGACAAACCGGTCCTATATGCTCTGCAAATGCTCAAAATTTGTATTATTTACACAATATTGTTAGTCCAGATAGGCTCCAGCCACTGTTTCCTGCTTACCACAACTTAGATGTGATAAACAATTCTTCACGTTTGACAACACCTTCCTGAAAGAGCTTCTGCAAGGCATGTCCAATTTCGTCTTCGTTTCCATAGATGTGGGCACAGTCAATGTGCCTGTAACCAGCTCTAACAGCCTCCTCGACTGCAGCTCCAACAGTTCCTTTGGGAGAGAGCCAGGTACTGCAGGATGCATGGGAGGAGGCAGCGAAGATGCGAGATAAATAAGGACATGATGGGGCAGAATTGATGCATGTGTTCAAGTAGTAGAAGGACGTTAGTCTTGCAAGCCAGACCGCTTTCCTCCCTTCATTTCTACATACTGACATCTTCGGTAGTAGAATGACGCATGTTTCTCTTTTTGTCTACGCACTCCCTCTCTGTACTGTCCTTGTCTCTTCCATCCTTCTTACACCTTACTCATCTCTCACTTTTGCCCCTTTCCATCTTCTTCCTGCTTTTGGTCCTAGTCACTCCTCTCCACATCCTTCTAGTCTTGCAAGTCAGAACGCTTTCCTCCCCTCCATTTCTACATACTTACATCATCGGTTGGGGACATCAGTATGTAAAAAAGGAGGGGAGGAAGCAGTCTGGCTTGCATGAGTAGAAGGATGTGGGAAGGAGGAGTGACCAGGACCAAAGCAGCTAGGAAGATGGAAAGGAGCAAAAGTGAGAGATGAGTATTAAGGTGTAAGAATGATGGAAGAGACAAGTACAGGACAGAGAGGGAGTGCGTAGACAAAATAGGAACCTGCAAGCAGTACAGTACACGAACCTGTACCGGTTTATACTATTGAAAAGATGCAAATGGAATGAATGACAAGGAAGAGACTTAAAACAGACTAAGGATGTGTTACAAATAAGGGATACCTATGGGTGCCAGAACATGCAATCACAGATATTCTAAAAGAAGAGGCTTAGAGTATCGTAGGCGGAGCAAATAGCTAGCTGCACTCATCATCTATGCCCTCATGTGATGCACGCACACTGCACAGACGCTCACCCCAGCCCAAAAGCAGGCATCACTGCTCCCGTATTTAGGGTCAGCGTCCACGTCTGCTGATCTTGTTTGTCGCTCATATTTCGGTGGAGAAGTTTTAATCTTGGACGGGCGAGAGTCGTTTAGGTTCTTCGACGCAGAGGTCACCACGAGTACTTTGGGTACCAGACACGTGATTGCCCGGTCGTGTGACCATAGATACTCCAATACGGTGTGCGAGCACTTGTGGTGCTGGTCTGGCTAGCTAGACCGTCCCCGTATGGGACGGTCTCACGGCCACGCCCGCAGCAAATGGCTTCTCAAGTGTGCTGAAGAGCTGATCAAGCCTGTGATTGCACTATATAAGTGAGACCGCATACACATTAACACGCATGGATCAATGAATGTTGTGATCTGTTTCTGTATAAACAGTAAGGAGTTGCGCACACGCCAAACCGTTTAATTTAATGGAATCGTATCGATCTGTGATGGAATCTAGCTCTCACTTTGTGTACTTTGGTTGTGCTGACGAGCTAGTCTTTGGCTGCCAATACTAAGGCGGTACACACACGAGAACTGGGCTGTGAAGGTTGGTTGTAGGGCGCGCCCCTACGTGCGTATATTACCTCGAACAGCATAGCTAGCTATAGGTAGCTATAGCTGATGATGCGCAATGACTTATTGTCACTTTGAATATTTATCAAGCTCACCAGCTAAATGGCAGGTTGTATTCTTTGATCTCCTAGATGTGAAAGTTAGCACCACATGTAGTAAAACTGAGAAGCACCTAGCTAGCAAGACACCAGCTGTAGACATTGGTTCTTGACAGTTCATGCTAATGGAATCTTAGGACATGCCACCATATGCAATTGATGACATATATACACACATATATAATAGACTTCTTCCGCAGATAACTGTCCCCCTCGAAGTGTTCCCTTGGACCTTTGTGGCAAGAGTGCTTGCTTCTGATTAATATTAACAAATCAAGTGAATGTGGTACATGCACATATAAGAGACTATACATGTATGCATAATATTCAGCATGTAACTGTATACTATATGCATGCATGCTATGTGATTAGCGATCCAAGGAATACATGCATGATGAAGAGACCTACCTATGTACATCTCCTTAAGCTTGTACACTACATCTGTTCACTATGTCCCACGTTCTTGTAACATTTCATGATTCTTGCACGAGATTATCCATCCATGCATGAATGCAAGGTGCATGCCCTGTAGGGTAGGGGTTGCAGAGCAGCAGATGCAAAGGAAGGGAGGAGGGCATCAGTCCTTACAACATTTGAGGTGTTTTGCAAGCTGATCATTACTTGACTACCAATAGCTACTCCATCGATGTTACAGTTGGAGTGGACTGCTTAATTTCCTCTGGTATAGTATGGAGTATATAGTATGGGGCTGTGGGAGGCAGCTTAAGCCAATAGAGGAGGTGCAGATGAGAGCAGTGAGGATATTTATGGGGGTGGGGAGGCTGCAACCACTGGCTCAGTCTCTGCAGTCCGAAATGAATATGCTGCCAGTGAAGTGGAAGGCAATGAAAAGGAGTATTGAGTTTTGTGTACATGTAATAGACTGGGTGAAGGCAGGCTGTTGAAGGGGGTCATGAGGGAAGCTATGAAGTCTGGAGGCAGGGTGCAATGGGTGAAAGATCTGAGGATGGGCTTGGAGGCTTTTGGGTGGCAAGGATTGGACATGAAGGCATTGAATGGACTGTCACTGAGTGAAATGAAGCACATATTGAAGTGTACAGCATGGAGGAGAGCTAGGGAGGGGTGGAGGGGAGAAGCTAGGGCACATCCGAAGTTATAGAAGTGATGGGGAGATTGATGAATTGTATAGATGTGAAGTGGTCTGCATGTGGAAGAACCAGTGCACATGTACAGTACTGGTGTATCACATCCGTTTTGTTACCCGGGGCAAATAAGGCAGAGTCTTCTCATGCTAGCAATGGCAGCTAGCATTAATTCTGCAAACATTTACTACAGTCATGAGACTTCCAGCTGCGATCTTTGTCAATGGTCACCCGGCCCCTAGAGATATTTGGTGCACTCCTAGCTAGCTGCATAGGGATGGTTGTGCCATTGATTTAATTAGATGTTGAGTTGCTCTGCCTGCGCAACCCCACTGCTCTCCTATACTGAAGGTCATGACGCATCAACTATAATATTATATGTCTTGCTATAATGTTCATGGTCAATTTGTTGGATTCAATCTAGCTAGGAGGCCATGAGCTGTAGGTGAATGTTAATGGCTTGTGTTATAATGTAACAAAATCCCTATTAGCATACTGAGATGATAGTGTTGTTACAAGGAAGGTGCCAGAATGTAAGGGAGGGTGGTAGTGTCAACTTGGCAGCTTTCTTATTGTCCTCTGTATGTAGAAGCTCTAATGCTTTATCTAGGATCTCTGACATGTGCACGTGATGTGCAAGGTTTAACCAATGCATTGTTTTCATAGCTATGAGCATGGTACCTTGTAATATTTACATCTGAGTTGGCATATATAATGCTTCTTTGCATCATGCTTTTGCATATGTTGACATGTGTTGGTGCTACATTGGATCAATCTCGCTCTTAGTGCCTTCATGCAGGCATGGTGCACCTTAATGAATGAATGGAATATATACAGAAACCTGAATCTACTGAGCCATGACTCAAGTACGTATGCTGTATAGACCTCATCTGAAAGTGTACAAACGAAAGAAACAAACAACGTGGGGCACGTGCAGCGTGCAGAACGGCCTGAACGACGTCATTGCTGCTATATATAACTAGAGTGCTCATAGAGCACAAACCCCGCGCAACAGGTGGCAGAGATAGCATGCAGTAAGTGCGGACATATACGTACATAAAGCAACAGTGTGTTTGCAGCCGTTGAGCATCTATACGAACAAAAGATGCTATGTAAAGCATACCAGTATTAGTACTTCATATTAGAACGCTAGAGTCTTGCAAGGCAAAGGGACATGTACCATGCATGGTCTCGTATGGACTGAAGCAAGTAAAGTATTCGCGCACAGTGTCCACAATAGATGTGTAGCTCTTTCTCTGCCTTCTTTTCTGCCCACCGCTTGTTTTTTCGTGCTTTTCATCTTAACTAATCCTAGTGAGAAGGAAGCCTTTGCATCCTATTCCTAGTGCGAAAGAAGTATTGACTGCTAACAACCATCCTAGCCATGCGCACCGGGCAAAGAAGGTTTTATAGCCCTTTACGTAGTGCTAGGTTAGTAGCAGCTCTCCTTCCAAGCGACCGTGCCCACAGTATAAAATGTACTGAAGCAAATTGGGGAACCACAAAAACCGCCTCTTAACAGAAATTGGCGTGAACACCAGTCGTGTTGGTCTCAGCCAGGTGTGCACCGACCATTCAAATATCGATCGCCATCGGCGACGGCTAGAGTTGAGCCGCGAATCGCTCTAGAGCGTCTGGTGCATGGTTTTACATGATGACAGACTGACTGACTGACTGACAGACGCAACAGATTACTTAACCCCTTGCTTTATCGCGCGGGGTAATTATATCCGCCTCTGCTCCTCATCCGACACGTCTTTTAAAACAAGTGCATAGTGTATAGATGCAATATAAAACAATTTATTAGGCCACTCTCCGCGAAAACAAGTATTTCGAGTTAAAAACTCGTGGGGCGCCAATGGGGCGCCCCAAACTCGAACTACTTGCTAGCAATGGTGTCCACATTTGTCATGCCATTTGGCATCCCTCTAAATCCTAGAATGACCCCAGGATACACCATGCAGAAGTACATGAGTGCATCAGGGTTTTAAATACAAAGCAAGAAGCTGTGCCTAAACATACACACTCATTGGAAAGGTGGCAATTGCATGGGAAAGTGCATTAAGTGTTTGGATGCTTTGCACAGGATAGAGCCCTGCAGTTACACAGCTTCATGCACTCTTGATACCCAACTGTTCTAACCCAGCTTGCTAGCTAGCTATTCAGTTGCCTTGCCCTGAATAAAACCATCTACGCAAACTGATAGCTGCTGTCCAAAATCTAAAATCTCACATGAGAGGATAGCACCGAAGCTAACAGCTGAAGCAGTAGTCTCGTGTTACGTGCAGAGCCATCCGAGAACGTCAATAAAATCGCCGTTCAGCTTTGAGCCGTAACCCGAAAGCACGACTTATTAAAGCTTCTAAGCAACATCATCCTTCTTGAAACACTTTGTGAGCAACTTTCGTTCGTTTGGTAAAGGGAGAAATGGTACAAAGGCGATTTCTAAGCAGGTGAACTGAAGCCTCCGGGACGGCCATCTTGTTATCGGACCCGTTCTTTTTTCGGCTGTTTCTTCTCGAAAACGTCCTGCACAGGCTTTGCGCTGGCTTAGTATTACAAAGAAGTGTTCTGGAATACTTCTCACTCGATTGAATGGCTGCGCAAGTGAGGACAAAGCGAATAATAGCTTAATAAAGTCAACGAACCCCACAGCGCCGCCATCTTGACAGATATATGTATAATAATATACATACATGGGAATCAGAGGTAGAGTCGCAGCCCTTCTTGAAGGCTGTGTATTCGGATGTGAGTTGTGAGGTGAAGGTGGGAGAAAAGTGTATGAACCCTTCGGATTATCATGCGGTCTGAGACAGGGGTATTTTCTCTCGCCCCTGCTGTTCTCGCTATATGTGAACTCTCTGGTATACAAATTGAAAAAAAGCAGAGGTTGGGGTGAAATGTGGAAGCCAGGTAATCCCAGTGTTATTGTATGCAGATGATGCGGTGATTTTAGCGGAGGATGAGAGATCGATGAGACGGGGGTTGGATACCTTGGCTGAATGGTGTAGTGAGTGGGCAGTGGAAATTAATGTGGAGAAGTGTGGAGTGATGCATGTGAGGAAGAAGGGTGTGAAGAGGACGGAAGTGAAGTTCTATGTTGGTGGTGATGAAGTCAAAGTAGTTGAAGAATACAAGTACCTAGGGTGTGTGGTCATGAGCACCTGCAGAGTGCGAGAATGGCAGAGGAGAGGCTAAGGCTGGGATGAGAGCACTAGGTGACTGGCTCAGAAGGTGCAGGCCCGCAGTGGGGGAGGTTAAAGGGTCTACCTTTATGAAGCTAATGGAGATGCTAGTGGAATCGGTATTACTGTATGGGGCAGAGGTATGGGGGTGTGGAGGGCAGCTGAGGCCAGTGGAAAATGTGCAAATGACGGCAGCAAGAATCTTTTTAGGAGTGGGGAGACTTCATCCACTGTTCTCCCTACAGTTTGAGATGAACATGCTGCCGGTGAAGTGGGAAGCAATGAAGAGAAGTATGAAGTTTTGGGTGCAGGTGATGAGAATGGCCGATGGCAGATTGTTGAAGACAGTGATGATTGAAGCACTGGAGCTAGGAAGTAAAGTGAAGTGGGTGAAAGATTTATGGCAGAGTTTGGAGGTATTTGGGTGGAAGGAGCTGAATGTGGAGACCCTGAGCGGGTTGACGGTGAGGGAAGTGAAACTGGCTTTGAAGGCTATAGCATGGAGGAAGGTGAGAGAGGTTTGGAGGGAGGAAGCCAGGGGACGATCAAAACTGGGAATGATTGGAAGGTTAATGGATTATGAATGTAAGGCTCGATGTGTAGAGGTTGACGGTAAGAGGCAGAGAAGAATGTTGGCAAAGTTGAGAGGAGGAACGGCTGAACTGAGAATTGAAACTGGGAGATGGCGTGGTTTGGAGAGACAAGAGAGAATATGTAAGTGCTGTGAGAGTGGAGAGGTAGAGGATGTTGAGCATTTGGTGATGAGGTGTGCACATGTGAAGGAGGAAAGGGGGAAGTTGATGGAGCTAATGGATGAGAGGGTGGAAGGATGGCTGTGCATGGAGGAGAATGAGAGGGTGGCAGTAGCAATGGACAAAGCATGTACAGATCCAGCAGTAAGGAGAGCTATGGAGAGATTATGCATGGCAGAAGAGGTTTACATAGCTAATGGTTCCCATCCCTCAACCAGATCCTGAATGATATGACTCTCGCAATGTGGACTGATTACTGATGTCATCTTAGTTATTTTCTTACTCCTATATTTTTTATACTCCTACTCCTGCATGGGGCACTGCATGATGCCCTAGTGTGCTGTGGCACATGGTGCACTCTAATAGTGAATTATGAATTACCGTATAGCGGGAAATTTTGGATCGGTGCAAATTTTCGTATATTTAGTATGATGGCTCGCCATACGAAAATAAATTCTACAAAAAGGTTTACATTCGAAATTTTAATGCCGTCACATTTTGAACGCGAGCAATCTCCCACGTGATACGTCGATAGAGCAATGGCTTTGTGCCGTACTTCAAGCCTTTGGACGCGGGCGCCGTTCCAGACCCCAGTAGACCTCTGTCCGCACACGTTAGCCCTAGAGCGATTAAAGCATAGATTAAAGACGCCAACGAAGCTGTGAGAAATGCGTCACAAGGAAGCAGTAAGCTTAGAGGGAAATACGCCAAGTTCACACCAGAACAAAACGCATCGATCGACGAGTATGCCTCGCTGCACGGCAGCTATTCATCGTTTTTCGAAGCAGTTAGGAGTCGAAAGCCTACTTCGGTTCAGCCGAAATCAGCCACAGGCGGAAAGCTGGTGAGACGAGCGATCTCAGCGTCAAGTCCTTGCCCGTCAAGAAGCGTGGGAAACCTTTGTAGACGTGGTACCCCCTCACCATTGACTCCACCGAAAATGACATTATTGACACGTGTACTTGCCAGGAGGCGTAGAATTATCCGCGCACGCAAACATACGAAAATAAGAATACGAAAATTTATTCTAAAGGCCTTACAGCCATTTATACGAAAATTAGCACCGTCCAAAATTTCCCGCTATATGGTATGAATTATGAATTATACTAGCAGTGGCAGCCGCCTTCGGCGAGCTTCCACTGCTATGCGCACCATTATAACGACCGTTCCCACGAGTTTTGTAGGTGTTGGATATTGTTGCGGTTTGTTGAAAACGGAACTCCGTATACTTTCTCCGTAAAACCAAAATGGCGGACGGTCGTTTTCTGTTTTTTCGCCGCGCACTCCTCGGCTGTAGCGTATTTGCGCACGTTGCCCCCTCGAGGACACTCTACGGTAGGGGTTCCAAAGCGCTGTGAAGGTTTTGTGGCAATTTGGCTGCGCGCACGCGAGGATATCGCGCACAACCATTTTCAACTCCTCTTTATTAAAGGGACAGTATCGCCTCTTACGCAATATTTGCGTAATCTCGCAGTTTCGCGCGTGCGCATGCGTTCGAGAAACGAGTTTACTGATCGCTGAAAGAATTCGCAATGGCAGAATCATCGACAGAGAGCGTGAGGGCCTGAAA
Organism: Aplysina aerophoba; assembly: GCA_949841015.1. Lineage (NCBI taxonomy): Eukaryota > Metazoa > Porifera > Demospongiae > Verongiida > Aplysinidae > Aplysina > Aplysina aerophoba. The sequence continues at coordinate 5,043,203 of OX465041.1, forward strand.
AAGGTTAATCTTGCCTGGGATACTGTTATCCTAAATTTCTTAATGGCTGCGTGTGGATTATCAGCTGTTCTTGTAACGGGAAGTGTTCACGTTCGTCCGAACGGGGTTCCTGCCTTTGCAAAACTGCAAAGCTTTTCTGCACGCCTCTCTGCACTTGAAAGGTGACTGGTAGCAAGGTCTGCACCAATCGTAGCGACGTGGAAGTGGAGGAGGACGGCTTAACCGCCGCCGAACGCGATCTAGTCGGTCCTGTACCAGTGCGTCACCGTACCAACCCCACCGGTGGAGGTATCCGAGGCAGAGGGTTCCCTGAGGCAGAAGGAAGGGTTCTTTGACGCACAAGGTTCCTTGCTGAAGCCGAATCGTCCTGTAGGCGTAAGAATACGGCGAAGCGGTGGATTTCGAACGTTTTCTCCTCTTCTGGAAGATCCAATGCGAGGATCAGTCCTTTCTTCCATTTTCGCTTGCTAACAACTTCAATTCGAAGCCTTTAACAGGTCCAGCGGGCTCTCGGGGAGCCCCCATTTTGCTTCAGCAGCCAATCAGATTAACGATAGAGATTTTGTAGCAAAATCTCTATCGTTATTCTGATTGGCTGTTTTGTTGCCTCGTAAGGTAAAATGGGGTAACTCCGTGAAAGCTTACTTTGCCTTCGCGTAATTCCAACAGATGTTAAGCGACAAACGTCCAACTTCGATATCAGGTACTAGCATCTATGTCCACCTCGCACACCAATACTTAATTAAATTGCGCTTACATTTCCCGAGATATTTGTAGAATTCTGACGATCGGTCAAAAAATGGTGGATGGGGTAACTCTGTGAATTTCAGAAATGGCGACTACGTGACGGCCCGTGTGGACTACGTCGAGAGCGTCGACAGTGCAGTGTGTGGCAAAGACACTTTTTCTTACTTTCGAGCAAGTTTTTGGTAGAATTAAGAGTCTTAGTGTGTATAGATCAACAGTCTATGTTATTATTATTATTATTATTATTATTATTATTATTATTATTATTATTATTATTATGCCACATGCCCTCGGGCACTAGGGCCAAACTGCCCTGTGAGGCAAACAAAAAAGGAACAACAAACTAGCTCGGCGCTGGTTGCGTCAGAATCTACACTTACACGCTGCTATTTGTCCTATGTCAGAATGCGAAAGAATCCTTTGCAGTCATGAAGAGGGCTATCGTGTCCCTGACCACTCTATCCTGCTATGGGACCTGCTCATAAGCAGCTGTTTGGCTGGTTCGCAAGGGAGACCTGACAAAGAATGCTCGCGGCCATGTACTTCAACTAGGTTCACTGTACCGGAAGGATACATGAGCCAGGATAGTGAGTTTATACAGAGTATCATTGCCGGTCTACTGGATGTCTCCGGGGAGCAAGGCAAGCTAGATGCAGTATATACAGAATTGATTGAAGGGATGAAGAGGAGACTCAAGGCTGTGAAACATACGGCTAGGAAGGGACAGCCATGGTTCACAAAAGAACTCCTCGGCTTGAGAAAGGTTATGCATCGGTATGAGTCAAGCTGGCTGAGGAGTGAAGGAGAGGATCGCAGAACGAGAAGGTCACAGTACCTTCAAGCAAGACAATCCTACTCGAGAGCAGTAAAGAGGGCTAAGAGACGATTCCAATTCCAGAGGCGATTGAAGCTTGAGTCCCAACTAGGATGTCCTAAGACATTTTGGCAGTCCATCAGGCGGCTGAACATTAGTCGAACAAAGAAGAAGTGTAATCTGTTGGAGGTGCGGGATGAAGATGGGAATGTGTACAGTAATGAGGAAGCAGTGAACTGTTGGCGGGATCACTTTTGCACGTTATTGGGTGGAACAGCTGGTGGAGGAGAGGAGAGGGGGTCGCCCACCGAAGTGACTGGCCCTAGGGAAGAGCAGAAGAATTTCAGTGAAAAGCTGTGTCTACCACTCTCATCAGAAGAGATTCGTTGGGCACTGAATAAAGTAAAGAAAGATGCTACCCCCGGTCAAGATGGCATTGGGGTGGAGATGATGTTGGCTGAACCTTTGTTTGAAGTATGGATGACTTTGTTCCAAGTATGCTGGGAATCTGGCTTGGTACCATCTGTATGGAAGGAGAGCTTGGTTGTACCAGTTCCAAAGAAGACACCTGTGGGTATCTGTGAAACCACCAATTTCCGAGGTATTGCCCTCACTTCTACAGTGAGCAAGGTCATGTGTACAGTTTTGAACAACCGGTTGTCGTGTGTTGCAGAAGACGAAGGGCTAATTGCTGAGGAACAGGCAGGTTTCAGGAAGCATAGAGGGTGCAGGGACCAGGTGCTAGCACTAGTGTTATTGAGTCAGATGGAAGTGGCAAAAAGGGCAGAAGGGATGATGGTGGCTTTTATAGACTTCTCAAAAGCATACGACAGGGTGGATAGGGGACGACTATGGAGGTGTCTTGAGGGTCTCGGCATCGGTGGTGGCTTCTTACAATTTTTGAGAGCTCTGTATGACGGTACCTCATGTCGTGTGAAAGTTGACAACAAACAGAGTGACAAGTTCCCGGTGACCAGTGGCCTTAGACAAGGATGTGTGATGTCACCTCTACTGTTCTCATTATACATCAATACCCTAATAGATACCTTGAAGAAACATGATTGTGGTATCCAATGTGGAAATGATATCATCCCGGGTCTGCTTTTTGCAGATGACACGGCAATGCTGGCACCGGATGAGGAAGGTCTTACAAGGAGTCTGAATTGCATGGTACAGTGGTGTGCTGAGTGGGGAGTGAAGATCAATGTGGCCAAATGTGGAATCATGCATGTGAGGAAGAAGACTATGAAGAGGTCAAATTTGAAGTTTGTTATTGATGGTGAAGAAGTTCCTGTGGTGAGCAGTTATAAATACCTGGGATGTATAGTGGATGAGTTCTTGGAAATGAAGGAGATGATTGAGGATAAAGCAATGGCAGGGAAGAAGGCATTACGGGCATGGTTCCAGAGATGTACAGCAGAGTTGGGAGACATTGGTATTGGGACATTTAGGAAATTGATGACTTCACTAGTGGACTCCACCATGTTGTATGGAGCTGAGGTTTGGGGTTGTTGTCGGAACTTACAATCAGTACAACAAGTGCAACTGAGAGCAGCCCGGTTGTTCTTTGGAGTCGGGACTCTCCACCCCCGAACATCACTGCTGCTGGAGCTAGGGGACCTCCCAGTGGTATGGCTGGCGAGGATGAAATGTATGGTTTTTTGGCTCACGATTCTGAATAGTGCAGCTTATGATGGAAGGTTGCTGAAAAGAGTGTCTGTCGAGGCTATAAGGCTCAACAAAGGTACATGGATAAAGAAGATGAATGCCTGCTGTAACGACTTTGGTTGGCAGAATGTGGGAGTGGAGCAGGTTAAAGATATGTCAGAGAATGAGTTGAAGAGGATGTTGGAGAGTGTGGCGTGGAGGAGAGTAAGAAAAGAATGGAGTCAGGAATTAGAGAACAAACCAAAGCTGTCGATGCTGAAGAAGATTGCGGAGTATGAAGAGGAATCTAGTTGTGCAAATGTGAAGATGAAAAGTGAGAGGAGGATCTTGATAAAGTTGAGGGGAGGAACTGCACCGTTTCAAATGGAGACAGGCAGATGGCATGGATTGAAAAGAGAGGAAAGGGTGTGTAAAGAGTGTGACAGTGGAGAGGTGGAGGATGTGGTCCATTGGATGATCAGGTGCCCAGTCTGGATTGGACATCGTGAGGCACTATTGAAACAATGTCATGATCATTCCTCCATTTCTGATGAAGATACCACGGCAAGAATCCTGTGCCTGGCTTGCCACAACCACAAGACAGCATCGGTTATCCACACTATGTGGAAGGCGCGTTTTGGCACATAGTGCCAGACTGAACTCCCTATGCTCTGCAAGCCCTTGACTGAATTGTAAACTGAATTGTATACTATATATGTGAAGGACACATTATCTAAATCAACAGTTTTTTGTGTGTGAATATATGGGTTGTTTGTGTTATAGTGCTGCTTTGGGCCAGCTTGTGCCCTAGTGCCGTGTGGCATGGATGCACTCAAATATTGATTGATTGATTGATTATATGTAAGTGTGGTTTGTTATACGGCGAGATACCAAAGGGGTGTTGAATGATCATTTTCGCGTGGAAGAACGGGTATCATCTGTATAGTACGCACTTTCTCCTTGTTGCTTCCCTACCCGGTGATGGAGAGAACATGGTCTTGATGTTGGATCTGAAGCCCCTTTGTGAGCAGTCGGCAGTCCTCCCAAACCTTGCTGACAGGAAAGTTTTTGCACGAACATTTCGTACCCCCACAGGAAGTTGCTTCTCTATCACCGCAAGGAAGAGTCGCCGCGGCTCAGCGCGCTTGCTAGGTATTCAGTATAGAGTAAGCATCGTGCTTGCCTAAGTACATCTCGATCGCAAGTGTACTGGCAAAGTTATAGCTGTCGGAAGTAATTTTTACGGAGTTACCCCATTCACGGAGTTACCCCACGTGACCTTATACGGGAATATGCGGCACGTGCGCGAACCCACGATCTGTCCATGAAGCACGAACATGAAGCCATACAAAACCCTAAATCTAAACAAAATATAATTATAGGGGCGCCTTCGCCCCAAAAACGCGAGAATTCGCAAACCGCGGTATTGTGTGGAGATGAAAGCCACTCGACAGAAGAAGAGGGGCAGACAGATGGTTTCAATCTGACCTGGAGTGAGCGTCAGTTTGCTAAATCCACAATGGCAGCCGTATTCTCCTCGAAATGCCTGTCCCCAAGGATACTTCTTATAGTCGGCAGTTTCTTCTTTCTAACGGCTACAATGATTCTTAGGCGAAAGACTAACGTGGTGACTCAGGAATACAGTCCATCTGTCATCGAAGAGCCTAGGAGAGTGGAACAATCTAAGCAGAGCCGATTGTTGCGATCAAACATGACTGCGCCTTCTCCGGTCGTAATGGACGAGAGACCGACCGCACTCCGCAAAAAAACGAGTAACATGACCGTTGGCATCTTGGTAGCTAAGAGACAGAAACCGACCATCTACAATCTTCTGGACCACCTTCTGAGGGAGCCGCGCGTGGCGGAGGACTTCATCATTATCGTGCATGTCGCCTTCTCCGTCTCTCGAGACGAGGAGCTGCTGAGATACCTGCGACGGCTGAAGGACGTGGTCGTCACTGTTGTGGAAGAGAATCCCTATCTGGAGGCGATGGAGGAGAACATCGCCGACACCCGGGGAGACTCCATGGAGAGAACTGTGTGGAGAACAACGCACGGTGAGGACGGTAATGCCGATTCTCTTATATAACACATGTGCGTACGTGTATCCCTACATACACAGCACTATAGTGCTGTCTGATGTAATTGTACAACTCGGAGACATTTCGGTGAAGTTTGGTATGTCAGGCCAACACGCTAGGTTATACTCACGTGCTGCACCTATAGCGTAAGCTTCAACTCATCTTTAGCTTACTTGTAGAGATAACTGTTCAGAGTGCTACACTTACCTGCATAGTTAACTTATCACAAAAGCCATGAAGAAATAATATCAGGCTGATATTTGCTGATGTTACAGTTCTGTTATAGATTGTGTCTGGATTGTGTCAGTAGTTATTCTCTGCTCTATTTTTGCAGTAATGGACTACATCAGCCTCTTATCAACGATGCTGGCCTACAACACCAACTACAACCTTGTTCTTGAAGATGATGTAAAACCTGCAAAACATGCTCTGCACAAAGCCTACGAATTTGCTGTGATGTTGGAAAATCAGACAGATTGGGGGTTTCTAACATTTTACAACATAATCAGAGGAAAGTCGTTTGTGTCCAATGCACGTAAAACATGGCTAACTGGTGCTTGTGCTTGGCTATACCGCAAGAAGGTGGCAGAAGGGTGTCTGAAGATGTTGCGTGCAGATCCCCAAAGGTGGCCAGTTGACTTGCTGGTACCCCAGTATGTTTTTGACAAGTTAGATCTTCAAGCTTATGAAAGGACACCAAACCTGTTCCAGCACATTTCAGCTGTGTCAACATACACAGGACAAGTTAGTAATAGACACTATTTTGCATTCTTGCATTTTATTATGTAGAATATTGATAGAGGAATGTATGTTATGCAAATTACCAATTTCCACAACATACTTGTGCGCATCCTGGCAATACTTGACATGCTTTGCTGTTCTCCACCACAAAAGGTGACACCTCATCATACACTATGTAGTACTTTAACTCTTCTCTTGATCAAAAACTCTATACACATATAGCCCTCTCAATTATCAAGCTTTGCTCCTTGATATATATATATATATATATATATACATGTCCTTGCTCACGTCCTTCTTCTCATGCAGTTAATAGTTCCAAGCAATCAATAAGGGATGAATTCGACAACGAATAATTTTCTTTTGCACTCTATACTCTACATAAATGAATGTTCTCTGCAGGATGCTTTGATAAAACAAGAGCTAATTTGCATGAAATAGGCTATACTATATTTACATGTATATACATTTGGAGCATAGATTGGTATGTCTGTACTAAACATATAATATCTTTATCTATTCTCTCTATACCAACAGGACGCTGCAAAGAGAAAAGCTGAGACATGGAGGAGTAAGTCGTTTGAATATGACGAAGACAACAGTACCCTTCCACTGATTCCGGCTTTGAATACGAACGGATACTTGGGATGTTTTCTGGATCATTTAATACCGATGAAGAGAGACTTGTCTGGCACCTTCAATCATGGATCACGAGGAAGCGTAGCAAGTTGTAAGTCATTTTGTAGGGGATACTACTACTTTGGTCTGCAGTATGGTAAGGAGTGCTATTGTGGGAACGAGTTTGGAAGCCATGGCCGAGCACCAGAGGATGAATGTAACATGACATGCTTCAACACCAATCAGATATGTGGTGGGATATTAAGAAACAGTGTGTACAGAGTAAACAACTATCATGCCACTTTTGTAGGATGCTTTGAAACTCCTTCAGATATCCAGCAACTTCAAGTACCCTCTGTTGTGTCGGGGATTGATGCATGTGGACAGGAGTGCCCTAATTCACAGTTCATTGGACTCCATAGCAGCAACTTCTGTTCATGCATCACAGACATTCCAGAATGGCCAAGGCTCTCTAACAGCACATGCAACGTTCGCTGTCAGGGGATGACTTCAGAAATTTGTGGAGGAAAGAGTGCATCCACAATTGCTGTGTATAGGAAATGGGCTGGGTAGCCAGTGTATCATTGTCCGTGTATTACATTTATACATACACACATACACACACAATAAATTATGTTAGTGCTTATAATTATACATAATTATATAGCAACATTTGCAAACCTAATTATTACATGCAGCACTTAGTGATTGACTTTTCTATGTTTCATACTGTTGCAGAAGCAGAGTAATTTTAATTTTATGTTGTGAATTTATAATTGTGTCCAGTGCTGTCTTACAGGATATATATATTACTTAAGGGAGTCATCATCAAATCTGCAGGCATGTACGTGAAAATTGTATGTCTGTATGTGAAAATTACAAAATCCTCACCCAAAGCTTAAAGATATAAGATATCTAATATTATTTTTTGAGTGCATCATGTATAGAAGATACGTTATATAGGGCCAATTAACTGCTCTGTGCAGCACTGTTCAACACGTACATACTCATGTCTGTATAAAATGGCAACGCAGGTCAGGGGCTTCTGGTGGGGACCGGACGGTAACACATGACAACAATCGCTTCTTCCACATGTTCTCAACTGGGCCTTGCCACTGCCTTATTGCACCCTGCAAACTCTGTCCTGTCCTTTCATTGTCACCCAACACTCATTCCATTCGTCCACCCTGTCAACCATCACCCTATCATTGTCACCCAACACTCATTCCATTCGTCCACCCTGTCAATCATCACCCTATCATTGTCAACCAACACTAGTACTCATTCCATTCGTCCACCCTGTCAATCCTCACCCTATCATTTGTCACCCAACACTCATTCCATTCGTCCACCCTGTCAATCATCACCCTATCATTTGTCACCCAACACTAATTCCATTCGTCCACCCTGTCAATCATCACCCTATCATTGTCACCCAACATTAGTACTCATTCCATTCGTCCACCCTGTCAATCCTCACCCTATCATTTGTCACCCAACACTCATTCCATTCGTCCACCCTGTCAATCATCACCCTATCATTTGTCACCCAACACTCATTCCATTCGTCCACCCTGTCAATCATCACCCTATCATTGTCACCCAACACTCGTTCCATTCGTCCACCCTATCATTGTCACCCAACACTCATTCCATTCGTCCACCCTGTCAATCATCACCCTATCATTTATCACCCAACACTCATTCCATTCGTCCACCCTGTCAATCATCACCCTATCATTTGTCACCCAACACTCATTCCATTCGTCCACCCTGTCAATCATCACCCTATCATTTGTCACCCAACACTCATTCCATTCGTCCACCCTGTCAATCATCACCCTATCATTTGTCACCCAACACTCATTCCATTCGTCCACCCTGTCAATCATTACCCAACACTCATTCCATTCATCCACCCTGTCAACCATCACCAACACTCATTCCATTCGTCCACCCTGTCAATCATCACCCTATCATTTGTCACCCAACACTCATTCCATTCGTCCACCCTGTCAACCATCACCCAACACTCATTCCATTCATCCACCCTGTCAACCATCACCCTATCATTGTCACCCAACACTCATCCCATTCGTCCACCCTGTCAACCATCACACTTATACAAGTATACTGAGGTAGAATCTGAACGTATTCTTATAATTCTTACAGTCTTTAATACCAACACTATAATTAATTTCAAGCCATTATAAAGGACACAACATGAATATCCTGTAAGAAACGATTTCAAGCCACGTAACAATCCTATGTATAATTCTGCACCCTCTTGAATCCAGCGTTGAATAATGCGTGATAATTAGGACACTATGATGTGTTGGGCTGCTGCAGTGCCTCAGCTACATACATCTTCCCCAGGCCTTGTCCTGAGGTTTTCTCAAGTTGCTGGCAGAAGGCATCCAGCTGCTCTAGGAAGAGCAAGCTCTCTAGTCGATTTGGTGGCTGTGGGTGGCGGATATTGAGCTCCTTCTCAACTGCCTCCTCAGGGTCAGGCAGAAGGGGCTCTCCCTTAGCCAGACGTCTTTGATTCTCCTCTCTCTGTTAGAACAACAGAATACAGCAGAGTACAGTAGGACTCACGACATGCTACTAGGTAATGTGACATAATGACTACAGGCATCTCATATAGCTATATTTATGCACGTTTTACATTATACACTGCATGATGAGAAGGAGCTGATCCGACCATATATTTATCGTACATACACTGCATGTGTGTGTGTGTGTGTGTGTGTGTTTGTGTGTGTGTGTGTGTGTGTGTGTGTGTGTGTGTGTGTGTGTGTGTGTGTGTGTGTGTGCATGTGCATGTGTGTGCATGCGTGCGCATGCGTGCGTTCACTCACCCTCTTTTGAATAAACTGCTGTCTTGCTGTTCTATTCACAGACTGCTTCTTTTCGTACTGAACCAACCTTGCTGAGTCCTGGTACACAGTGTCCACACCAGACATTAGAAGCTTCAAGTTCCATTCTAGAACATCACTGCCATAACAGGGAGAAAGTAACATTGAAAATAATTAAGAGTAGTTCTCACAGTTTTAGCATTTACAAATCTTTATCAACACATGCACAAACCAGTGGATGAAGTACAGCTCAATGGTCATGTAGTGAAATATTGAGCATCACTGATTTTTAGGGGTATACATATATGCAAACACCTACATATGTATGTACGTACTGCCTATGTGGAATTACATACATACATACATACATACATACATACATACATGCATACGTACATATGTATGTTTGTATCATTGTAAGACAGTGCACGGAAATTGACTGATGACTAATCACACATGTTTGTACAAACAAACACACAAACACACACACACACACACACACACACACACACACACACACACACACACACACACACACACGCACACGACACGCACACACACACACACACACACACACGCACACACACACACACACACAAATGTGCAAACAGATACACAAACCTACCTGGTGGCTAGAGACAGAAAGTCAACTTTCTCCACCATCTCCGACCGACCCTCCAGCTCACACAGAAGAGCACAACCCAATTTTGAGGTTTTGATACTTAAAGGGATTTCTTCAAATAGTTCTGTGTGTTCCAGGCAATGTTGCTGCAAACTGAAGGGGCAACAATACAAAGCATACAAACACATCTTGCAGTTGGCTAGATAAAATTACAGTGGAATCTCTCTATAGAGGACATCATGGGACCCAGCTGGCTGTCTTATGTAGAGACGTGTCCATAATTCAGAGGTAGATTAATACACATCTCTATGTGGTTGGGACTGCAGACACAGTCCTCATTAGAGATAAAGAGGTGTCCTTTATTCACAGTGCCTTTTGTAGAGAGATTCCACTGTAATCATAAAGTCAATCACTGGACATTATCTCCTATGCAAGTCTACAAAAGAAATCATTTTCCCCAATAATTGGGCCTCCTTTCAGCTTACCTTATTAGGCATGCTGTAGTCATGTTGCATTTGGATGATTCAGCACAATAACAAATGAATGACATGAATCAATGTAACATTCATGATGTAATGTCCGATGAAGCCCAGGATGGGAGAAATGTTACATTGAAGCAAGAACTCATTTGCTGGAGTGCTTGATTGTCCAAAAGCAATCATTCTACTATTCAGTTAGAAAATTTGGCACTGAAAGAGAAACACAGCAAGAAGCTATGCAGGTACATACATACATACATACATACATAAATACGATATCTGTTCTACTGAACAGTGAACACACACACAAACCGCACATGCGCACATGGACACACACATACGCACACACACACACACACACACATGCACACGCACACACACACACATGCACACACACACACACACACACACACACACACACACACACACACACACACACACACACACACACACACACACACACACACACACACACACACACACACACACACACACACACACACACACACACACACACACACACACACACACACACACACACACACACACACACACACACACACACACACACACACACACACACACACACACACACACACACACACACACACACACACACACACACACACACACACACACACACACACACACATTACAAGCACATACGTATACAGTATATATAGTATTACTGTACACCAAATAAGACATGAAGACAGGTGTAGCTCACGTTTCAGGGGTGAAGTCCACATCATTGACCAGAAGTTCCAGAAGGCGATCACTGAGGCGATATGCCTTAATAGATAACATGCCGCGTGCAGTAGACAGAGGGTCTGAGGAGGTGGGTGCGGTATGAAGGTGGAGCAGAGCGGAGGAAACGTGTGATATGTGTGTTCGTTCTTTGACCACCTCAAGGAACTGACATACGTACTTATCTCACGGTTTAGGTGTACGGCAGAGACGATGTTCAAATGACAAGCATTGCTGCTGATGGTTCACACACACAACACATGTCTGCATGCTTTCTGATGCACACTCAGACTGAACACATGTTATTGTATTGTAAGCCGTGTACAACAACACCCCACAGTATTGTAGTAAGGCATGGGCAATTGTTTCAACCCGACCCACTTACTCCAGTTTCTGTACTGAACAAAACTTGTGGTTTAGCTTGCATGACAAGTACAAGGGTGGTGAACTAAAGCAGAGCCACACTACACTGCATGAAACACTGTACTTACACGTAAGCTAGGGGCTGTTGGGAAACCACAGCTGGGTGTCATTTATAACACTTGGTGAGAACTGTACGTAACAACAAACCACCTATTCAGTTTCCATCCTATCCAGTTACATTCTACATAGGTACCTATGTATGTACCTCATTTTTCACATTAGCAACTTCCATTTCATTCCACAACTTCCATTCCACAGACGTGTGGTACGTGTACAGGTTACGTACTGTAAGTGCACTACTGTGTGTTGAAGACGCCACACTGGAATGTTTTGCAAAAGTGCTGGTGTAAAGACCAGTACTCCTTTAACCTGAACACTCTTGTAACCAAATACGTAGTTAGGCTTTAGAGATACGCATGTATGTTGCGATAATTATACAATCCATAGAGAAAGCACAAATTACGTATGTTTAAGACACCTTAGCATAACAAACTGGGAGAGACCCACCATAGGCTAACACGATACTCTCTTCCAAAGCGGATTGGTAACTGAGTTGGTTTTCCAAAAAGTTTTTGTCAACATGTCCCCCAAGATAGGAAGACTGGTACCACCCGATGTTGTGGTAGTCGTAGTTGAGGGTCCTGAACTTCCTCAACATCTCCATCACGTAGTCCTTGGCATCTATGAAGACAGCGTGGAGAAGAAAAAGGAAGAAAGAGGAATAGAGGATGGAAAGGAGAGGGGAGAGGAGAAAGATGGAGGTAGGGAAGGAGAGGGGGTAGGAGTGGGGATGGGGGAAGGGAAAGTGTGGGAAGGAGAGGGAAGAGAGCGAGGCAGGAAAGGAGAGGGAGAGGGAAGGGAAGGAGGGGAGAGGGAAGGGAAGGAGGAAGAGAAAGTGAAGGGAGGAGAGGGAAGGGAGTGAGGTATGAGAGGGAGAGGGAAGGGAGAGGAAGGGAAGGAGGGGAGAGGGAAGGGAATAAGGTAGGGAAAGAGAGGGGAGTGGGGAGGCATGGAGGAAAGAAAGGAGAGGGGAGAGGAGAAAGATGGAGGAAGGGAAATAGTGAAAAGAAAGGTACAGATACATACATTAATAAAGTGTGGTGCAAAACTGTACAAGAAATATATTTATATCATGCACTCCTGTACATTTCTTACAACATGTACGTATGAACACCAGCTGGCATCAGTTGATGACAGTAGCAAAGGTCCTCTTTCTGCACTGCACCGCAGTTAACCAACCTGTATCTTCTGTCTCAGTCTCTGGGACATACAAGGGAAAGCAGTTGGTCACTTCGAGGGTGTTTGTTGCACTCTGCACCAAACCCACAAGTTGCCCATTAACAGGCTCAAGGCTGTTTTCCTCCTCCTTGCAGTGTTTGATGATCTTTAAAACCACCTTCATTACAAAGAAAAATGCATGAGGGACGCCAACACACAAACTGCCGATTATCACAATAACTCCATCACTTAGAGTATTGCACTGCTTATACTGATAAAAAGGTATGAGTATCAACTAACATGTGAATCTCACTCAACTGTACAAGAACTCATGCTGAACATATTCATATAAAATACATATGCATTCTATACATTTAAGTATATTCATACAATAGCCGGGGCCAACCCTTTTAGGAGGAGAGGCACTCTAGACTGCTAGTTCTTTAAAGCTACATATGGTAATGTCAGTCGTTGATATAAGTTCTCTCATCTGAGCAGGACCACACTGCACATAGAAGCTCCATTCATTATTCTTGAGGGAGAGAGGGGGGAGTCTATCTGGACTCCACTTATCCTGGCCCGCTAGACCCAACTTCTCATCGCAACTTACCGCCAATGGGAATTGGGTCAAGCAGACCAGACTAGACCCCACTACGTATGTCATTCAGAAAAGAAGAAATTGCCTCAATTAATCTGCAGGATGACAGGCTGGGGGCAGCTGCTACACACAGTAACACTCTGGGTGCCAAGATCCCATTGGTAACCACAGTGGGAGAGATACAGCTCAAGCTAGCAAACGCCGGCCATTGTTCCCTGTCTGTGGCATCTGTGTCCTGCGCCTCCAGTACTAACTACACATTCATTTAATCTACTTACATCAATCATTCCAGGAGGGAGTTTTCTTTGTTGCAAAAAAGGAAATACCTACCTACCTACCCTTTAACCTAGAAAGGGAGCAAAGGTCGTGGGGAAATGTGTTGGCCATTCTCCACCACAGAACATGCACGCAGTAAAATATTCCATGGCAGAAACTCATGATATATGCGGCAACAAACGTGCCAAGATTTGTTTTTCTGCAGTATTTAAAATTGCATAGTTAGCAACGAGTGAAGGACTGTTGATAAAATGGTTCTACCATGAAGGTCTTCATGAGCTGAAAATCAAAACTCCGAATTAACTTTCTCACACCGGAAAAGACGACTACAGGCAATAGCAAATAATCAACACTAGCACATAGTTACACATACGCACTGTTGGTCCATCCTTATAGCTATCTGGTCTGTGGAGTGTACGACTATTGATCAAGGTCTATACCGAATAACAGGTACACTGTCTCGCGCGTTAAATCAGTCAGTAAAGCAGCAGTCCTATCCATTGTTCACGTAGCAGACTGCCGTTTGACTTACTCCGAAGTCGACTTCTACGCGCTCCACTTTGTCGATGCGTCCTTTCTTGGCGGCCATTTCACACATGTGACTATAGATTTTATATGTTAAGTATACACGCGTAGTAGGTATATAAAATGCGCCGATAAAATCTATGTGACCGGTCGGTGGAAAATGGCCGCTAGGACCTGCACATGGATTTCATTCTTTCGGCTCACAAGGAGTTCCCCTGTGCTTGGACACCACTGTCATCACTTGTCTGTCACCCAACACGGTTACAGAACTGCGCGTGGTCGCATGCTATTCAACACTGACAGTCAGCAGCAACATGGAGGGGCAGCATCGGATGCAGGTACCTCACAACACCAAGAAGAAGAGAACTCGACTAGTTCTTCACGCCATCCGTCCACCATGGCGGTACAAGACGAACCACTGCAGGTGCCCAAAGCACCAAGCTCGCACCAGAGTTCATCATTTATCTATGATGAACTTGCCACCAAGTTCATAAACTGCATGATGTGGGATGGGAAAAAGTACCTCTCGCAAAAGTTGTTCAAAGGAGCGCTGGAGATTATAAAACAGAAGCAACTAGGTCAGCAAGTTGCAGGGAGCAAGGGAGTTGAGTTGGATCCTATGGTGGTGTTCCACCAAGCTGTCAGCAATGCTAAACCTCTCATGGGCACGATCAGTGTTAAAAAGGGTGGGAAAGTGTATCAAGTACCGGTTGGCTTACCAGAGAAGCGTCGCCGTTTCCTTGCTATCAAATGGCTAATTACAGCTGCTCGAGAACGCAAGGGCAAAGCAGGGATGTCACAGAACGTAGCTGCAGAGTTGCTGGATGCGTACAATAACACTGGTGCAGTGATTAAGAAGAAACAAGACCTTCACAGACTAGCTGAAGTGAACCGTGCTTTTGCACACTACAGATGGATGTGACTGTGGATGCATGTGATGTTGAATGTGTAATTTTAATTGTATGGATCTTTATAGCTAGTTAGCTACTTGTGCCAGTACATACATTCTAGGTGTCAATATACTGTGTTTAACTTGTGTATTTGTCTTCCTCTGCTGCATGCACGAAGTGAGGACATACGCTGATTCGTACGGAGAACCCCCGCATCATTGTTAGTGGGCACTTATTAGAGTTGATGACGTAGCGTGACGTTGTCCCGGTTCTGTACTGGAGGTTTGAACCCCTTGCGCTCTCCGTCTCCTGTCCTTCGTCGGTCCTCAACATGGCCGTGAACGTGTACAACACTGCCTCTACCGCGGACAACATTAGTCGGCACGACATGTTGATTTGGATTAATGACACACTGCAATTGGAGTACAGCAAGATAGAAGAAATGTGTTCAGGTGAGCATCACGTGGGAAGGGAGGGCGCTCGGCCAACGCTGGATTGGCGGGGGGGAGGAGGGAGGCAACAGGACTTGAACTCTGTGTGTGTGCGTCCTGCCTGCCCGTCACTTGCTCGTGTGTGTGTGTGTATATTGTGCGTGAATATGGCTTGTATGGGATGTAGCGTTGTGGTGTCTAGTGGTTGGTGTAGGTACTGTGGCGGGTGTGTAGTATGGGTGTGGGAATGTCGGGTGTGGGTGTGGGTGTGGTGTGGGGAGTGTGGGTGTGGGTGTCTTGGTGTGCCTGTGTCTGTGACGTATTACGTATGTCAGATGATCTTGTTTTTATGTGTTATAATGGCACTAATAGTACATACATAAGTATACAATAATGGTATAATAGTACATACGTACATATAACAATAGTAGTATATTAGTACATATGTACGTACGTATTAGCCACAAAATCCTCATACGTACGTAGGTGCCTCCATTCCTCCTCCCCACCACTACCACTTACACGGACAAAAACATCAGTATGTATGTATGTGCATACGTACGTACTTATGTATGTATATATGTATGTATGTATATATGTATGTATGTATGTGTGTATGTATGTATGTGTGTATCTATGTGCATTCTGGAAGACTTACTGGCATATGTAAAGTTGTGTTTTCTTGTCCACTACCATTTTTATTCCCAAACTGTCTTCCCATAGTCTTACTGTGTGACATGTGGCCCTTAGCACATCAAACCATATACGTACACATGCTTACCTTCACACTTTCCTTCCTTCCATGGTTTCATTTTGGACAGAAATGGTATCACTGATTACTGTGTGCATCTGTGTACGTGCGCAGGCATGGAGGGCTAGGAAGCAAAAGCTGTGAGCATGCCTATCTAGGCTGTTTTGAGGGGTACAGGGCCCCTTGCTCCGGTAGTTAAGAGCCCTCTATGAGGCTGTTATTGAAGGGTACAAGGCCCCTTGCTCCGATAGTTAAGAGCCCTCTATGAGGCTGTTTTTGAGGGGTACAGGGCCCCTTGCTCCGGTAGTTAAGAGCCCTCTATGAGGCTGTTTTTGAGGGGTACAGGACCCCTTGCTCCGGTAGTTAAGAGCCCTCTATGAGGCTGTTTTTGAGGGGTACAGGGCCCCTTGCTCCGGTAGTTAAGAGCCCTCTATGAGGCTGTTTTTGAGGGGTACAGGGCCCCTTGCTCCGGTAGTTTAGAGCCCTCTATGAGGCTTTAAATGTGGCACTGCACCATCCTTGAAACAACTACATACTGTCATACTGTACTTGCTCATGTGGCGTGGGCCATATCACAGCAAGACTCGACCAGCGACAGCCGTATTCGAGCACAGTATAGCTATAAATCAGTACTAGGGTTTAGAGGCACCGGTGGGTCAGTCCACTGTAGCCTTCTTACATTGCTGCCTGAGGAGAACATTAGGCACTGGTGGTTGGTTATACGTATATACTGTGTATATTTATGTAATGTGTGGACTAGACTATACGGCATTCACATACGTATGTATGTGGAGAGTGCCCCAAATTTCATTATCACGCGTCTGTTAGGAGCATTCATGAATGCATTACTAATGCAGACAGCTGTGCAGCTGTGCAGGAGAGCTGGGAAAGACCTAATGACTCAGAACTGTCTCGTGGTAACTGATGCATTACATCACAATCAGAACCGTGAGTAGATGCTCATTACATCATACTCAGTGACTGCATAGTTCTGCATTACGAATGTGAAACTCACACGTGTGTGTAATTATTGTGCGTGCATAGGTACATTCCATTATGCTTACTCAGTGGAGTGTAAAATTGTTAATGATTATAATTATACATAATTACCCATAATCAAACCTTTAAATTTAATTTTTCTCATTATCTGTAAGCGCACGTGCCTGTGTGTGTGTATGCTTGTACAACAGGACCTACATGAAAACCCACTCTGTAGATACAGCACTTGTGCTTCAAATAGTCTATCTATCTATCTATCTATCTATCTATCTATCTGTCTATCTACATTGCATTATACTTACTCAGTGGAGTGTATAATGTACATATTACACTAATAAGTTTTTAACATATATTTATATATATATATATATATAGATATATATATAGCATAATGTATCCTATGTTATGCAGTTTCACACTAATGTGCTGTATATAACCATGTATGCATACGTACATACCTACGTAGGTGTGTACATGTACAGTACATTATTCACGTTCACATGAGTGTTTAATCATGCAATACATTATACTAAAGAGCGTACTACTGTACATTGTACTGTATATTACACATACGTACGTGCTCACAGTCGTGTATAATTGTACGTGCATTGTACGTACATACGTAAGTGAAGGGAATCCTAACGACTTGCTTTGACTTACCAGAGGATGGCACCTCATGCATAAAGGGTTTTCTGAATGCGGTCTCCATTACCTAAGTGCTCTAGCCAGTGTTCGTTGGCGCAGTAATGACTTATTACCTTACCGTACCTTCAATGGAGAATGCCTCTCATAAGACCATGCATATTTTGTACAGTATATATTAGTTAGCACTCACATGTTGCAAGTGAACACAACCATTGCCATTGTACAGTATGTAGCTGTGATCCCTAGGGGAAACGTACGTAGTTACAGCAAATCTCTGGATGCACTGTAGGCCACACTTGGAGGATGCACTGTGTGGCTAGTGTAATGTACAGAACCAAGCTTTGTAAAGTGTTATAATTGCATAGATGAAAGAGGAGATTGTATCGAATATCACATGGTAAGGTCTGCCTAATTACTGGTATTGCTACCAGATTCCAGACGGCTGCAGTGCACTAGATCAGTCCAGATGGCTGCAGTGCACTAGATCAGTCCAGACGGCTGCAGTGCACTAGATCAGTCCAGACGGCTGCAGTGCACTAGATCGATCCAGATGGCTGCAGTGCACTAGATCAGTCCAGATGGCTGCAGTGAACTACATCAGTCCAGATGGCTGCAGTGAACTAGATCAGTCCAGATGGCCGCAGTACACTAGATCAGTCCAGACGGCTGCAGTGAACTAGATCAGTCCAGACGGCTGCAGTGCACTAGATCAGTCCAGACGGCTGCAGTGCACTAGATCAGTCCGGACGGCTGCAGTGCACTAGATCAGTCCAGACGGCTGCAGTGCACTAGATCAGTGCTGAGCAGACTGGCAGTCACTGCCATATTGACCGGGTGCCGCTATGGCCTCCTCAGTCAGCCCAAACAAAAGACGGTATGTGTCAATATAACGTTATCGTTTCGGTTCGGTTCAGTTTCATTTATACGGAAAAGTCGAATTGTTTAAACAGACAATCCATTTCGTCTGTTTGTTTAACTTCCTTCTGGCAGAATGGAGGAGAAACGCTTGCATAGAAATCAAATGATCTTGCGGTCTTCATATACGATTAGGTGCACTGTATAAAAGGGTAGCTTTGGAGAGGATTCGTTGTTTCTGCCTTTCACAAGCGGCAAGGGATGTACAGCAGGTACAAGAGACAACGAATTCTCCTCTTTGTGGGAATGGGCTTGCATAGCCAGGTGAAAGCGGTCTGGCTACATGAGACTACGAATAGGCTACAAGCCGCCGACTATCTGCCGCATGTTACGAGAGGAGGGCTTAATAGCTAATCGAATTAGGATACACAAGTTTCACAGAAACACAGGGAGACGAATAACATCGAGAGAAGACCCGGTTCTGGCCAACCAACAAAGATGACGGCAGCTGTGAAAGCACTTGTTGAGCGGCAGATGAGGGACGCCGATGAAACAACCGTGGTTCAGTTGCACGTCCTTGATCGTTTATTCAGCACCGAATTGTTTTGAGGTCGTTTTATTCAGTGACAAATCGTTCTAGAACCGTCCGTCCATTTCGTCTAAATGGGGAGGGTGTTTCATACAACGGAAAAGGTCGTTCCGAAATCGTTTCGTTTCATAAAAACAGAACAATAACGTTATATTGTCACATACCGCAGACAACACACCACCCCAACTCCTCCCATGAGGGCAGAATGAGGAGGTACGTACGTCCTATATAAGTATGGTGTGTGTGTGTGTGTGTGTGTGTGTGTGTGTGTGTGTGTGTGTGTGTGTGTGTGTGTGTGTGTGTGTGTGTGTGTGTGTGTGTGTGTGTGTGTGTGTGTGTGTGTGTGTGTGTGTGTGTGTGTGTGTGTGTGTGTGTACCAGAGGTCATCAGAGGGTCACAAGAATGGCTTGGCCTACTGAGATCATTTGGTAGGAACAGGAAAGGGCGTATGGTGGGAAATGCCTCCATTGAAGTGTACCATACAGGGTGGGGGAATCCATAGAAATGGTTATGGAAATGGTGAAAGTGAATACATTTCTGTAGGGTGCAGTCATCGCAGTTGCCACAATATGGGACAATGTTGATTGAAGTGTGTCACAGTGTGCCTTTTATTTACATACATATATTAACTTCTACCACAGTCAAGCATTCTGGCTTGTACACGCCCTCTGTAAGCCATTACCACTGATGAACACAGTTGTGATCTGCCAAGACAATTAGGATATATTGTAACAGATGTTTTGTTGTACACATTCCTAGCTTAGCAGCTTGAAAGTGGAATGACGACTGGGACAAAAAACGAGACCCGGCGCCAGAATTCAT
The DNA here is from genome assembly GCA_949841015.1 of Aplysina aerophoba. Lineage (NCBI taxonomy): Eukaryota > Metazoa > Porifera > Demospongiae > Verongiida > Aplysinidae > Aplysina > Aplysina aerophoba. Next base: position 5,063,579 of record OX465041.1, read on the forward strand.
GGCCTACGCTCTAGCGCGGAGTTCCAGCCACGTGAACCACCGATTCAGCCACAATTCTTTATCTCCAATTCCACTTACAAGACGTGAAGCTAGCAACATGTACAAGTACACACCAGCTTGCATACACTCACTGACAACGTTTGGTTGGTGACTTGACGTGAGAGATCTGTAGTTGCACATGCTAGTACAGTGTGTTATTGCTGTCTTCATCTGTATACAGCCTTTTAGATGAGCTGCAGAACTCCATGAACACGGACACGCTTAGCCGACTCAATTGCTCTATAGCAGAAGAGGCTATTAGCACTTCCATTCTAGTAGTGCAAAGTTTGTATATAATATAGGTTCAGAGTACCTAGGGAAGTTATACCACAGCATACAGCATATACGTACATGCAGAGTCAATCAGTTACAGTTATGCTCTGTTGTGGATGTACCTTTGACATCAAAATGTCTGTTTGTTACGCTATGATGCCATTTCATGGTGTGCATTTTCAGCCATTATACCACAAATTTGCAATTTACGCCATAGGCCCTCATGCATTTCCAACCACCATACTACAGTGTATGCTTATGATACAGACCTGAGTGGCTAGGTAGACTCGTATCAATCAATTTGTTGCATTAGCCGGAACACTGAAACAGTAATTCTGCCCTGTTGTACAGTATGAGCATATGACAGGAACATATCGCATTGTTGAAGCCATCGCTGAGATGTTCCTGTGCCCACTGGAGACGCTTCACTTTATTTTGCTGGCGAATCAACTGGCAATAGGCACTGCCTCTGAACGTCCAGCCCAGAGCAGCGCGACACCTGAGGACTGTCTTCAGAGTCATGGTGTGGGCATGACGTAAAAGTAGAGCGTGCAACTGAACCGCGGTCATTTCATCGTCGTCCCTCATCTACTGCTCAACGAGTGCTTTCACAGCTGCCGTCATCTTCGTTGGTCGGCCTGATCCAGGTCTTCTCTCGATGTTGTTCGTCTCCCTGTGCTTCTGTAGAAGCTTGTGTATCCCCATTCAGTTAGCTATCAAGCCCTCCTCTCATAACATGCGGCAGATAGTTGGCGACTTGTAGCCCATTCGCGCAAAGTGGAGAATTCGTTGTCTCTTGTACCTGCTATACATCTCTTGCCGCTTGTAAAAAGCAGAAACAACGAATCCTCCCCAAAACTACCCTTTTATACGGGGCACTTAATCGTTTCTTCGATTTTGTGCCTTTTCTTTCGTACGCTACACGCAACGCGACTGATTCGTTCGTTTAGTGCCGGTAATGATATTTTACAACCGGTGCAGACACAATCTACAAAACAAAATGGCCGCCCCGGCCGTTCATCAGTTAAAAATCTCCTGTGTTACCATTTCGCCGTCTGCCCAACGAGCGAAAGTTGTTCACAGAGATGTTCAAGAAGAAGGATAATGTTGCTTAGAGATCTTGCTTGCGAGTTACAGCTCCAAATGTTACTGAGGCTAAATAGTTATGTCACGGTATAATCGGTATCCGGTTTCCGGTATGACAGACGTACAAATATATACCGGAACGGTATCAATTCAATACCATGATACCACTACATACCGGTATACCGCCCACCCCTGTACAGTATATCTACGCATATAGTACAGTGGAACCTGTCTAAGATGGTCACTGTGTAAGGCAGCCACCTCTCTAAAACAGCCAGCCTCCCTGGCCCCAAATACATGTAGCACTAAAGCATTGGAATCAATCTCTGTAGAGCAGCCACCTCTCTATAATGGTCAGTTAGAACTGGCCCACAGGCGGTTGTCTAAGTCAGGTTTCACTGTATAATATTGTGCTCAGTCCTGGTTTGTGGACAGTAGCAGCTAGGTGCTTACTACAGAGGACCCAGTGCATGTTCTTGTATCATACAGTACATACGTACGTATGTGTCCGCATGGTGCACTATCAAATTATTCTTCTGATTGGGTGTGGCTTTAATGTATGTAAGTGCAACCTGGCAAATCTAATTAGTGATTTCAGTAGTATCCAGCCATTTACGTAGTTGCAGGCGGTTGGATGTGGGCTCTGCTTGGTAGACCTACGTAAATGTGTGATGTACTAATCTCTACTTTGTGTACCACACATCAGCAAGTACGTACATCTATACTATGTGTACCACACCCAAACGGGAGGAAGGCTTGTCTCTCCCTTAACTCGTGCACTGTATGTCTGTGTTTCAGAAATGATATGGTAGAAGGGCTCAGGAAATAACATAACATTCTGCATCACCTTTGTTAATAACCCTTACACTATGTGCAATTCTACTTGAACACATGATGCGTTTAAAGTTCAATCACTAATCACAATTAATATTCCTCCATTGTCCTCCCCTCCCTCCCCTCCCTTTCTCTCCTCCATTCCCCTCCCCTCCCTCCACCTTCCTCCCTCCCCTTCCCTCCTCTCCTGCCTCCTCCTGCCCCCTCCCTCCCCCTCCCTCCCTCCCAACATCCAGGTGCTGCTTACTGCCAGTTCCTTGATATGTTGTTCCCAGGCTCAATAGCTATGAAAAGGATCAAGTTTGCCACTAAACAAGAACACGAGTACATCCAAAACTGGAAACTTCTGCAGGGATCACTGAAGAAAGTGGGAATAGACAAGGTGACGCAATGTCATGACGCTATTGCACACTCTGTCATGGCACACACACACACACACACACACACACACACACACACACACACACACACACACACACACACACACACACACACACACACACACACACACACACACACACACACACACACACACACACACACACACACACTTGTCACAGTCCACGACCGTGACAACACAGGCGTGCATGAGTACCCTCATTAAAAGGTACGAGGTGAAGAGTTTCTCATGCTTTGTAAATTCCAAAGTTTAGCACTAGACACTGATCATAATTGATAGATGCAGTACTTTCACATCAGCTCCTCAAACACTTTAATTGCAAGCTCACATTCCATGTGGTTGAGACTGCAGAGAGTGTCCTCCTTAGAGAGATGTCCGTAATATACGCTACGTGACACGGAAAACTTACCTTTTTCCGCAGACACGCTGCGTAGGATTTCTGAAGGTAGCTGCGCAGAAATATGCAGATGCCCGTGCAGCAACGCACGGATTGTCAGCGCGGCAATGTGCAGATTGTCAGTGCGACAATGCACAGATAGTCTGCACGGCAATGCACGGAAGCTCCGTGGATCTATACAATGTGCAAGAAATCCGCGGATGAACGAGCAAGCATACGCACTTGATTGAAGACGGGTATTGGCTACGTACGTAGCAAGCTTTTGTGCATACGTGTGAACATACAAGCTGGTGTTTCAGGTCATTCGACACCACTTACGTATGAAGGAAGTGTGTTGCTAACGCGGACATATATCTATCTACATCAACAAACGATGTAATCAGTAATGATATATGTATCACACTTGAGAGTGGTATCAACTAATATAGATCCCGTCCCAACCAAACAGTTCCCAAAGTAGGGGCAAGGAGAAATGGCGGAAATGGCTGAAACACCCAGCAAGGAACCCCACCCACATAATCAGGCCCCGCCCATAAAGCCTTTCTGCATTGCCTGGCTTGCACTGGTATAGCTAGTTATGTACGTAGCTAATACTCAGAACTGATGAATAGCTATATCTATAATGAGATTGAGTGATTGGCATTGACAGCACATGATATGGAAGACTGCCAGTACACTCCTCCAAGAGGATGCCAACTTTGTTAATGCACCTGGCCTGGGAATGCCTCCCAATAACCTTCTCCAGATCTCCATTCCTCTGGGCCACGGCAACAACATGGGCACATACTTTGCATGTCTGAAAGTATGTACACTCTGACTCACATTTGTAATGGCCTTGATGAATGTGCACGAAACGAGGTCTGCCAGTGCTGCCACTGGACCTAGCAACAATCCATGATCGCATGGCACAAACGGCAAGACATGGCATCAACGCCACTGCATTAGCACAAGTGGGATTTCCCAAGGTTTCCATCAGCAAGAAGCAAGCCACCAGGAAGGGGGTGACCAAGAAAAAGAGTGCAAAGTTAAGCAAACTTTGTGCTGAGGTAGACGAGTCCTCCTGGCAGCCCAGAGCTGCACTAACAACTACCGGACCACATTCTTCACAGTCGCCTCCATCTCAGTTTCCACCACAGGCTCAGGCTCAGTGTAGCACTCCTTCATCGGTACAGGCCTTTACCTCTCAGCAACAGATGAGTCCACCTGCCATTCTATCTAGCCTCAGGATCTGCCAAGCACTCCTTCACAAACACTGCAGGCAAACCCATGTAGTCCTTGGCAGCAGGTGGATCCATTCACGTTCACTTTCATACGTGGTAACATTAGTGGTATACTTTGGCTGCAAACAGCGCTACCCACACCCAATCCATCACCCTGGTGAACTGTGCATCATCCACCGGGAGTGGAGGACGTTTATGCTACCAGGTAGTCCTGCTCTCCAGTCACAGTTCGGCAATGCCTACTATCATCTGCATCTGCCATGTATCTGGTCTGTGTGGCCACAGTTTGATCCACAAAGGCACTTGGTCATCCCCAATGTCATCGCTGTTGCCCTTCTTCCAGTACATAAACAGGCACTTGCTGCCTCATTCAGGGTATTCCTTGACTAATGAAAGAACTAAAAAATAGCTTTGTGTAGCTGGGATGACAATTGTATGGTTGCCTTCCTTATCATCCTCGGCAGCATGGTGAAGACCACTAGTCTACAAGTCACAGCGAAGACGATGCAAACAATATTGTGCGCTCACCGAGTTCAGTGTCACTCTTGTCCTTTGCCTAAGTCAGTAACTCGCGTAACATTGAGCTTTTACGCCGTAGAACACAATGCCGTAGGCAAGAACACAACCAACGGTGACCTGGGCGACGTTCGAAGTCCTTTCTGTGCCGTCTCCCCTTTACGAACACTAAGAAAATGGCCACGTATATAAATGTTTCTCCGCAATACTTCGCGAGTACTTGCTATATAAATTTCAGTGTAACAATACAACCGTAGCTTCACGTATTATGTATATATACCTACCTACATATATATATATATATTACCGTAACATGAAGCCATACAACAAAATCACAAAATGAAAACAGGCAGCCCCTAAAAATCAAGGAATTCGTCAGAAAAATGTAAGTTATCCCTGTCAAGTACTTCATTTAGTGGTTCCACTGTATGTGTGAATGTTAGTGTCCTACTCGCTACAGTAAGCGATCAGGAAAGAAAGCAAAAGTTGAATGTGTGGTGTGTTTGTAGTTACTGTGTGTAGGGTGCTGTCCTTAAGCTGGCCAAATGTGTCACCCGATTTCCCAACCACTGACATAATGGGGGTACAATGTGCTCGGCAGTGGTTGTACTGAACACACCCTAGCATACTGTACTAACTGTACATACATAACTTTGTTTCATGTGCAGTATATGATGATCCTCCCCTCTCCCCATACCTTTTAATCCCTCCCATCTCCTCCTCTTCCGTCTCTCCTCTTTCTCCTCCCACCACTCTATCCCCCTTCCTCCCCTCAGCTTATTCCTGTAGACAAACTCGTTAAAGGAAAGTTTCAGGACAACTTTGAATTTGCCCAGTGGTTTAAGAAGTTCTTTGATGCCAACTACCAAGGAGACGAGTATGACCCAATTGGGGCCCGAGGTGGAGAGGCTGTGTCGACTGGTTTAAAACCATCACACGCCTCACCTTCCAGCAAGAAGACATTTACAACTCAGCAGCAACAGGCTGCACCCATAGGTGAGTTTGAGGCCCGTGGGTGTGGGTGGGTCTGCACAGATGGATATGGGTGGGTGTGGCTCTAGGTGTGGGTGGGTTTGGCTGTGGGTGTGAGTGGGTCTGGGTGAGTGTGGCTTTGGGTGGGTGTGGTTCTGGGTTGGGTGTGGGTGGGCCTTGATGGGTGTGGATCGGGGTGTGAATAAGTCTTGATGGGTGTGGCTCTGGGTGTGGGTGGGCCTGAATGGGTGTGGCTCTGGTGTGGGTGGGTCTGCATGGGTGTGACACTATCTGACCAGCTGATCCTACCAGCTTCTGGTGTGCGGCTGTTTGTGTTGTTCTGTTTTGACGTTTGTTCTGCTGTCCACTTGCACATACTCCTGCAGCTCGCTCTCCTGCCTACAAGCCCGGCAGCAATGGTAGGAGAGTGGCCCTCGCAGTGTGCATTGTGCACTGGGGTGGTTGTGTGTCTGTGTCTGTGTGTGTGCGTGTGTGTGTGTGTGTGTGTGTGTGCGTGTGTGCATGTGTGTGTGTGAGTGTGTATGTGTGTAATTGTACTGTGGGTGTGAAGTATAATGTGAAAGATTTATAATGTAAAGTCTTTGGATTTTACAGAGGAGCCTTAAATGTCTAGATTTGAACACTACAAACCTTGTCCTACTTTACAGTGCATGTTCATACTTATGTATGTTGTACGTACGCATGTGGTGGACACCACATGACCCAGGGGGTGTTGTATTGTTTAGCAGCAATTTTTCCCAAACTACACCATGTACTGTGTTGTGGAAAGGTAAGCACAGATGATAGCTTGGGACGTGTACAAATGTACATACGTACGTATGTACGAAGCTGTCCACAATCTCTTGTTAATACCGAGAGTGGCTTCCCCAATGTCCTCACGATTCTGTGCAGTGCCGTCATTGACTGAATCTACAAGCTGGTCTTGTCCACACCTTACCACAAAATTTGCTCCTTTGAAGTCTTCAACGTTGCATTCACACTGTACCTTGATCAATGGCTATCCAACCTTGTCTGTCTCCTTCATGCACCCCACTCCCACTCTTCACAACACACATACATGTGTCCCACCACACACCTTTTCCATTCCAATCATACCACACACACATCACCACCCTTTCTCATCACACACGCCCTTTCACATGTGTACACACAGTGAGGAGCCCCCCCAATAGAGCTTTGGGCAGTCGGCCAGGACCAAAGCCTGTGGCTGTCAAGTCAGCAGGACCCAAGCCAGCCAGCGCCACCAAGGTGGGAGCGAAAGGTGGTCCACTGAGGCAAGCCAACTCCCAACAGGCGGCAGCCAATGCACTGCAAATTGCAGAGTTGCAAGCGGAAATTGCTACGTTACAGAGCCAGGTATGTGCATACAATTCACTAGCCACAGTTGTTTAACAAACCAAATGTCTGTCAGCTGTCTTCCAACTATCCGTTTATGTACTTCTCTCCTGTGTGGACAGGTGAGTGAACTTCAGGTTGCTCTCGGTGAACTGGAAGTTGAGAGAGACTTCTACTTCGGCAAGCTACGCGACATTGAGGTCCTCTGCCAAGAAAACCAAGATATGCCAGAAATGCAGCCTATACTAGAAATTATGTATGCCACGGCGGTGAGTTGGTCGGGGGGGGGGGGGGGGGGGTTGAGTATGGGCTGAGAGTATTTATTTGTCTAGTAAACCAACCTCATTCATCTGGTATACTTTATTTTGGAAGCAATATTTCTCATTCTCTTGCATGTAATTACGTATATGTGGACGGTGAATTAGTTTGGGTATTGTAAGAAGTCCTAGTGCTGGATGGTACTGACGGAGCAAGTACTCCAATGCATTATTAGTAGATCAACGTTAGAATGCCGTGAGTGAACATTGGTTGGCAAGGACAGAAGTTGACATTTTGCTGGTTCAGTCACTTTGAAGCGGCAAAGAAATCAGTCCTCACTGGAGACCAGCCATTTTTACCTTCATCTTGGTTGAGCTGAACACTCTATACTGTACCTCACACATACCTTAACACTATCTCCTTGTTGTTCTGCAAGCCTTCTACATATACGGTATGAGACAATATAACGTTATCGTACCGTTTTTACGAAACAAAGCGAAAACGGAACGGCCTTTTCTGTTGTACGAAACACCCCATCTGTTTAGACAAAATGGACGGACGCTTCTAAAACGATCACAAAACGATTTGTCGCTGAATAAAACGATGAAGAACGATTCCCGCCCTGTTGCTGCTCCTTTGCACCCTCTTCGCGTCCGTCCATATCACGTTGTCGAAGCTATCGCTGAGATGTTCCTGTGCCCACTGGAGACGCTTCACTTTATTTTGCTGGCGAATGAACTGGCAATAGGTACTGCCTCTGAATGTCCAGCCCAGAGCAGCGCGACACCTGAGGACTGTCTTCAGAGTCATGGTGTGGGCATGGCGTAAAAGTAGAGCGTACAACTGAACCGCGGTCATTTCATCGTCGTCCCTCATCTACTGCTCAACGAGTGCTTTCACAGGCGCCGTCATCTTCGTTGGTCGGCCTGAACCGGGTCTTCTCTCGATGTTATTCGTCTCCCTGTGCTTCTGTAGAAGCTTGTGTATCCCCATTCAGTTAGCTATCAAGCCCTCCGCTCATAACATGCGGCAGATAGTCGGCGACTTGTAGCCCATTCGCGCAAAGTGGAGAATTCGTTGTCTCTTGTACCTGCTATACATCTCTTGTCACTTGTGAAAAGCAGAAACAACGAATCCTCCCCAAAACTACCCTTTTATACGGGGCACCTAATCGTATATGCAGACCGCGCGATCGTTTGTTTTCTACGCAATCGTTTTTCCTCCGTTCTGCCACAAGGCAGTTAAACAAACAGACGAAACAGATCATCCGTTTAAACGATTGACCTTTCCGTATAAACGAAACCGAAACGAAATGAAACGATAACGTTATATTGTCTCATACCGTAAGCATGTTGAATGTTCAGGTTTCCTCTGTAATGAGGTATAATTGGCGTCAGCAGCTGGACCAATAATGCGTGTAAAGTTTTTCGTTCTCCACTGGTATGATCATGATGCTGAAGAACTGGCTCTCTCTCTCAGGTCTTTGAGTAGATCAAGTTATCCGATACTTTGGTTGGATGTTTAATCGCAACTCAGGGGCATAACCTACCGCACTGAGCCAGATGTTGATGCTTCTAAGAGTGTATACTGTTGCAGTTGGTACCTACCTGCCTACATCCTAAACTCTTCCAACAGCTAATACTGATACGTACTAGGCATACGCATCTCACGTAAGACATGTCACGCGTGCAAATGAGTTATGCAGAAAAGAATGGTAGCTCTGAAGCCGCACAGCACGCTCTTCAGTGGTTTCCTCCGCTCTGTGGCGTTTTACCACAGGGAGTCCGCAGCCAGACGATCTGCTTTCGCCGTAGAAGGCGCACTCCCTCCCACACTCTGCTGTGCGCTGGTGCAATGCGCAGTGGTCAGCTATTCAGCGTCTGTATCGTCCGCAGATTCACACTCAGAGCTCTCCATCTGGACAAATGTTGGATAACACTTTGCTGGTGTGCGAAATAGCCGTCTAAGGTCAATCTACCATTACTATTTTTAGCCCCGAAAATGGGACAATAGACAAAGTGAGAGCAAGACAATAGGTAGAGCAGCAGTGAGACAAGATTGTCTCGCTGCCACTTTGTGTCTGCGCAAGGTGCAGCCATCAAGCTTGCACATGGTGTGGACATATATATATATATATATATATATACATGGTGGTTCACCCTCTGCAACTTGCGCTGGTGGTGCTTTTTCATCCACCCACTGGCGCAAATACTGCACTTGCACTCGGGCAACTTGCACTGTGTGGTGGTGGTCTGTGTGGTGATAGTTGTATATGTGGAAGTGAAGGTGTGTACATGAACACTACACAGACACTTTAGCAATTTGCACTGTGTGGTGGTGGTCTGTGGTGGTGGTAGTTGTATTATGTGAAAGTGGAGGATATATAGGTATATAAGACTCTGCTTGCACACGTAGTGGTTTCACCTCTTGCAACTTCCGCCGGTGGTGTTTTCCCTTCCACCCAATAGTGCAGATACCAAGCTTATGCTCGGGCATCTTGCACTGTGTGGTGGTGTATTTTGGGTGGTGGTGGTAGATGCATACTTGTATGTGGTGGCGGTGGTTGTTGCTATGGGGTGTTGGTGTTGGGAAAGTGTGCTGGTGTTAGTCAAAGAAAATATAAGCTAGCAAAGAATGAAACTCAGAACAGTAGCAAAGAAAGTGGTCATTTATTTGCTACACTATGGAACACGAGCAATCAGCATGCACACATATTTCAACTTGCATTGGCCAGTGATGGTATTTTGAAGTCACAGGTGGCAAATCATCTTATAGGCATAATGGTAGTTGAAGTAGGTGTGTGTCTCTGGTGCTTCAGTGTCATATTTGGCTACAATACGTTCCCTTTGGAGGGGGGCTATATGTCACATTTACGCACATGATGCTGTATATACATTGTCCACAGCTGGTGGGCTAATCACATCACGTGTATACACACGTGCATGTGCACACACACACACACACACACACACACACACACACACACACACACACACACACGTACATGTACACACACGCGCACACGGTTATTTCTACACAACTACACAACAAATGCCAGTGGCTACAACACGAACACACACAGTAAGCGGAGACCGTCCTCTAGGCCTAAAACCTAACTCTTCACATCTTTCCTGAGGGCTAAGAAGATGTTCGCTGGAGTGAGCTGTGGGCTGCACCCATTTTGACGACTCTTGCATAGGCAGAAGACGGTGCAGGGCAGAGTAGCAAAAATGATCGCTATTTAGATGGTTTGGTGTCAGGTTGCAGACGTGATGAAGGCTATTTGTAACCTCACACCTACTATCTTATTTACTACATTATGGTACATGAGCAATCAGCATGCACACATACTTCACTTGCACATGCGGTGGGCAGATTTCAACTTGCATTGGCCAGTGAGCTTGAGGGTATTTTGAAGTCACAGGTGTCAAATCATCTTACGCATAATGGTGGTTCAAGTAAGTGTGTGTCTCTGGTGCTTCAGTGTCACATTTGGCTACAATACTTTCCCTTTGGTGGGCGGGGTATGTATCATTTACTCACACGATGCTCTATATAGATTGTCCATAGCTACCTTGTCCTTGAAGGCATGTTTAGTGCTGGCTAATCACATCACATGTATATACACGTGCATGTGCACACACACACACACACACACACACACACACACACACACACACACACACACACTGCACTGTATCAATACCAATCTATAAGTAGCATGTATATGCATTGGCTGTAAACACACTCAGCAAACAAGGACCGCAGGCACACTGGGCAACTGGCGATTCTTATACGTAGGTCCTGTAGATTTTAAAGAGGCCCTCAGCCCCTCTAGTAAGCAATGGGCGCGCTATTTCTGAAGATGATTTCAGAGAGGCAACGTGCGCGCAAAGCTTTTCAACGCTAGGGACACTTGGCATACCTTAGCGTCAGTGGATGAAAGTGTTCACAAGTGTCTGCGCCGCTCCGGTTACTTTTCCGTGGCAACGGTGTTAGGGCCTTCTAGAAGGCAGCCATTGAAGACGACGGCAGTACCAAGACAGCAATCGATGGCGCGCTTTCCGGAAAAATATTACGCACCATGTTGACCCGTGCTCGACTAGCCACCCAAAGGCAGCGTGAAACTCTTCTCCTTCGAGAAAGGCGCTTTCAAAAGTCGCCCGCAATATAAATCCCTCACACGCAATGCTTTGCTAATACGGGAGCAATATAAATGTAAGTACAATTATACTGCCGTAGTATCTATATTATGTACTTGGCCATCTACCTACGACAGCAAACGTCTAATTAAGAAATCCTTGTAATGAAGTAGTCTTATGGACCACCTCACCATGTGTACAAAGTTTCATTGCTGCGTGCCAACATTTTTATTCGTATTGAAACCACGCTATCTATCAATATTAATGTATCATACAAGATGTGTTGTTCTATGAGAATTTATATTGTCAATTTGCCTGCAATTTGCAGGAGACGAAAGTCCTAATTAAAAAATCTGTCTAATTTAAAGTCCATTAAATTCCCCATACTTTACTGGCATACTAAGCGTTTAGCCACCAAGCCACCAAGCCATCCAGGGCCCCCATACAATTATATTATATTATATATTATTTAATTATTTATTTATTTACTTTAGATTAGTATGATTTATTGCAATTTGCACTGTATATATATAATTATATGTGTATGCAATACCAATATATATATATATATATATATATATATATATATACTGTATATATACCATGGTGATTGCGCAACCATGGGAACTTAAGTATTGCGAAGTGGTCGCATATATTCGATATACTTTTTGGGCAAAAATGGCGTCATTTCGCGAAGCATTTTTAGGCAAAAGGTTCGTCTGTTGCGCACTCACCATAGTATATAGTATATATAATTATATGTGTATGCAATACCAAAATATATATATATATATATATATATATATAACATTTTTATTCGTATTGAAACCACGCTATCTATCAATATTAATGTATCATACAAGATGTGTTGTTCTATGAGAATTTATATTGTCAATTTGCCTGCAATTTGCAGGAGACGAAAGGCCTAATTAAAAATCTGTCTAATTTAAAGTCCATTAAATTCCCCATACTTTACTGGCATACTAAGTGTTTAGCCACCAAGCCATCCAGGGCCCCATACAATTATATTATATTATATTATTTATTTACTTTAGATTAGTATGATTTATTGCA
>OX465041.1:5076345-5107618 GCA_949841015.1 Aplysina aerophoba
AGCAGTACACACACGCACTTAATGCACCGACGTGGATATTGTGTAAACTGTGCGATGTGTGTGTAAATGACTGCAGCAGGTGATGAGAGTGACTAGAATGGATTTTAATTGCTTACAAGCACAAGGAAGTATATTTATTCATGTATTACATGCATAATTATTATATTGCATTGCATACTGTGCAATAGTTTAGTACGTATGTAATTGCAGTCCAGCTCCTTTTCTTGGAGCAGTTAGCACAGCTTGGAACTGACTGCTATTGTCATGCTATGCAACTTGGTATGACTTTGTTCAGCTTCAATTGGCATGCATTTGATCAGGTGATTCATCACCTGAGATGATTTGTCACCTGCTGACTGTGTCTCTCACCTATGGAGAATGTCACCTGCGCACGCCTAAATATGTGTCACTTTTGCACGAGTACACACGTCACCTCTGCATGCTGTCGCTTGCTGCCTCCAGAGCCAATACTGGTACCCCTAAGTTCCTTAGTTCATGAACTGGATGGGGGGACTGTGACCTATTGTGTAGTAGAAGAAGTCGAGTAGACAGGACATTTCGGCTTCATTTGACTTCTGTCTATTTGACTTCTTGTACTATGCAATTGCTTGCAAGTTCCTCCAACCAGTTCACCACCATGTGTGGTAATGAGCCCCTCTATCTATATCATTCTCTACTTCATGTCTTTGATGCTGTGAGTATGGCCTGCGGTGTGCGTAGGTTGGCTAGTATGCAACACTTTGTATTCAGATGGTGCTAAATCCACCATGGTTCAATTCTTCTCAATTTTGTCTGTGTTGAATTGACTTTGTGAGGTGCTTTCTCCATGAGTTGTACATGTGTGTGTTAGTACTAGTAGGTCAGTCTAGGTGGGAGGGCCTTATTGATCTGTTTGACAAATGTCTTGCTTTTTGTGGCACTAATTATGTTAGCACCCAACTTTTATCTTGTCCATGTTCACACACATCTGGTGTCAACTACATGTCGAAAATGAGCAAATGTATGTAATGTATATGACTGATCACACATTTGTGTGCCCAATTCATAAGCTGTGGTGTGTGTGTGTGTGTTTGTGTGTGTGTGTGTGTGTGTGTGTGTGTGTGTGTGTGTGTGTGTGTGTGTGTGTGTGTGTGTGTGTGTGTGTGTGTGTGTGTGTGTGTGTGTGTGTGTGTGTGTGTGTGTGTGTGTGTGTGTGTGTGTGTGTGTGTGTGTGTGTGTGTGTGTGTGTGTGTGTGTGTGTGTGTGTGTGTGTGTGTGTGTGTGTGTGTGTGTGTGTGTGTGTGTGTGTGTGTGTGTGTGTGTGTGTGTGTGTGTGTGTGTGTGCGTACTTGTGTATAACGTGATGTGCATGAGTGAGCTACGTACCTGGGCACCTACAGTAGTGGCGCGGCGCTCATGCATTGTCTGTGCCTTTTTGTAAGGAACACTTTGGAATGCTTTACACTGCAGAGAAGCTGTGTCTGATTCAGAAGCTGTTACAAAGTGTACAGGACTTTGTTGGGGCATACAGAGGCACAGGTAGACATAGCTACCCTAGAGTCGTGTGTGTTGTGTTTGTTATGTACAGTGTATTAGATATACATAGTCCGTGTCGGAGTTTGTAGAGGTGTGAAGTTTCGTAGTGTTTCACTAAAGTCCGGTGATACATTACGTACGTACGTACGTACGTACATCCCTTTGGCGAAAGTCGTCCCAGCCCTGCGTGAGCCTTGCATGGGCTGGCTTTGTTCTTGCTTCTGCCCTTTCATGTTCAAAATGTGATGGTATTGTATATCAATGTACGCAATAGGATGAACTCAATAATGTGAGCATTAAGCACTGTGAATTAATGTGGAAACAATGAACTACATACATACATAGCATGCTGTATATACATATATAATTTATGTGGAGTAGAGTTATTAAAGTTAACGGTCACACCCATGTAGGTACAGAATAGACAGCTTGCCCTTAGAAGCGTACACTGAGGAAGACCCATTCTACGTTTAATGTACTGTTTCGCTCTCCGGAGTGAACCAGACGATGACTCTCACCCAAGACAAGCCTAAACCCATAAACTACACACGCACACACGCCTGAATGGCCATACCTACTAACAGGCTCTCTTTACTGCACCTGGCTTCTACCAATTGATGTGGTTGAGAAAGCATCCTGTTTGTGGTAATTAACACATGGGAACTTGTCTATGAGCCAACTAGCACTGTGGGAGGACTGTGAGTAGGGAAAACTCCACCAAGTGGTTGGTAGGAACCCTGTCTGCATTCCTGCAACTTCTCAGTCTGTGAAGCTCTTTGCACTACTTGTATGTACCTCCGCCCCACACCTCCATGTTCCTGCAACATGAAGTTTGTGTGTGTGTGTGTGTGTGTGTGTGTGTGTGTGTGTGTGTGTGTGTGTGTGTGTGTGTGTGTGTGTGTGTGTGTGTGTGTGTGTGTGTGTGTGTGTGTGTGTGTGTGTGTGTGTGTGTGTGTGTGTGTTGCCTTCTATGTTAGATGTTTCAACTTATCCAAAATTATTCACAACTTTATGCACTGCAGTATACAGTTGATTGTGAGTAAAGGCATTTCAGATGACATGATTGTTGTAGTATATATTAGACACTAACTAGTGTAAGTGAGGAGGGTGGAGGTTGGATTGAGGAATTGAGGAGTGTGGAGTGTGTGGAGTGAGGCGTGTTAAGTGAAGAGTGAAGAGTACACATACGCATGCATGTCAGTGGCTGTGTGTGGTTTTATGGTGTTGTAACTAAGATGGGTTGTAAAATCCAATCTGATGCATTGCATTGTAATTTCTGTGAGTGCAGTATCGTAAATGTGTGTGTGTATATGTGCATGCACCTTTGCATGTGTGATTCTGTGAGAGATGCACGTACATAACTAGTCTGTGTGCATGCGCTGTTCACTTTGAGGGCTCCTCCCTTAGAGTACGCAATACTTGCCCTCAAGCGGTAGTCCTGTCTCTCTTGGGTTGAGGAGGCATTCATGTGTTCGCTAGTCTAGTGCGCTAGACCCTCCCCACCGCCAGGCGCTTATACCACCGAAGGCAAAGAAGGTCTAGTGCCTTAGACTATGTGTTGCCCACCTGGTGCCATTTCTTGAAACGGTTGTGCCAATGGCGTGTGAAATTGTTCCAATGCTGAGCCAAAGCAGTGTTTAGTGCGAAAGGGTGAATGGTAGTCATGTAAAATTATTGGGTTCAGTGTAGCTTGGCTTTGATGGATGGTGTCTCTGATGGGGAGGAGTTGGTTGGGCAGCCAGCTTGCCTGGGAAGAATGAGGCTGAGATGTTTTCAGTGTACACAACATTGCTAACTATCTGGTTGTGCCAGGCAGGCTCACCCTATCATGTTCCATAGTTCCAGATCTGTTGGTTGAGTCGTCCCAGCTTGTGCCTACATTGGTATGTATCATATGATCTCTAGTGTCTACCCCCACACACTGTCATGTGTGCACACCTGTGCACACACACACACACACACACACACACACACACACACACACACACACACACACACACACACACACACACACACACACACACACACACACACACACACACACACACACACACACACATACACACACACACACACACACACACATGCACACACGCACACTACACTCACAATACCTCCTGGAGGGGTACACAGCTGGTGGTCAAGAGCTTGTGGGTTTGTAGTGTACACAATGGTTTCAATTTATGGGATGGTTGAAACAATAACTTGTGCTTGGTTCACACTGCGTGTGACAACCTGTCACATTCGACTAATTACTTCCGGTCTATACTATGAACAATGATCGGAAGTAATTTACGATTAGCTCCCTTGTATAAATTATATCTATATCTATATATCTACATAATATATGTCCATCTGTTTATAATGTCCATCTGTAGCTGTTACTACTGGCCAGTTGCTGATGTCTGGATAGTGTGGTTATAATGCCTGCAGACAGAATTGTGTTATACCAGTGCAACTAGCTCCCAAGTGTATTGAAATAATGCAGTGTAAGACTGTTTGATGACCGACTGTTATATGCACGAGTGCTGTCTGTGTGTGTACATGTGTGAGTGTAATGGTATCAATGTAACACTCAAAGACTCCTATATATGCAGTCAGTGTAGCTACCACACAGCATATCCAAAGCCTATAATTTGTAAGGTGGTCTGTGACGTAAGTTGAACAAGAGAGAGTGAGATGCAAGGCACATCCCATGTTATCTTCTGTTGCTGGAAAGGAATGTCGTGTGTTCTCCCACACAAACTCCTGGTACAAGATAACGTGCCAGGTATGTATGTAGGCAGGCAGTGACTGAGAAGGTGTTTGTATGAGAGAGTGCATCCGGCAGAACTGCATGCATGCAACATGATACGTCAGTTAACGCATAATACTGCATTGGTGCTTTCTACGTATCTTTTCCTCTCTGACAAATAGTTTGTATGGGAAGTCACTGTTCACAGGGTTGTTAGCACCACTGTGGTTAAGGCTTTTGCTATAATTATAGAGTCCTGTGTTGTGGTTGTCCCCTTCAGTGTCTTCTACACCTGTAAGTTTTCACAATTGCACCCGGCATATGCTGTGCCCCCTGTTACCCAAACAGGTGTTCTTTATAAGCACATGCTTTCTTCTTCTTTCTGGGCATGACTCGTAAAGCTTAACTGTTGAAATGGTTGCCAAGTTTCAAGCTTCTTGAGACTGTGACTTCCATGAGATTTACCAGTGATGCAACCTAGCCAGACAAGCTTCTTCAACAAGACCTTAGTTTGTACATAGATATTCCATACTACGTTGTTTAGACTATCTATGTTGAAAAGGCCTGAGTGGCTAGGTATTTCAGACATCTCGAACGTTTGTAAAACACTAGCCAAAAATGGGAAACTTGTTTTCCAACGTTTTGGTAGCATACAGCTACCATCATCAGGGAATAATGACAAAGGAGCACTCATGCATATATAAGAGTGATGACGACATCACATTTGTTTTGCAAACCTTCGAGAGACTATCTATGGTTTGACATGATTGAGGTTCCTACACACTAGCCAAAAGAGTCACAAATTTCAAACGTTTCGGCAGCCTTTGGCTACCTTCATTAGTCTTTTGCTGGTGTGTACGAACCTCAATCATGTCAGAATTACCTAGCCACTTAAGGACTGTTCCAACGTATCTATGGTTTGTACGTATTACTTTGCTTCTGTGTGTACTGTATGTGTGTCATGGAGTATGTGTGTAGCTCTTTACAAGTGCACCTGTCTCAAGGAGCTACGTAACGATGTGTTTTGAAGCGCTGCTTTTGATCTGCTTTTGTATGTACGTGTGTATGTACGTACGTATGTGTGTGACACTGCCAACTGTGTGGCCATTGTCAGTAGAGATGATTCCACTCCCTAAGTACGTGGTATGTGGTATATGTACTCAGTGTCTGTGCTGAATGTCACACTAGCAACAAATACATCACATTTACATTTTGCACATTTTATGACACTTACTCAGTGTTGGGTTCTTTTGCAATTCTCAGCGTTTGCCAATGTAGGAAGTGTCGCATATGCGGCACATTCTCTTGATGTACGTACGCAGTTGAAAGTACGTATAACTGTTTTATTGCTGGTTGTGATGCGGTTACACATTTGTTAGCAGGGTACTATCGTCTGCCCTGTGTATGGTCTCCCTAGATATTGATTTGTGTCTATAGCCAATGTGTCAACTGTATGGCTGTTGTCAAGTGAGGGTGTCTGCTTGCCTGGATGGGATGGGGTACTTGCTGTAAAGTGTGTTCCGCACACAAACATGGATTTGCCACACTTCAGTATATTTCAGGACACTTGCTCACTCACTGCATTGGTAGGTCCCTAGTTGAATTGCAGTTCTGAATGTTTGTTACTGCAGGAACTGTCTCACATGTACCACATTCTCTCCCAGTTCACACCTCGTTCTCTCATGTTGTTGAAAGTAGCCTGTTTTATTGCTGGCTATGATGTTGTTACATGGTCATTGGGAAGGTACTTTTCTCATTTGTAATTCATCATAACCAATTGGTGGGCCCGTCTCAGTCTTAACTGTGCGTATGATAGTGAGCATGGAAGTGTAAATACCTATCCTTTCCCCTCTCATCCCTTCTCTTACCTCTCTCCTCTCCCATCTCCTTTCTCCCCTCATATCCCCACCCTCTGTCCTTCTCTCTCCTCTCTTCCCTCCTTTTCTCTCCCCTCCGCCTCCCTTCCACTTCTCATCCCCTCCTTTATCCTCCAATCTCTCCTCTCCTCGCCCCTCTCTCTCATCCCTCTCCACTCCCCTTCACCCACTTAGGCTGTCAGTTTGACATCTTATACATCGAGGAATAGACCAATCAGAGACCAGGCTACCAATGGCCTTGGACTAGTCGACGCAGAATCTCCACCGCCCAGAGGAGGGCGATCGCCTGGACTATCCTTGCACATTACACAGCAGCCATCTGCTAATAGAGAAGGTAGTCCATCTGTAGCAAACAGGACGTATGCCAACCGAAGCAGACTCGAAAGAGGTCAAACGGAGCCACTTCTCATTAGTACATCACCTCCAAGCCCCTATGTTGCAAAGGCCACTTCACATTCACCTGGCTCTCCCAGTTCACGCCAGTCACCGCTTGCTGCAAGAAACATCCTTGCTCATGTAATTGCACAACATCAGAAGAGAGAAGCACTTGCCAGTTCATCACCAACAAATCCCGACTCCCCTTCTTTTACACTGCCTCAGCAGACCTTTCCCAACCCTACTTCACCACCATCCCCTTCAAAGGGACAAGCCCAAGAGAACCCTTCCCCTTCCTCCTCTGCCACAGACCGCCCTCAGTTGCCCCTCTTAGTATGGAAGTGTGAGCGAGACGCTCTTAATAAAGAGATAACGAAAGAGTCCAGCACTTCACCCATGCAGAAGAACCCATTGCAGACATCTGTTGTTAATGGTGATATGTCCAATGGAATAAGGTGTGTGTGGGGGGAGGGGTTGTGAATATAAGGGTATATATATTAGGGTATGTGTGGGTGTGTGCATGTGTTCGGGGGTGCTGTGTGTGTGGGTAATGTGTGTGGGTGTGCGACTGGGTGGATGGATGAGCGGTGGTGGGTTTGAGTGTACAGGTGTGCATGTGTGGGCATGCAGGATACATACGCAGTGCATGGGATGGGGAGGGGGGGGGGGGGGGAGGAAGACAACTATGTATTACAATATAGGAAGTAACTGCAGTGTGCATTCTGTACATGCCAACACGTCTGGACCAGATATTTCAACATCGGGGTCACAGGATGAGGCGTACCTGGTACTTCATCTAGTTTCCCTTCCCAGAACTGGTCCCACTAGGAAATCCTGCTGCTATTCTGATTGTGGGAATTGGATATTTCTGTACTGAGCATGTGACATGCAGCCAATAGGGTGCATCTCTATAACCTCATAGTGTTAAAAGGGGCATGCCTAATGAGGTGAGAGGTGCAGTGTGAGTGTGGCCGAGTGTGTACTACTTATGACCAGGCAAACAGTGCTGTGTAAGACATTGTAGTAGATTGTGTTTTGAAAACTGTCTCAGCCAATGCTCCTGGGTCCTACTAGAAGGTTAAATGAATGGAGATGGTGGCGGTATGTACGTATGTGTAGAATAGAGCATGCTTGAACAAAATGGTAAAATTATACATATATTATTGTGAGAATACTGTGTGAAGTCTTTGTGTATTATGTATTTGTACATATGTACTTAATTAGGAGCACATTGGTGCTTAAATGTTGTATATTAATTAGAAATGGGTGTTTCAAGTTACACCTCACACTTGGAGTTACACTTACAGCCTTTCTTCTCTTGTTTGTGTGTACAGCTCCACAAATGGGGAGGTTGAAGTTGAAGATTTGGAGGACTACTCACCATCCCCAGTTCAAGAAAGGAAGTCTGCTCCTATAACTGCCTCTACTATAGTGAATGGTGGCACTTGCAAAGCGGAAATGAATGGAACAGTTGATGCTGCTGATGACGAGAAAGACGCGCACAAGGTTATGCCTCCAGTTGGAAACTCCCAGCACGTTCAGAGCCAGCCTAGTACCTTGCAAAGCTCAGAAAGTTTGGAGCTCCTGGAAAATGCCAATACTGGCATTGGCAATCCTCCCGAGCGATCGACCTCATCTCCTGATCTTCCCAACCTGGATCTGACTGTTGAAGGTCCATCAGCAAGGACTAGCAAGGCTAGGACAACCTCACCTCCTGCCTCACTGATCAAGAAGGGAAAGTTTCAATCATGGTTTAAGAGAGGGAGCCGACGAGAAGCAGCTATTTCAGACACAGCCCAAGTGGTTCAGGAGTCAGAGAAGAAAGGTGAAATGGGCTCTGAATCTGCTCCCACCTCTCCTACAGTAATCAGCCCTGATCAAGGGAAAAAAGCTGATAGCCCGGGCAAGAAGCAGTCAAATAGAATTTCTGCAAAACTACCCAATTTTTTCAGAAGGGAGCGGAGAAGCAGTAAGGAGGATATACTGGTAGAACCAGATACGAAAGGCACGATATCCCCACATTTGCATGCTTCGGCAAGTGTTGACTGTGGTCTAGACTCCTCAGCCAAGCGAGAGTCTACTGCAGGCGGTCTGCCAAAGAGACACAGCACTGGAGATTTGCTGGATGAAAGCCAACCAGGCTCTGCCAGACAGGGGAGGGATGGCGGCAAGAACAATGGAGAGAAGAAGGAGGGCAGGAGTGAGGCTGCTCCAAAGATTCTTGGACCTAGTGCCAAGGTAGTGAAATCTGATAAACTGGTCAATGAAGATGCAGCACAGAAGGCTGCTGCTACAAGAGGCCGTCGCACAAGCATGTATGAGCCCAGGCCCCCGGCATTCAGTCGTGTAAAGTCCCCAGCCACGTCTACATCCTCCGGATCTTCCTCGCCCACCAAGTCAGGGTCAGTGAAGACAAGCAGCAAGACCACAGGGACGGATAAGGCCAAACATGGGGCAACTAGTGGTGGAGTCAAGCGTGTCCCGTCTACTGCCAGCACTACCAGCCGAAAATCAGAAGACTCTCTGAAAACTACTTCAGGCACTTCTCTACGACCTGCTTCGGCTGCATCTCTAAAATCTTCATCTGCTACCTCACTCCGTGGCCACACTGGGGGCTCCTTCCGACGTACGAGCTCTGCAGGTTCCACTGGCTCAAAGGACTCTTCTGGGCGACCCACTTCTGCCCCTAGCAACAAAGCAGCTTCATCTTTGACCAAGAGTACAGTGACATCCAAGACATCAGCCACTAAAGGGAGACCAACTTCTGCTTCAAGCACCAAGACATCTTCATCTTCATTCTTAGGCAATAGCACAGCTAAGGCCACGACATCCACTACTGGAGGAAGACGAGCCTCTGACACAAACACCAAGACAGCTTCATCTGCAACCAAGAATACAGCTAAACCCACAAAGTCTTCTACTGCAGGAAGACCTGCCTCAGCTCCAAGCACCAAAACAGCTTCCTCTTCACCCAAAACTGCAGCGACATCAAAGCCCTCAGGAGCTGGAGAACCGTCTAAAAGGATGAGTACACTGAGGAATTTTATTAGATCAACTAGTCCTAAGCCAAAGTCCTCACCAGTCAAAGGCAACAGGTCAAAGTCCTTGACAGCTACGACTCAAACTCAGCTCAAGGGACAAAGCACTAGCACCGCTGCTGCAAGGAAAGTGTCTCTTCCTTCCAACTCTGCAAAGACGGCAATGACAGCCAAAGCAGTTCCTGCTGCTACTTCTAAGGTACCGCTGAAGCCCTCATCTGCGACAGCCAAGAAACCACCATCAAGACCACCTGGAGTGCGAAGACGAGAATCTTACGCAATGGCTGTAACTGTGGAGCTGGGCGAAGGTAAATCAGTAAGGAAAAACAGCTCCGAATTTAGTCCAATTCCAGTCGAGAATGCTCCTCCTGAGGTTGGCCCACAACCCACCGCTTTGATTGAGGTGGAGCTGATTGATGGTCCAGTAGAAGAAGCTGCCACCCTCATGCAAGTGCCAGCAACAGAGACACAGAAGCCATCTACGTCGTCACTTCTTGATTCCGTGATTGAGGAAGGAGAAGAGCAGGACATGGTGGATGGACAGGGAGTCTCCACTCAGAAGGGATCTAGGCAGAAAGGCTCCAAGGCAACTCAGAAAGTAATAGAACGCCCAATAGGACCCGGGTAAGGTCTTGTGTGTATTGCACACACAGTCTACAGTGTGGGTTGGAGCATCGTGTTGTGTGGGACCTTCGCTCTATACTGTGATATCCTTCTGTCTGCATGTATGTATACGTATCTGTGTATGCCTCCCTGTTTGTACGTACATCTTCCTGTTTGTTTGCGAGTGGACATGAATATAGGAGTGTCCCCAAGTATTGCATGTGTTCTGGTCTTTTCCACGATTAGAACCACTGGACGTCGCAGATCAGTTGTAACAGTCACACCGTCTCCCAAAACAGCCAATGCAGACGCCAAACCAGTTACAGGCACTCGCCGTTACTCAACTGCTGCTGCCCAATTCCCTGGCATGAGCCACACTCTCGGAGGTGTCAGACGGCAGTCTGTAGCTGATGCTGGAAATAGATCTGCAACTCTAGGTGGGCGAAGGATGTCTGCATATTCCAGAAGAGATGCATTGCAAGATCTGAACGAGGAGGAGCTATTTGGGAAGGGTGAAGAAGAAGGAGAGAGAAAGCGCAAGTCCAGCTTGGAAGGGATCAAAGGCCTTTTAAGGTCGTCGGCAAAAAAGACACTTGGACGGAGGAGACGCCGATCCTCGGGTGAGGGTTTGGGGGAGAAGCAATCGTCTACTAACAGTCAAGACACATTTGAGGAGTTTGAGAAAATCTCTCGAAGTACTTCAGATGCAAGGTGCAGCACCCTGTTCTGTGCATAGTTACTGTGCAAGTACCCTTGTCCAAAACGGCAGTTGCTTGTCAACTCTGCGTAGCTAGCACCACAGCATGCCTAAAAGATTATAGTCACAAGCTAGCTGTCTGCATAGCATATGTGAAGTCTGAAGACTCTAAACTACTGGCTGTGTTGGTGTGGAATCAGTGATTGCCATTAAATTGCTTTAGAACGTCTACATAACACTAGGTATATATTTTATCAAATGCTTCATCTCAAACTATATATCGTCCGACTATACTATAGATTTAGTGTGACATGATGCAAACTCTACCATTTGCAGTGCACTCACATATGATCATGATGCATTGTTATTTGTTACCCCACAGCTCTAACTCTAATGACAAAAGTTTGGCTATGCCCTTTTGGCCTGTCTGACAATGTCTTGCTATACTTGCTTACTAACAAGCATACATACATACCTCCTGCTGTGCCAACGATTATTTCTTCCAGTTTTGTCATCTTTTTCTGTGAAACACATGAGCAATATTTGTACGTACGTACGTACGTATGCACGCTGCTCTGCCATGTTTTCCTTTAACAAATGCCATAATGCCAAACATGTTGGTGGCAAGCACTCGAGGCACTGACTTAAAGGGACTCTGTTACGGTCTTGCTCTGTGCTAAATGTTTCCTATAACTGCGCTGTTTTAAAGCTGTTTGAGTGTAGATACACAGTGTGTTCAATGTATTCTCTGAAGTGTTTGTTGCAATATACCTAGCACTTCCAAGGCACTTTGATAATATGCTTTGTGTCTTTATCAATGATATGCAACCAATTGGCCAATCAAATGCGTCACTGCCTGTACGTATGTATGTATGTATGTATCCCACTTCACCGTACCGTCTTGTTCGTTTTCCCTCTGCTGTGAAAACATGTTGCTCGAAACTGCTTCTAGGTTGAAGCACCAGGATCACAGGCTGGCCGTCAGGCCAAAAATGAGGCGCCCTCCTTCAACTGCGCACTTGAAGGACCTGCAGGAAAGAGAAGGTGTTTCTTCAGAGATCAAACCACGCCGTGCATACACTGTAGACAATGCTTTGTGGTCCACCTATCTGGGGAAGAGGGACATGGACCCCACGGCTGAAGCTGGACTGGCTCTGAAGATAGACTTTAGTGCAGTCAAGTTGCGGAAGACTGTGAGTGAGCTCCGGGAAGAAGGAGAAGGGTCTGAAGTCACTGGAGGACCCAGTGCTGTTGTGGAGTACTGTAACCCTTCAAAGATGCTGCTTCACGTCAAAGGTGAGCACCACCCAGCCCTTCTGGCCACAGTTCATCCTGCCTATCTTTCTGAAACTCCTCTACCACTTACGTATGACGTTTCTAGTAATAAACCCTCAATATCCCCCTCCAACTTTCACTTGTCTAGTACTAAGTGCACCATTTCTGCCCTTGCCTGTATCTCGTCTTAGACCTCAGTCACGTACTCAGTACAAATCCTGCCACTTTTGTTAATCTCGCCTAGAGTAGCTGCATATCCTCGTCACTTTGTCACCTTGTATATATGTTTGTATGCTGACAGTTTGTCATCCTGTTCTACTCTCACTGTGGTCCAGGGCGTCGCCATGTCCAGACTGTACTGGTGGAGTCGTCTTCTTCATCCCTCAACTCTGGGGACGTGTTCATCCTTGTTACTGAGCGAGAGCTCATTCAGTGGGTTGGGGCAAAGGCCAACATCTTGGAGAAGGCAAAGGTGTGTGTGTGTGTGTGTATGTATGTGTGTGTGTATGTATGTGTGCGTGCGTGCGTGTGTGTATGTATGTATGTATGTGTGTGTGTACGTATGTGTGTGTGTGTGTGTGTGTGTGTGTGTGTGTGTGTGTGTGTGTGTTCGTGCATATTGTGCCATTCTGTGGTACCACACGTACGGGACAACGTTTACAGTGATGCTTCCTTGCATTGCCCTCAGGGCACAGAGTTACTGGAGCGCATCTCAAAAAAGAAGGAACTCGGGTGCAAGTGTGTTAGTTTTATGACAGTTGAGGAGTCGAAAGCAGACAGAAAGGCCTCTGTGTTCTGGGAGCTCTTAGGTGGCAAGGGGAAGGTCAAACGTAAGTTAGAGGAAGTGTTTTGTCTCACTGTGCATGCACCACTTTCATGCCTCTTTTATACTCAAACACCATCTCTTGTATTGTGGCCTGTTGTTCTACCTAATATGGGATGGGATGGCATTCATTTCTAGTACGTACACTATGTGTATGAATAGTGCTGCGGTGCGTGATATTTGGGCTATGTTGGGCTATATGCAATAGCACCAAGGTCACCTCAGAGACTGCACCTGTTGAATTGAACCACTTATTTGTTACTTACTACTCTGTTCTGTTTCTTCGAACACTGCAGCTGCTGATGTTATTGCCACAGATGAAATGTACGAGAAGGAGATGCCATCGACCACCATTGTCTATGAGCTGCAAGGGGAAGGCGAAGGAGCCAAGTTTGTAGTAATCAAACAGGATTGCCACCAGCGGCTGTCAAGGGAAATGCTGGACACGACCAAGGTTAGCCAGTGACTACAGGTTAAATTCTGCCTTTCATGTGCTCCACACACGGTGTGCTGTATGGCATAGTAGTATGCATAAATTGCAGCACAGAGCTACACTGCAAGTGGATTTGAAAGTGTTGGATATGTAGTGTATGTACGTAGGTATTTACAATACTGTGGCACTTGTCCCAATAAAGTTACTGTTATTGTTCATGCATATTCCCACACCTGTATTCCTATGTACACATACATATTGCAGTGGAGTAGAGCGGTACCTTATCTGGTCAGCGTATGTACGTACAAACATATGTGGCATTGCAAGGCAAGCTTTCACATTGGCATTCAGAGGTCAATGTGGTGGCGTGTTGCTTCAGCAGATTTTTCACACGATTGTGGACTACCTGCTGCACGTGTGACATATTATGATATTATGCTTTATAACAGGCCTAATGCATAGTATTATAGTATAGCAAGTGTATCTATATAATCCCACACATCCGGTCCATCTGTGTTGCTTTGCTGGTTGAAGAGCTAACGTGTCACTGATGATGTGTAGTGAAGCATTTTTATCATTTAATCTCAATTCTACTAGTACACAACCCCTCACTTGTGTAGTTATGGCAGACATACGTATGTGTGTACAATTGGGAGATCCTAATACAATTATCAAATCATATGAGAATAACGAAGCAGTTAACATTGTTAGGCTACTAATTGTCAAAGTAAGTGTGAGTGAGCGTTTGACGGAGTAAAGCGTGTCAGTGAAATGCAATGACTCATGTACGTTCCACCCCCAAAACCACTTTTAGTATGTTTAGTGTATGTCTGTATGGTGGACACTGTTTACAGGGAATTGCCTCCTTTACTTAGATGTATGTGTTTGACTTCATGACGGAAGTGTACATTTGGATTGGCAAGCAATCCAAGATTGCACAGAGGAAGAAAGCGCAGATCCTTGCACGTGAGATCTTTGATGCTGGCTACTACCCCTCCCCCTTTGAGAGACGTCCCTCCTCTGCTCGACGGAGCAGTAGGGGGAGTCTTCGTTCAATGCGAAGAAGCAGTAAGGGTGAATTGCGAGCCAGCATGGGGAAGGGAAAGGCGAAGGCAGGAGCGTCGCCTGCTCAGGTAGCAGGATTGGCTGCCAGTGTTACGGGAGGGCCTGTGGTGGAGAAGATTCGCAGACCTCGGCCAACGTGGGCACTTTTCAACCGGATCAACGAAGGCTCAGAGACCATTCTCCTCCGAGAGAAGTTTTCTGACTGGCCAGATGACAGCCGCATCATCAAGATGAAGGGTCATGTGTCCACTGGGGAGGTGCTAGAGGCAAGTGTTTGGGTGCTAACAAGGCTGTGTTGTTGTGATGGGTGGTCAAGGTGTGTACTACGTACTTATACCACACCGAGTGTGGTATAAGTAATATGTATCACGTAGCTGACCTTTTGCAGCTGTTTGACCAGGGGTCTTTTACTGCTATAAAAGAGTGCTTTTGCAGCATTTTACTTAGTGATTGCTTCTCTATGAACGCTGAGTGTTCTATGAGTGACTTGGAGTGTTGACGGCAGAGTACACTCTTAAATTTCACAAGCCACAGATGGCAGAGTACCCGTATTGGACGTATTTGGTGGCGGAGCGCCCACCTTCCAACTTTGAGCGTTCACTGCAGCCGACAAGTAGATCAGACGGCTACAGTGACACCTTCCAGCGACTCATACGAGGTGCTACACGCACCACTGCAGCCAACCAAGTGGAGAGTGAGAAGATCGCGCTGTATTCCTCCTTATCTTTGGAAATTGACTACAAGTCGTTGATGGCGGAGCACACTCTAAGATTCGTGCGGACTACGTACGTACGTACGTACGTACATATGTCGGGTTTCTTCTACTTTGTTAGGTGATGATAAGTGAACATTACTACTGATTATATAACATATATCACCAGGTCTGGTTTTGGCGTTGGATATAAGGTTTATAACACTCCATCTATCTGGCAACATAATATATATATGTATGTACACGTACAGTATATGTATATGTGCATACATAGTGGTATAGCATTTAAGGTCCTCTGTGTACATTCTGTGTCTGTGATACATAGTAAGGTGACAGTACTGGTGACAAGGTGTTGTAACTGTAGTTGCTAGCGGCAGATGGTACTCAACTCATTGTGCATGTACACACATACGTACGTATGTACGGACACACATGCTTACACTGTGTGTGTTTTAAGAACACTTGCACATTTGATATACCATACAATCCCACATGTACACAGTAAGTATGTACTGTACTGTATGTACTTGTGTCACACTGTACTGTATGTACTTGTGTCACGCTGTACTGTATGTACTTGTGTCACGCTGTACTGTATGTACTTATGTCACGCTGTACTGTATGTACTTGTGTCACGCTGTACTGTATGTACTTGTGTCACGCTGTACTGTATGTACTTGTGTCACACTGTACTGTATGTACTTATGTCACACTGTACTGTATGTACTTGTGTCACGCTGTACTGTATGTACTTGTGTCACGCTGTACTGTATGTACTTATGTCACGCTGTACTGTATGTACTTGTGTCACGCTGTACTGTATGTACTTGTGTCACGCTGTACTGTATGTACTTGTGTCACGCTGTACTGTATGTACTTGTGTCACGCTGTACTGTATGTACTTGTGTCACACTGTACTGTATGTAGTAATTATGTCACGCTGTACTGTATGTACTTGTGTCACGCTGTACTGTATGTACTTGTGTCACACTGTACTGTATGTACTTGTGTCACGCTGTACTGTATGTACTTGTGTCACACTGTCCCTCCCAACTATTTTGTGCATTTTCCTTGTCACAGATGGGCCCAATGCCTGATCCTGTTCCAATTGACCCCAAGGTGCTTTTGGTAGAACAGGAGCCCTTCAAAGGCCTTGTGCTGGATGGAGAGAATGTCTACAGGGGGAAGGGGCGGATGCGGCCTGATGATGTGCGGGGGTCAAAGGTTGCCACTGTGGCTGTGAAGCAGTGGTGGATTAAGGAGTACGACCACAGTCTCCTTTCGGAAGAGGATGTTGGCATATTCTACTCTGCAGAGGGCTACGTTATTCGGTGGGCCTTCCGAGCCACTATCCTTCGTTGCCTGGAGGGCCTTTCTGGAGTTAGTCAGAATCAATCTCGAGGGAATCGCCCTGTGACTTGGCATATTGGTGACCCTGGAGCTGTACCAGGCTTGAACAAGGCCATTGGAGGAGGAGATCCATTTTTGGAGGACAGCGCTGATGAAGATGACGACGGAAACAAAAAGCCCCCTGTCACTGAGTCTGGTGGGACGGACAGGTATGTAAGTGTGGCGTTGTACCACAACTCTGCTCAGCTACATCAGCTAATGGCATGGTTGTATCACCTGCTCTTGTTGTGGAACGTGCTTGCCTGTTTGTCATGCTTTTGTAGTTGCCTGTTGTGTCTGTACAGTGTGCAGCCTCGTGTCCATGTGCACACATTTGTAGGTTTCTGTAGTGTAATTACATATTATGCATGTGATATGTGACCTTGCATGTGTGTGTGTGCATGCATGAGTGCACGTACGTATGTGCATGCATGTGCGTGTGTATATGTGCGTGTGCATGTACGTAGTGTTGGAGAGCAGTATATTGTTTGTGATCTCTGTAGATTGACAAGAGGGGAAGTTCTAAGCGTTATCAAAGCTGAGGAGTAATTCATGGATGTCTTATTAATGTAGTCTGAGGACCAATTAGATTGGATCTTTAATCAGACCTTGTCTAATTAGTTATTGCGCTAGATTTAATGGATGCTGTAGAGGCTCATTGTTGCGTCGACATATGAACGGAAGTCAATTATATGAGCAAAAATACGCAACAGGAAGAGTAAAAACCCGGGATGTTTCGACCTCGAAGCAATCACATAGCAAGGAGTAAATTGAAGTGAGACATTTCGACCCCGAGGGTTTTCGTTAGTCATTACACCAGTTTAGTGACTGACGAAGATCCTCGAGGTCGAATTATCTCACTTCAATTTACTCCTTGCTACGTGATTGCTCAACAACATCCCCATTCTGTCCTGACCATCTCACTCCCAGCTGTGATTATGCTCAATATTTTCCCTCTCAATGAGATACAGTAATTAATTGTGCATGTATCATTGCACCTTTCCCTCTTTCCCTCCCTCCCTCCCTGTCATCTTCTCTTCTTCCACCTCCTTCACTGTCTCTTGTCTCTCTACTCTCTGTTGTATTCATCTCTCCTCTCCTTCTTTCTTCTCTCTTCTCTCCTCTCTTGCACCTCTCTCTCCTCTTTTTCTACCTTTCTTGTTCAGGTGTGCCTACTTTTTTTGGCAGGGTATAGACTGCACCATCACAGAGAAGGGTGCAGCGGCTCTGATGACGGTGGAGCTGGATGAAGAGAGAGGACCTCAGGTGAGAGTGCCACAAGGAGAGGAGATGCCAGCTTTCTTCAGCATCTTTGACGGTGGCATGGTTGTCCTGGATGGCAAGTGAGCTGCTGGGGAGAGAGGGGAGGAGGAATGAGACAGGTTGAGTCGCGAAGTTTGACTGCTTGAGGACTTAATGTTTTCCACTGTAAATGTAGTTGTTTGGTATTGTCCTGAGTGGCTAGGTGCAACAGACTGAATGATGAAGCTCACTCCCATAGGAGCACAGACTGCACACCTTGACATTGCCTACATGCACATAAGTTTCGTAGAATTTGCTACGTAATACTGGTAGTGAACTATCCAGTGCCATTTTCTCAACTGTTATCCAGTGTGAAATAGAGTGCGTTTGTTGAAGTTGAATCATATGTACATAAGTACATGTATATAACTTGATTCACCAATCACATGCGTAGCAGCAATGAACAGTGGTTAGATGTTTTGACAACAGTATTTGTCAATTTGTCAATTACAAGCGGTTTTATAACTTCATAGACCTTTGTGTTCAAAACATTTTACCATGGTTCATTGCTGCTATGTGAATGCTCTGTGAGTCAAGTTCTTATCCAATATACCATAGTATGAGCCTCTGTGAAACCATTAAGTACATGCAGTATACTTGACGCCTGTTCTGTAGCGTATTTAAGTACAATTTACGAGTATACGGAACATGACACAGGAAACTTAACTTTTTCCGAGGAATTCTGTGATTGTTCCGCGCAGGCATCCGCGGACAGTTGTGTGGTCCAACAAGAATTATCCGCAGGGCGGCCGCGGATCTTCCGCGCGAGCGGACATGCATCTTCTGCAAATTTGGGTTGAAAATGGCGGAAACTAGAAGGCAAACTTCGTGCGCAACAATGCTGAAGGGATCGAGAAAGACATCGCAAGGATCGTTCGAATTATCATTGAGGAATAGGGCGCCCTTTGATCTTCCCTTGGTCCACTTCAGGATGATCTTCTCCATGGCAAGTTTAAGACTTGCAACAGTCTGAAACGCTCGAAAGCAGGTGAGATTACGATGAAACATTAGCGCTTTTATGTACAAGGATTAGATAGCCTTTCCCTGTCAGCGCGTGTGTAGCATTAGGGTGAGATTCGAGGGGGTATTATCTTCGCAATCTCTGTAAATACGAAAAGGTGCAACACATCAGTATGACTGCGTATTACGTACATCCGCAGAATTCCACTAATTGTTCCGCACGGAATTTGCTAATTGTCCGTGCGGACATAAGCAGATGGCTGTGCGGCTACTTGCGGATCACCCGCGCGGTAGGCTGCGGAAAAAGTTAAGTTTTTCTGTATCATGTACCATGGGTGTACCACATACGCACATATGTATGCATATGATTGGTACGTATATGCAGTAGTGTGTACGTATGTGCGTATGTATGCGCACTGTTGATATATGCATTAGTGTGTATGTACTTATGTACGTATGTATGTATACTGTTGATATGTGTGTGCATTGGTGTGGTCAGAGGCATTCCTTCCTAAGCCATTTTCTTCCAAGTGTCGTTGCACTACATGCCTTGTTTGTTTTCTACTTGAAGGTGGGAGGCAAATCCTTTACTAATTGACCCTGATCAGAAACCATGTCGCCTGTTCTGTGTCAGAGGACTCAATAAGAGTGAAGCATGCCTCCTTGAGATTCCTTGGACAAAGTAGGTTCCAACAATCACACATACAACAATGTCATACAAATGCACAATGTACTCACAGCCTTCTGCAAGACAGACAGTTAAGCATGCAATGAGCTACACATGTGCATGTACACACAAGCACACATATCACACACAAATGCATGCACGCACACACCACACACAAGCACAAACAATATTGCATCTCACTTTTGAGAAATACCGACTCATTGCCCTTGTACATGTGCTTACTGCGCACTCACTAGCTAGTCCAGTGTTGACCTCATCTCTCCAGGGACGTGAGCATGGCCGAGCACCTACGCTCCCGGAGCTGTTTTGTCCTACATCATCTAGCTGGCAGCCATTTCTATCTCTGGCATGGATCAAAGTCCACCCCAACATTGCAGAGTGTGGCCAGGCGAGCGCTTGTGAGACTGAGGAAGAGGTTTGAGGAGCCTTCAGAGGTCACAGTGGTGAAGGAGGGGGAGGAACCCAGTGTGTTTTGGACTGTGATGGAGGGAGAGGGAGAGTACATGTCATTGGCTAAATGTTAGTGTGTGTGTGTGTGTGTGTGTGTGTGTGTGTGTGTGTGTGTGTGTGTGCGTGCGTGCGTGCGTGCGTGCGTGCGTGCGTGCGTGCATGCATGTGTGCGTGCATGTGTGCGTGCATGTGTGTGTTTGTGCATGTGTGTCTGTGTGCACGTATGTAGTATATATATGCAGTATTTCTTCATGCTACTCATTTTGCTGTCTGTCTCCTCCTCTCTCTCTTCCTCCAGCCTCACGGGCGCTGGAGTTCACCCCTCGTGTGTGGTTGCTGAGCTCCTCCACGGGAGAGTTTTCTGCGAATGAAGTGCTCTATCCTTGCAGGAATGGTATGACAGATCCTTTTCCAATCCTGCAGAGTGACCTATACACTGCTGAGCAGCCTGGTAAGTGACGGTGGTGATTAAAGATAGATAGCCGTACAATGTGTGTGTGTGTATCGAGTGTAAAATACTACTCACCATGCTTGTAACACTTTACTCCTACGAGTGACCTGAGAAGTCTGGTAAAGTAAGCAAAAAATGTCACGTTTTTCTCCATTGCTGTTAAAACGTAATGTGTTCATATGTACACATGTCTAATG
Source organism: Aplysina aerophoba (assembly GCA_949841015.1). Classification (NCBI taxonomy): domain Eukaryota; kingdom Metazoa; phylum Porifera; class Demospongiae; order Verongiida; family Aplysinidae; genus Aplysina; species Aplysina aerophoba. Next base: position 5,096,930 of record OX465041.1, read on the forward strand.
TGATTTGTTCTGCGTGTACTGTTCACTACATGCCACAAACAGGCTCCCACCCCACCCCACCCCATCCCCTACACACACACATGTACATTGGTGGTCCGTGTTTATAAGGAAATAGGAACGCTGCTCATTGAACTGAGTCACAGAGAAATTCCTAACCAAAGTACAGTACCTACTCTGCAGCCACTTGGATTAGACAAAAGAACCGCCTACTCATACTGTTGCAAATCCTGAACATATTGTAGGCCCATTTTTCTGCTCTCCACCCTCCTCCCTCCCTCCTTCCTACAGCCCTGTTTCTACTGGACGTCCACTATGAAGTGTATGTGTGGGTTGGTTGGTGGCCAGTGCAAGCTGATGCACGCTTCAGAGAGAAGAATCAGTTTACAGGAGATGCTTATGTGCGCTTCACTCGTGACAAGAGGCTGGCAATGGAAACAGCCATCAACTATGCCAAAGGTAAAGTACACAAGTGGAGTTGTTAAGGAGAAGCGACGCTGATGTCTGGTATTGGCCCGGGTACTTGTTATGTGTTAATCTTGGTGTGGACATATTATAATTATAATAAAACAGACATACATTCGTATTATTTTATGCGTTGTGTGAGTGGTCTCTGTAGCAGATGGTTCCAATTACTATGTAGCACTGTGGTTCAATTATGCACAGTACGTGTGCCTATTTCATGCTGTGAATGGCAAGGCTCTTGAACAAGACATAGGCACTTTGACAACAATATTCTAGTGTATGATTACTATGGTTGTTGGCTGTCATTTGTATGAGCCATTTGTTAATTGCTGTGATTGGCTTTCTTGCACCACCTCGTACTCTTCCTTTTTCTCCCTCTCCCCTCCCCCTCCCCCTCCTCTCCCTCTGCCTCCTCCCCCTCCCTCCTCCTCCACCTCCCTCTTTCTCCACATCCTTCACCGCCTCCTCCTCCTCTTCCACCTCCTCCTTCCTTATCTATGCAGCCTGTGGCAGAATCATTGAACCTCGAGTTTATGTTGTGTTTGCTGGGTATGAGCATGCCAAGTTCATCAACTATTTCCCTTTCTGGCAAGTGGATGTAGGTGTGGTGGCAAGCAATAAGCAACATGTCACTATACGGCACTCACATCGTTCGGAAGCTGCCGATGAGCTGCAGAAGCTCAGCCGTGATCGCTACACATTGAAGGAGCTGCAGGGCCGCCCCCTGCCTGAAGGGGTAGACCCTAAGAGGCTGGAGACCTACCTTGGGGAAGAGGAGTTTAATGTGAGTGCAGTGACAACAAGGCTGACAGTACTGACCGAGGGTTGCAACCAATCTTGTATAAATGTAGCTGAAACAATAACATGTACAGTAATTGTCAATATAACGCTATCATTCTGTTTTACAAAATGAAAGCAAAATGTAACGACTTTTCTTGTTGTACAGAGCACATCTCCATTTAGACGAAATTGACGAAATGTGCAAGAACGATTCATCGACCTTTTTATTTAAATGAAAGCAGAACGAAATGAAACATAAATGTTATAAGTATTGTCGCGTACCTTACATATGATTGCGATTGCAACGTTTTGGCCACATGGACCTTTGGGCATGTACTTTGACCCTGTAGGCCTTTCATGTATATATGCAGTTGACAAAGGTCTACCCGCATGTGGCCAAACCACCTACATTCATTTGTTGTTATTGATTCTGCTACATATACGTATGCTCAAGATCAATTTGCCAGTTATCAACCCTGTAGCTATGAGCCTAAACAATAATAGTTAACATCTGACTGTGCTTGTGTATGTATGTAAATGTTTGCATTTGTGCACGTACGTATGATGTTGTGACTGTGGTATGTGTACTGATACGCTTGAAGCCATGAGTGGGAGGCAGACATAATCCATCCTCTCTTCCTGTCTAACTCTCACACACCTCTTCCCCCCTCCCTCCTAAACTCTTCCTCTCTTCTCTTATCAATTTTCCCTCTTCTACTCTTCTCCATTCCATCCACTTCTTATTCTCTCCATTTGCCAACACAGAGTGTATTCAACATGTCAAAGGATGAGTTTGCCAAACTGCCAAGCTGGAGGCAAACTTCACTGAAGAAAAATGCTGGATTGTTTTAATCAAAGGCTAACCTGACTATATACATCACCAAAACTTTAACTTGTGTCATAAAGTAATTTTAATCATGTGATATACGTTCTATGAGAATTTCACTCCCTCTGCAGTATATTATGATATACCTGTAATCATTATATCCATCATTTTTTGTACTATATTATACAATATTACTATGCATACATGTGCAGTCTGCTGCTTTACTCATTTCAGCGAACGCAATTATTTGCATGCAGTTAATTTCACACCCTTGATATGCATGCATGTTGCATGTAATTAATAATTATTATAATCATATGCGTATAATAATATAATAATGAGGATCGATCTTTAATAAATTAATGGGCGTGGGTATATATATATACATAATAAAAATGCTGTTATCAATATATACATCATTACTGGATGACGTTGACATGCATATGGGGGGGGGCTACGTATACCAATGCCAGTACTAGCTAGTGCTAATAAGGATCGATTCACGTGCATAAGTAAGACTTCCCTCGCACAGAGTAAATAAACTAGCTATATACAGACACCTTCAAGATTGGTATGGATGAGATCCCCTGGGTTTCCTCTTATTATTATGCGTATGTATTAGTATACGTATTTAGGGTGTGTGATTCCTAAACTGCTCTAGGATGGTATATAGAGCTTCGGGTGAAGAAGCTAGGTTCATAGGCTTTGGGCTCATGGCTGTGCAGGTGCCGCGCGTCAGTTGGAGAGGTGAATGTCCGATTCTTTCTACAACTGTTGTGCAGTCTTTGGTGGAATCAGTCTTATTGCATGGCCCATGGAGTTGAGGTTTGGGGCTGCCGCCACAAGCTAGAGGGATTGAGCCAGATCCAGCTATGGGCTTTGCGCATCTTTTGTGGTGCGGGACTACGTCACCCTAAGGCATCATTGGTGATGGATTGATCAGATGCTAGCGCTGTGCCGGTTGCTTGGCTAGCAAGGGTTAGATGTGCTGCATTTTGATTTAGAATACAGTCTAACCCATTGTATATATGAGGGAAGGATTTTGACAGTGCACGTGGCTGCAATGGAAGCTATGGAGTGTGGAGGGACATGGATTATGAAACTGCAGTGTCTCAAGTCATTTGGGTGGTGTGGTGTTGGAGCTGAGAAGGTACAGAGCCTATCCAGTGTAAAAATCAAAGTGATGTTATAGACTTGAGCAAAGAGCTTGAGTAAGGATTAATGGACATGTGAGTTTAGCACCAAACCTAAGTTGGCAACTTCACGGCAACTAAAAGAAAAGGGTAAATCACTTGGATGCAGCTGTGCTCTTGGGAATACTTCCTGCTGAGGTTGTTCTTGCACTCGTCACCAATACAATCCCATCAATCTAGTTCTTTTCTGCTGGCTCTACGTTTTCATTCTCATGGTCCGAGTCATTGTTTCTTGCAGTCCAGTCAAACGGTAGCGTTTGTGCGTTTCTTTGGATCGCTTCCGTGGAATATTCCGTAGAATGGACGAGACGACAACAGACTCTTGAGACTTGTCTGCCATCGTCCATCCGCCACCATTGTCATCATTGTTGCTGAAATATCCCACCTGGAGGCACTATAACTAATACACGCTCGTCTGATTACTTGCTGTCAGAAACTCCATTGCAGAATCAACTACTGCTTCTCTCTCCTGCATGCTTTACATATATATATTACACAGCATTTCATAACAAATCAAGAAATGCCACCGAACATTGCATGGTGTTGAGTAAGGCTTTGACCAGGTTGACAGCATCTAAAAAGTTGCATTTGCTTGCAGAAGCGATGCCTGTGTGTCAGTTTCTCTTCAGCAGTGAGATTTCTGACCATAATCGTTGGGCTGCCATATATGCTACACCGTGCAGCAGTTTCTGCTTGGAAGTAAACTATACGTGCGACTTTTTCTAAGCAACCCAGTTGTAGTGTACATAGTGTATAATTAGAAAAAGGGAGGTTCTCTGATTTCAGTGTGTGAAAAAAGCAGGTTTGTCCTTGCTGACATTTCAGTCAGGGTACTCTGACCTTCTTCAGGGCGAAAATGAAGCTAGTATGAAACACTTGTCATTACACATGCTATTTTGCTGATGTCAGAGTACTGCTATAGATTGTGTCTGGATTGTGTCAGTAGCTATTTTCTGCTCTATTTTTGCAGTAATGGACTACATCAGCCTCTTATCAACGATGCTGGCCTACAACACCACCTACAACCTTGTTCTTAAAGATGATGTAAAACCTGCAAAACATGCTCTGCACAAAGTCTATGAATTTGCTGTGATGTTGGAAAATCATGCAGATTGGGGGTTTCTAACACTTTACAACGTAATCAGAGGGAAGTCATACATGTGTCCAATGCACGTAAAACTGGGCTAATTGGCGCTTGTGCTTGGATGTACCGCACGGGTGGTCTGCTGGTACACTAGTGCTGCCTTCTCTGCTCCAGGTCTCGAGGTCTCAAGGATTGCACCATTGTCAGCAAACTGGCACTCAGCCACTCTCTCCTCACTTGCATTCCTGGTGTATCGTCTAAACAGTTTCCTGTCCAACTTATACTGGATGGTCATACCCACCCCCTCATCACCTCTCACTTTCTCCAGTCATCTCTCTACAGCCAGGCAGGTGTACAAGTTGAGCAAGACTGGTGCCATGCAGCAACCCTGACGTAGGGCCATTTTGCACTTGGATCTCCTCTATCATCATCCCCTCCAGACGGACTCTAGCTCTCATGTCGTCATGGAAGGATCTGTTCAGTTGGATTGTCTGCCCTAGCACGCCAAGCTTCTCCAGTGCTAGCCACATTGCATGTCTGGGGATGGAGTCGTAGGCCTTCTTTAGGTCAATGAAAGTATGCTAGGCTTTAGACTGGTGCTCCCACGACTTCACTGAACTCAAAACATCCCATTTCTCTTCTACACTTTTGCCTGTGTAGCCCTTTCCTGACACTCTCCAGAAACCTCCCTGTAGCTGTTACTGTTCCTCTGTCATCTTCACAGTCTTCCTGAAGCTTTGCAACATTCCATCTCTTTACCCCTGCTCTACCACTGGCCCTCCTGAAGGACTTCACACTCTGCCCAAGCACTAACTTTGCTCTTACCATACTGTGGTCTGTGTTACAGTTTGCCCCTCGCTTCACGCACACATCCAGGCATTTCCTCAGGTGTTCCTTCCTCATTATTACGTAGTCTATACAGTGCCACTTGCGTGACTTGGGGTGCTGCCATGTATGCTTGTAGATTCTCCTCTTTTGAAACCATGTGTTGCACACAGTTGCTTCATTTGTGGAGAGAAAAGACAACAAATCTCTGCCAGCCTCTCTGCCAGCCTCATTCAGCTCTCCATGTCCATGAGGGCCCCCTTCATACCACCATTCATCATCATCCACTGCCGTGGACCCCACACATGCATTAGTCCCAACAAGTCACCAAGCATGACATAACATTCCCCTAATGGAATGGCTGAAAGAGCATCTTGGAGAAGATCAAAAGAACTTGTCCTTTTCCTCTCTACTGGCAGCAAATGTTGGTGCATAGCTGGATAGTACATGTAGTCGTCCACTTTTCCCCTTACCAGTCTCCAGTGTAGTTGTGACCATGCAGTCTAGAGCTCCATGCCTTCAACTGGTTGCCGCCTGCCTTCCAAGCATTCACAGCAGGACCTGACATTACAATGGCTACACCCTCACCCCACTGTCTACTTCCCCCTTCCTTTGGTATATCCCACCCAGATGACAAAATGATACTCTTCCCAACCTTGTAGATTTTACTCCCAAACCATTTGGTCTCTTGCAGTCCAGCTACCACCACACCATACCTATCCATCCTATTCACGTAACACCTGATCCACCTTTCTCTTGTCAACCACACTCCCATCACCGAATCCCCTAGCTGTCTCAATCGAACCCTCTACATCCAACAAAGTCTTAACGCTTCATGAAGCCACACACCACCTCTGACTGGCTCTATGTGCACCTAATGATGGCTCACCCTGAGAGGGGTGCAATGCCTCTGCAGGGGGTGGTCCTGGCATGATCCAAGTGGTGCCATCAGATCGGCACTCTGTGCTTGATTCCGCGAGTATCCAACAACTGCAAAGTCAGCTTTAGCCAGCTAAACCGCAGTGGGAATAGCTGCCCAGGGGTCACCACGTGGAGGCGCTGACTGAAGTAGCTCTTAGAAAAGCTGACCCCCCCCCCACACACCTTCCATAATATGTAAGTTTATAAAATTATAGCAGCATTTGTATTTCAAACCTAATTATATTCTGCAACAAAATTTACAAAATCTTCACCCAAAAGGTATAATATACGTATGTATGTAAATGTTTGCATTTATTCATGCATGCCGAGACTGTGGTATATGTACTGATACGCTTGAAGCCACGAGTGGGAGGCAGACATAATCCATCCTCTCTTCCTGTCTAACTCTCCACCTCTTCCCCCTCCCTCCTAAAGTCATTCTCTCTTCTTTTATCAATTTTCCCTCTTCTACTCTTCTCCATTCCATCCACTTCTTATTCTCTCTCCATTTTCCAACACAGAGTATGTTCAATATGTCAAAGGATGAGTTTGCCAAACTGCCAAGCTGGATGCAATCTGATGAAATGATTGAGAGTGGACGATGGCGAAGGCTGTCGAAGGAGGAGAGAAGGTGTCGGGAGTGCCAATCGGGGATGTGCCCCACTGGTTGTTGGAGTGTGATGCGTGGTGCGCAGAACGACAACCGCTGTTGTGCAATCACAACAGCGGATCGCAACAGCAGAAAGAGTCTGGCTACGTGAGACTACAAGAAGGCAAGCCACTTATGGTGTTCGTGCTATCAGAGTCCACACAGTTGTCACTATGGAAACATCCCTCCTGAGCTGATCATTAATTGGGACCAAACAGGAATCAAGTAGGTTCCTATTTCATGCTGGACACTTGAGAAAAAAAGCTCAAACCGTGTTGAGATAACAGGGGTCAATCGATGACAAGCGTCAAAATACTGCCTTGCTTGCGGGTGCTTTGTCAGGCAGTTTTTTGCCTGCCCAGCTGATCTATGCTGGCAAGACTTCTGCATGTCTGCCAAAAGTACAATTTCCAAGTGACTGGCATGTCACATTCACTCCCAAGCACTGGTCAAATGAAGACACCATGTTGGCCTACATCAACAACGTCATCATACCCTATGTTGTGGAAACACGCCGCACACTAAAAAGCTACCCCTGTCGCAGTCGGCTGTGGCCCGCTTTGACCACTTTGGGGGACAATTGACTCCTCGAGTTCAGGACATTTTGGACACCAACAATATAATTGTCATGGACATACTGCCAACTGCATTGACCGTTTGCAGTCTATGGACCTCAGCATCAACAAGCCTTTTAAAGACCACATAAAAACATCTTTTCAGACGTGGTATGCACAGCAGGTGTGCTTGCAGCTACAACTAAAGCAGATGCACAAAGCTGTAGATCTCAGTCTAAGCATTGTAAAGCCACTCAGTGCTCACTGGATTATGGCTGCATTTGCCCACGTGCAAGGCAAGCATGACCTAGTGAAGAATGGCTTTCGTGATCATGAGGCAGGCATAACTGCTGCATTGCATGAGCTAGACAAGTAGTAACTATAGCACTGTTTATTTCATTGTAGACTTCATGTCACGTGTTAATTGATTGTCGTTACTATTGCTATTACAATTACTATTACTATTACAATAACTATATGGCAAAAGTTCCATTTTCTTCTGCTCAAAACATGTGATGGCATGATTCCACATGAGTGACGGCTGATACACTTCTTTGCTGGGATCCCTACCAAAGGCAATTGCAACAAGCCACAATCGCTTCTGTCTGATTGCTTCTGTACAGGCACCATACTGATGTTGCACAAATTGCATTTAAACAAAGTTTTCACTGTTGCAGCGATGTCTGGTCCAAATAACCATAAACAGAATCATAGACTTTGACTGCTTTTCCTTTATGAGATGCTGCTACAACCGAGTGGTTCGTGACATGAATGATTTGTACAGCATCCCCCTAGTAGATCCTTTCTCAGTCAGGTGATATCCTGCAATGCAATCCATGCCCCATTGTAAGTTTTTATTTCCCAATCTGTGATCTCTGCTGAAACTTGCAGCCCATTAAGATCCACACCATCATTATTAACATTAGCATCGGTGTCACCAGCATCACTCTCCGTTTTCGGCTCTGCAGATGTCTGTTTCACAGTCTGAATCTTCATTTCTGCAAGGCGCTGTTGTGTTCTGTCCACGATGTCACTAGGTCTGGCAAATACGTAGATACAGGAAACTTCAAGCCCACCTTGTGGCAGGTCCTTCTAGTGCTGTCTTCCTCCAGTGATGCGACAGGCCATCGAGCCGCCTCGTCGCAAGAACATGAAACACACGCACGACAGCGATCGCGGAACGTGTCCTACGATTTCTCCGCTCTTCATCACGTACACAGCAAAAGGGTCATCTCTGCTAAGGTAAAATGGGGTAACTCCGTGAAAACTTACTTTGTCATCGAGTAATTCCAACAGATGATAAGCGACAAACGTCCAGCTTCGGTATCAGGTACTAGCATCTATGTCCACCTTGCACACCAATACTTAACTAAATTGCGTTTCATTTCGTACCCGCGCAGGAAGTTGCTTCTCTATCGCAGCAAGGAAGAATCGTGGCGGCTCAGCGCGCTTGCGAGGTATTCAGTATAGAGTAAGCATCGTGCTTGCCTAAGTACATCTCGACCGCAAGTGTACTGGCAAAGTATAAGCTGTCGGAAGTCATTTTAACGGAGTTACCCCATTCACGGAGTTACCCCACGTGACCTTACGTGTCTCCTGTTGCAAAGCAATGTTTCTCCCTCCGTTGCTGCCCATATCTCTTAATATACGTGATATTCGCGCATGCAGCTTGCAAAAAACGGAACGATGCCGCCGGTTCTATGACTTCAAATTGAACGAGTATTTCGAGTTAAAAAACTCGTGGGGCGCCAATGGGGCGACCCAAACTCGAACTACTTGCTAGTAATAGTGCCCACATTTGTCATGCCATTTAGCATCACTCTATCCTAGAATGGCCCCAGGATGCACCACACAGAGGTTTGCATGAATGCATCAGGGTTTAATAATTGGCAATTGCATGGATGGTTGCATTAATTAGCTAAGTGTTTGGATGCTTTGCACAGGAGAGACCCCTGCAGTTACACAGCTTCATGCACTCTGATGCCTAACTGTTCTAATCCAGCTAGCTAGCAGTCTTCGTATTACGTGCAGAACAATGCGAGAGCGTTCATAAAATGGCCGTTCAGCCTCGGTAGCATTTGGAGCTGTAACCCAAAAGTAAGATTTATTTAAGCTTCTAAGTAACATTAGTCTACTTGAAACTACTCTTGAACAACTTTCGTTCGTTTGGTAAAGGAAGAAATGATAACAAAGACAATATCTAGCCGCGTGAACTGAAGCTTCCGGGGCGGCCATTTTGTTATCGGACCTCTTCATTTTCCGGCTGTTTCCTCTCGAAAACGTCCTGCGCAGGCTTGGCAATGGCTTAGTATTATAAAGAAGTGTTATTAAATACTTCTCATTTGATCAAATGGTTGCGCAAATAAAGACAAAGCGGGTAAAAGCTTGGTAAATTCAAGGAAACCTGAGCGCCGCCATTTTGTGACAGATATATAATGTAGTTTAACAAAGTTGAACGTAGTTAATGGCAGGCATTCGAAATGCCCGCGCATGGGAACGTCATGGAAGCAGGGAGCTGCGCATGCGTGGTGCTCTAGCACGTGTCGACTGTCGCGCATGCAGGACCCGGTGGAGGCAACTGAGCACCACGGTCCGGCTCGTTAATTTTTTTTTCTATTTTAGGCTCTCTCCACCTTCACTAGGGAGGTGTGATTGGGTGTGTGGGCTGTGTCCCAGGTCGTTTGTGACCTCAGCGAGGAAGGTCAAAGGTCAAAGGTCAGGGCAGTGTCCCACGCTTAGGGATACCCCTGGTAGACGACCAGGCTTGACTATGCTGCGACTGGGGCATGGCCTGCATGCCCTGATTCCAAGACTGACCATTAGGGCCCCAATTAGGAATTAGGCTGCATGCTCTGTGCATACGCATAACACATTGTATGTGAGGCTACCTGTATATATAGCCATATAGACAGCCAGCATCGTGTACCATGAATGGAGAATGCATAAGCCATTAATATATATATATATATATATATATATATATATAATATATATATATATATAACTTGCACTGTATATAATTATATACGACATGATGCCATACAAAAACCTAAATCTGAAAACAATATAGGGGCGCCTTGGGCGCCTCAAAAAGTCATTACCTATAGAAAAAACAATATAAATTGTCAGGTCCCCATTCGCGAAACTTTAGATAGTCAGGCCAGCTAGACCGTCCCAACAAGCGCCGAGGGGCGAGGAAGGGAAGGGACGTTTCCCTTCCTCGCCCCTCGGCGCTTGTTGGGACGGTCTAGCTGGCCAGACTAAAACGTCAGCTAGCAAATCGCGAAAATGTCGTCGCGAAAATTTCCATGTACACGGTATTCTAACGAACAAAATGGCCGCCTCTAAAAGGCTCTCGACGTTTACAGTATTTTGTATTTAAAATCCCGTATCAG
>OX465041.1:5107818-5110318 GCA_949841015.1 Aplysina aerophoba
AAGACCACCTGTTGAGACAGCTCTTCAATGGATCGATGTAATCCACTAATTTTAGGCAAGCCTTCGCAGCTGGCAAAAATGGTGAATGACCACATAAAGCGGAGAGCTTTCATCCAGCAGACATCGAATAGGCAACATGGAACACCATCACATACAAAATCCAGCCCAGCATCCATACAGACAAGGTGTACAGTGGAGAAGGTGTGCGCACACGGACGCGTGTGTCTGTGTGTACATACATGTACATCTCTGAGCATTGGTTTGTTGAGAAGACCCTCTTTGTCTGGAACAGAATACCAGATCACCTTTCAACAAACCGGAACAGCTCCAAACGGCTCCAAACCACATACATTTTCACAAAAGCAGTCAATCCATACAAGTCGTGTGAATGGCTTTGAAAGTACTAATTAGTGCCCACCACAAAAAGCAGGTAATGGTGAGATGGTACATACCTACAGTCATGTGAAAGACTAGATAGAGGCAGTTCAGTGTGGACATACCCAGTATTGAGGTGCAACATGAGTAGTGGGCTGTACCATACACAGTAAGTAAGTGATCTTAATCTCTTATCTGTATTGGGTGATGGTGGCACAGGAAAGTGAGACACTTTGCCACAGGGATTTGTGTTCTATTGTACAACTCCACAACCTAAAGTGGGTTCGTAATTTGAACTTGAAAGTGTTGTGTTGTGTTGTTGGCAGTTGTGTGATGAACTAGAGAGGACTCTACACTGGAGTAGCTTGCCACTCTATCACTGCACCCACTATACACTACACACCTCACACCCACACCCCACACCCCATACACTAGCTACACTCACACACACACACACACACACACACACACACACACACACACACACACACACTACACTACACTCATACCACACCTCACACCCCCACTATGGTACACTCATACCACACACACACACACACACACACACACACACACACACACACACACACACACACACACACACACACACACACACACACACACACACACACACACACACACACACACGCACGCACACACTCCACGCTACACTCATACCATGCACTCACCCCCAAACCTCACACATCCTAAACCACACACATCCCACATTACATTCCACACAAGACATATGAACACACCACACATACTCCACACACCACTCATAATATTATCCTAGACAGAAGATTGTTTCACCCACACATACCAAGACATGCCTAAAGCGGCAACCACCTGCAGGAGTACCTGAGACCATTCCAAACACTTTGTAGCCAGCTTGAGTCCGTCCACTGCTATCAGCGCAAGCCCCACCCTCCACTAAGCTAATATATCCTACAGCTCAAAACATCATTCCAATGGGCCACCCAGTTCCACGCCCAAATCCCACAGACCAATAATATACAAAATACCCTCTGCACTTACTATACGCTGCATGTGTCATTGTGACCTAACAAATTACTATGAGTATACATACAGTAAGTACATACATACGTATGTATGTACGTAACAGTCACATAGGTACGTATATAAGTATGTACTACCCTATACGTACAAACAAATCGGATGCTGGGCATTAGGTTCCGAGTTCCGAATATCAGAAACACAGCAACGGTTGGATCTCATATAACTGCAAGATCGGCCAACATGGTTGCCATGGCAACCAACCATGGTATAGACTGAAGTGGCTGCTTATCTCTGCTAGAGGATAGCCTACGGATATTAGTGTATGTATGCACTTGTTCCTGGATGGCAATGCTGTGGTTGTTATGTCAGCAATCCACACGGAAACTATTCACTCAGCTATCAAAGAGAACAATACAAAGTTGCCCTTGTGCTGGACAATTTGGGGGGAGAGGTTGAATGGAGGGGTGAGTGGGAGGAGTCGAAGGGAGGGGTGGATGGAAGGGGTCGGAGGGAGGGGTGGGTGGGAGGGGTCGGAGGGAGGGGTGGATGGAAGGGGTGGATGGAAGGGGTCGGAGGGAGGGGTGGGTGGGAGGGGTCGGAGGGAGGGGTGGGTGGGAGGGGTCGGAGGGAGGGGTGGGTGGGAGGGTTGGAGCAAGGGTTTGGAGGGAGGGGTTGGAGGGAGGGATGGATGGAAGGGGTCGGAGGGAGGGGTGGATGGGAGGGATTGAATGGGAGGGGTGAGTGGGTGGGGTTGGGGTTGGAACAGAAGCTGTTTTCAACGCTGGCATTAGAATGATAAATGAATATTCCATATACCATTAGTAGAGGAAGAAAGTGACTGGGTGTGCAATGCATAACACCGGCTGGTGCTGTCTGAATGGCTACACAAGTCACTGCAAATCATATAGTGCACAAAAATACACCCCTCTTTCTGCTCACCCTCCACCCTCGCAAGAGACAGAATGCATGCACACACATGCACATACCCCCACAAGCCAAGTATGTATGTATGTATGTATGTATGTATGTATGTATGTATGTATGTATGTATGTATGTATGTATGTATGTATGTATGTACGTATACTTATATACAACCGTGATGCA
>OX465041.1:5115318-5172818 GCA_949841015.1 Aplysina aerophoba
GGAAGACACAGCACAGGGTGGGCTGGGAAGCTGCCACAGTCAAGCAGAACTTCCATGACCAAAGTAGGAGTCGTACAAAAGTTCAGACATCATCATGTGTTAAGATTGGGAGTCCTCCATACGACAGGCCAGCTTCAGCTTAATACACATTATATCTTTCTCCGCATATATGCACTTACGCAATTCATCACGCTGTCGAATCCTTTAGACTCTCCAAGAAGCTGTAACATCCTCTTCGCTGCAAGTGTGCGCGCCATTTTGCACTTTGAATGCGAAGTTTGTATAGGTATATATTTCTAGCCTAGCGTATAATATTATGCGCTCCGGGCAGACTATATACGTAATAGTGCTGCGCGTGCTATCTATATAATATAGCTTGATACACATCACAAACCCATGATCAGTTGCATCCATTCAAGCTTACTTAAAGGCCCACGAAGTTTGTATCTGAACCCTGCTTACACCAACTTATATATACGTACTTGCCATCTCATCTGTATAGTCACTGCCTACCTAGCTAGCTAGCTACTTGCAGTACACTAAATCCATGCCTCAGTTGTTCAGTATGCACTTAAAGATACTCTAGATCTTCACAAGAAATGTCATCAGTTGGGCATTCATAGCTAGTATAAGCTGGGTTCTTCTCCATCTCAGCTGCTGCATCACACTCTGTGTCTGCGTATGCACTGTAGTGAGAAGGGTAACGAAAAATTTGAAGCTTGGCTATGGCTAATTTAATGTTGCATTATATAAAAATACTATTAATTCAAACAACGCTACATGAGTGCAAAGACATAATTATAACTAGGTAATTGTAAGGATCCGTCACATTCATTGTTCATTAGTAGTGTTAAATTTCCGTTTATTACCATTTTTTTTTATTCAGTCTGAAATAGCTATAATATGAATCTGATAATAATATATTTAAATAAATAATATTGTGTCAGATGAAGGGGAGGCACTCAGCATCCCCCCCAAAAAGGGAAGTCCAGTCAAGAAAAAAAATCAAAGACGGAGATTACCATTTAGGCTTGCAGAAATAATTATTATGCATTCACTGCTTACCTCTCTTCTTTTGTCTTCCTCTGCTTCCTTTTAAAGTAGCGACAGGTGGCAAGGATGCTGGTGGGAGTGGCCAGTATAGTTCCCAAAATGACCCCACCCACAATAAGGAGACCATTGGCTAGTGAGCTACACTCAGGGAGAGCAGCATCCACCACTGCCACACATGGGAAGAAACAGAAGTTAACTTTAGCATACTTATATAGATGCCTATTAGAGGTAAAAAGATAAAATTTTGTGCTAAACTCACCATTTGAGCTAATAAATGACACCTCACTGATGAGCATAGGTCCTGCAGAGCCTTGGAAGTTGCCAAAGGTGAGAAGGACATACCTGCCAACCACCACAGTGCCATCATCCGTCAGGGTTACCACAGTGACATCATGAGGGCCACAAAACCCAGTTGCTTGAAGGGAGAAGTTCTTCCAATTTTCTTTGGTTTGTGAAATGGACACCTTAACTTTCCCAAACGAAGTAACTCCTGGACTATTAAAGAAGGAGTGTACAGTCACTGCATGAAACTGCTGCAGGACACCAAACTCAAAGATTATCTGCTGAGGGGGTGTGGCCCACCCCACCCATGGAAACCTCCCCTCATCTGTGTCTAAATCCATTGTCCCCTTCACCCCATCCACCAGCTGCCCCACTCCTCCCTTTAGCACTCCTTCGCCATCTTCACTACCATTGTAAAGGAAGTCAGCATAGGAAAGAGTGACATTCTCAAAGGGCTGGGGTATGTCATAGCTCACTGGACCATCACCACTAAACCCGCTGTAATTGTCTGCATGTGAACAAACACATTCAAGACAAGAATGAAGTGCATCAAATCTCATATATAATATTATGAAGAGAATGTGTACACACATGAATAGTACATAATATAGTTATATGTATATACGTATAAATAATCAACACTTAAAATTATATTGCAGTATATTTCTAATGATACCGATATACTGAGACACCCTATACCTGGTGGCTGCATATCCACGGTGACTGTCTGTGTGTGTGTTTCTGTGACACAGGTGTACTCTCCGTTGTCCATCACGCGTGCATACCGCAGGTGGAGGAAGAGGATCTGGTAGTTGGGAACAGTGGTGCCTCTAACTGGCCCCACCTTTGTCCTTGCAGACAGCTCAGCATGCACCCTCTCGCTGGGTGAAGTTGGGATGTTACTTCCATTCTTCCACCACATCCACTGTGCTCTGATGTACCCAGTCTGACTGCAGTTCACTGTCAGTGTCTCTCCCACTGTCCCCACTACAGTGGTCCTGTTGACTGAGAACACTACTATAGGTGCATGAAGAGGGAATTAATGTATCTCACCTGTAGTGTGTACTTGTTTAAGATACGTTATATGTATACTGTTTAATACAACGTCATATTATTATCCTGTCAGATATGAAAATACTCAAATCTAGCTGAGGATGCAACAGATGAGTATACGGATATATGTAATTATACCATTATATAAGCGTGTGTACATACAAAATTAAATGTCATTGAAAACATGGTAGGTATTGCATTGTGAGCATCAGGGGATTCGGGTGTCCTAAGTACAGCCATGTTCCCTGCACGTTTTATTAATTTTGCACAGTATGAGTATATATATAGAATCAGCCTTTTACATAGAAATTATAGTATTATAGTATAATTTCTATACTTGGATCATGCACTGTACATAATATGTGGGTGGTATTGTTTTATACCTAAGTATATAAATGCATATACATAATTAACAATGTACGTACCTGGCAAGCAGACTATAATTTTTCTTGATGCCCTAGTTGCTCCGCCTAATGATACTCTGCAGGTGTAGTTGCCCTCCAAGGTTGAGAGATAGTCTCCATTGGGAACAGCCACAGTAGCAAGCACACCATTTTCAAAAGACTGTATACTGGGTTGAAAATGAACTCCATCCTTTACCCAAGTGTAGTCAAATGCAGTGTTAGCATCTTCATAAGCACAAATCATGATGAAAGATGATGCTGCTTGGTACGGATCAAGGGCAAGGTCATAGTTGTCTGAAGGTGGTTGGATGAATTGACCTTGTCCTTCAATAGGCAACACACTGAAAGCTATATGAATTGTAGATATAGAGCAGACACATAAAACAGACACATATTTGCATACACGATACATATATATATATATATATATATATATTAAATAGGCTATGTGACTACAGACATGATCTGTATAATTATATTAATATTCACGTGGCTGTATAATTATTATGATGTTTTTGCATGTGTATGTATGAAATATTTATGAATGCACATGTGATAACAAAAGTTATGTACATCGATGATGTTGATGATGTACGTAGCCAATAGAATAAATGCAACCATGCATTCTGCAGCTGAATATATAGGCTCAACAAACATGAATCTGTATATTAAATCATGATTAGCACAAGCTGAATTAAGTATAACAAATTGCGTGCATAGTAATAAACCATGGCTATACTTATAATACCATGTAAAGTTCTAATGGTGAAGAGGCAGTTGGATGTCAGATCTACAGTATAATAGACTAGACACACACAACTACATATATAATTCATAAAATTACACTGATAATTATGATTATGTTTGTGATCATATTTTTAATATACCGTAACATACCTATAAGCACCAAAACTTGAATTATTGCAATCATCTATAATATATATGCTGATTAATAAGAGGTCCAAGTGGCCAGTTCTTGATCTGTTATATATAGAAATGAGAAAAAATGCACTTCACAATGGCTATTAGGCCAAAGGCTATACTTATATATAATATATACATAATTCCACTATTGGTAACAACCATTGCATTGGACTTATAATCAAGCTAGCTACGTAAGCCCAACCACTATTATATTATTAAAGAGGCCAGCTACATATGTAGGCTTTTTACTGCTGTGCTGATGTAGCCTATAGCTGGTCATTATATACACTCACCCTACAAAGCAAACTCTTGCACCAGCCACGGTAGAGCTGTCCTGAGCCTAACCTTAGCTTCTGCCACATGCACAGTGAACACTTTGAAATGGTGAGGGCCGACACACACCACAACACTAAAGAGAGTTCCCACTGAGAAAGCTATATTCTATTTTCAACATGATTCCCAAAGACATCCTACTGCAAATGGCTGAAACCAAACTGAAGCTGCTCCACACATGGAGCCCTGCATCTATATTTATACATCAATGCCATTGCCGCACAAGACACTAGCAACCTGCTAATGGGTGGTGGCTCTATGGCATTAGTAGGCAATGGCTTTTACTTTTAAAGCCATACTTCTAAAGAGACTTTCCTAGCTCGCTAGTAAGCTATAGCGACTACCAAATCTCATTAGCAGAGTTTTTGATACTATTCGAAGCAGGTTTCTCTAGATCCATGTTTTTCCTGCTTGCATGTATGCATGCTAGGTGTGTATGAGGGCCAACGATCCTACGACACATTGCACGTACGTAATGGTTTGACTCATTTGCCATTTCCTACAATATGGTAGCTGTTATTTTCTAATTGCTTTATGTGCTGTGCAGTAGCTAGCTAGCAATGCAATTATTATAACGTGGTGGGTATAATAAGTAATATTGTACCAACCACATTACCCCTGAGCAGTTAAAGCAAATGGGTTGTCAAGCAAATAGGTGAAATCACTGTTGGCTACCAATCACCAGAGTGCAAAAATGCATGACTGCTGCTAGTACTGACATATACAATACCGAAGAGGTGGCCCATCCCAACCAGTCACAAACATGGCCTTACTGTATACCTTAGTGTGAGTCACAGTCAGTACAACCTAACTTATTATTATAACACTATAGGATGGATGCATCAAAGTTCATCAATTTGTATTAGAAACATACATATGAGAGTAAACAACTGCACAGCTGCTCCTTTGGAGTTAAACTCTCTCACTGACGATTTCATGCACCCCAAGTGACTCGTTATAAACTGCTCTAGTCCGGTACAAGTCTTGTGTTCTCTCCCACTCTTCAAAGCAGAAATCCGGAAAGAACCACTTTATCTCCCTCTTGACTTGCTCCTCAGTGTCTGCTCCATGAACAGCATTCTGTGTCTCTGTTCTGGTGTAGGAGGCTCTGATTGTCCCTGGGGCAAGGACGCTGGCCCTGTACACACACACACATACAATGCATTGAGGAACACCACATGTAAGATGGATGGAAGCATGTAACATACATAGTAAATGCACCAGAGGATGTAAAGTGTGATACGTAAGTTTATACTAGGATGTTCTCTATCTCTGTCTGTGGAGTGTCACAACTAATCAACAAACACATGCCGTCAGGCATATGCCAGATGCACGTCATATGCACACTGCCACAATAATACTAATGATCAGTTGTTCCAGCAAATCTATATATTAGACTAAAACTTGAATGGCTAAGTAAGTTGTTAACATCGGATGAACAGTCTTTCTGTACATACTGCAAAGTAAAAGAAATACATGTAGCTCTAGACAGAACAGAAAAAAGCACTACTGCAGTACCTCTTGGTGGGTCCCATGAGCTCCCTCCATCTTTCAACCGCACTCTCCTCATGGGCTAAGATCAAAGGGTTAAATGGACCACTGCTCATCAGCCGTGTCAATCTTGCAAAGAACTCCTTGCCTAGAGCACATGCACAATATCGACATCTTAACAGTATGCAGAAACCATGACCTCATTTAATTCTATGGTGACAGTATAACCATAGGATAATGCAAAGTGATGATGTAATGAAAGATTCACAATGTAAAGAGTGTGATGAGCCCTTGGTAGCCCAAGAACACTACATGATCAAATTGTAGCACTGAAAGTGTCTTCAGGCACTGTGGTGGAAGTTATTCAAAGGTGCCATCAAAATGTATGTACGATATAGGAATGTTAAGTAAACCTACATGGCAACATACTATCAGTTTCTGTTCAAAGCTGCAGGCCACCAAACTGTATATTAGTAGTTGCACTGTATACATAATACAGCACACTTTTCAACAGTGTGGCATTAGAAAGGGTAGTTCTCGAATACCAGCTTCAAAACAGGGTTGAAAACCTTGCCGACGTTTCGACCAGATGCTCTGGCCTTCTTCAGGGCGAAGGCAAGGTTTTCAACCCTGTTTTGAAGCTGGTATTCGAGAACTACCCTTTCTCATGCCTGAGCCAGCTGAGAAGCCCTCACTTCAGTGTGGCATTTACATACGCAATATAATTCTGGCAGACTTCACACTCTCGCCCACACGCTATAGCTGTGGGCAAGAAAGAGGGGCTAGCCAGCCAGACTACCCAATGGAGTAAGCAGCAGACCTGAGTGCACGGAGTAGAATGCCCCAGCCTCGCTCAAGGTGAACTGTTGCACCTTGGAGCGTAGGATCAGGAAGCCCTCCTTCAGAATTCTTTGCTTCACGGCCTACAGTGAAGGGAGACAGAAACAATACAGAGCTACGTACAGATAAATGTCGAGTCATGAAGTCACTGACTAGCTAGCTAGCTGTACACCAGTGCAACAAGCTAGACACGTGACTGCAGTGTAGGATCACATTCGTCCTTGCTGCATTGTCTATGCCCCCACTCCTTCCTGCCGAGGCATAGCTATATAGGTTGTGGTATCAGGGCAGTGGAGGCAAGATGCTGACTGTCACCCAACCTGAGATACACGATGCATGACGTAGCCAGCTAGCTACTTGCTATTCTCTCTTCTCATACAACTGCTGGCTCTATAAATGACAGAAGGAGCAGCATCTGCATGCACTATCAGAATAGTCTGTTACTATATAATCATATCCACATCAGGTAACAACGCAGCATTTATACACTCTGTGTCAGGGCCTAATGTGTATCCTCAAATCAGCTCAATATTGGCCGCTGCTTGCGGCTTCGCGTTCCTTGCACGAACTCACTGCAGCGTCAGCTGGTCTGGACATTAAATCTGGCTTTAAAATTGCCAACGTCAGGCTCAAACGTCCGTTTGGGCGCATTTTATGCTAGATGGTCACTCATCGATCGTAAGAGCGGATAGGCGTTTATTGCACATCAAGTTCTTGTGTGCGTTTACACAGGGGCGTAATGGTATTCTACTTCACCAGTACAGGTAAAGGACGTGTGTGTGAGTACTGTGGCGTCTTCGTCTACTGTTCTTGTAAACGGCATGTGTACACTTTCAATACTGGTTCGATACTTACTTCACTGGCATTCAAGAACGGCATCAGGTTGTAATTTGTACTTGTTTGTGTTGCCCTCTGTCGCGAAGAGATTGCTCAACAGTAGAACAGAGAGCCCTGTGGCTACAAAGTAATGCCTAACACTTATTGCTCACTCTGTGCAAATTTATTCGGAGGTTCATAATTTCTGTTAGTGTGCTTTGGTGTGTGTGTGTGTGTGTGTGTGTATGTGTGTGTGTGCGCGTGCACACACAACAGTGATGTTCTGACACTGATCATGACTTATGTATCTAACTAGATGATTTGTAGTCTCCCGCAGCCAGACTGCAATGTGAGACTAAATCAAAATCATGTGTATCTTATCATTTACATGTACGTATGTGACCTCCTCCCTTCTTCACAGGAGGTGATGCGGCACAGCCAAAGGTGACACTGTATATGGGAGCTGATAAGCATGAGAGTGAGTACAAGGGAGGCCGGGGTGTGTGAACGGACAGGGGTGTAGATGAGG
Organism: Aplysina aerophoba; assembly: GCA_949841015.1. Classification (NCBI taxonomy): domain Eukaryota; kingdom Metazoa; phylum Porifera; class Demospongiae; order Verongiida; family Aplysinidae; genus Aplysina; species Aplysina aerophoba. The sequence goes on from OX465041.1 coordinate 5,123,044, forward strand.
GGAAGGTTGTTGAACGATAGCATAACCGCTGGAGTTCGTAAACAATACACAGAACGTTTCAACCTGTAGATCTTCCTCAACTGGTATATAACTGACAGACACCAGTTGAGAAAGATCGACGGATTAAAACGTCCTGGATGTAGATTGTTTGTGAACTCCAGTATCTGCGCTATTGGTTAACTCTACCCTCATCAACTCTACACAGCACATAGCCTGTACCAAATTTTGGGGTGTAGGTGGAGGGGTTGTGGTGGGAGGTGTGTGGGAGGAGACAAGGTGTGGAGGGAGGGGTGTGGAAGGAGACAGGGTGTGGAGGGAGGGGTGTGGAAGGAGACAGGGTGTGGAGGGAGGGGTGTGGGAGGAGACAGGGTGTGGAGGGAGATAGAGGCTGTGTTTGTGTGCGTGGGTAAGTGTCAGAGAGGAGAGAGAGAGGGTGTGACGTGAGATGACTGAAATGTATATGAATGAAATATACTGAAGTGACTTATGTGTATGTACATGCTCTTAGCATATCGCTTCTGCCACTCCCTCCCTTAGATGAAGAGTTACTACGCTGGGGGTTCCCCGAGGATGTGTGGTGAGTATGGAGGACACATGGTCAGGCACGCAACAAAGTATTTGTGTGTAGCAAAATAAAATAAAAGGAACGAAAATATAAACAAATAGGGATACAAAAACCCTTTGAAGTGCATATTCCTTATTAAAGATATATCTTAATTGATGGCCTGTTTGTAATAGTGCTCTATTTTGACTTTTGATTGGCCATCTACAGCATTGGAAGTGATCCATGATAAAGGAATACACATTATGTACTGGTTACATATAATTGTACATACATACGTACACATATAAGAGTCCTCAATCTTAGAGTCTTCACATGAACACTGTGCATAAGAAAATTAGTCGTGTTGATAAAGATTACGGAGATATCCCAATTGAACGCTTTATCATTCAAATGCACAGGGGCTATATTAGTGTTGGGATTAGATTCTATCATATCAGCCAGCTGAGAAGCCCCCACTTCATTGTATGAGATTGTTATTTTGGGGTGTTTTGCAATATAATGCTATTATGAGGACATAGTCTACACGAAGGCTCATTGGAATAGAATGTAAAGATCATTTAAATGTCTGGCCAAAAACAGAGTATGAATAAGACGGTTCACCAGAAGGTGGAGAAATGACCACTTTAATAGTGACTGCCACACTAAGGGCACCTTCAATGCTCTTCGTACCAGAACGGGTCCTATCTCCACTTCTTGCAGGTTCCATGTTGATGATATGTCCTCAGCTCATGTGTACCTGAGAATGCCCCAGGTATGGACGCATACTGTGTGCTGGGTGTCGTGCAAGTGGTACACTCACTATACATTGATACACCTTTACTACACATAATACGTAGTCTTTATTGTTTGTAGAGTCCTGAGTGGCTAGGTAAATCAGTCATGATCCTTTGGTATGCACTAGCCTACATTTCACAGTAATTCAGACGTTTTGGTGACAATACAGCCACCTTCATCAGTGAATGGCTGATGATGTTGGCTGTGGCAGTCACCGAAACGTCTGAATTGCTGTAAAACGTGGGCTAGTGCGTACCAAAGGATCATGACAATAGTCTTTATTACTACCTGAATAATAATAATAGTGGTAATAATAGTAATTATCGCATGATGACGTCATGATGTAACCTTTATACTGGCCCTCAGCCTCGAGGCCCTGTAGTACGTCAGTAGTACGTCAGCAGTACGTCAGTAGTACGTCAGTAGTACGTCAGCAGTACGTCAGTAGTACGTCAGTAGTACGTCAGCAGTACGTCAGCAGTACGTCAGTAGTACGTCAGTAGTACGTCAGCAGTACGTCAGTAGTACGTCAGCAGTACGTCAGCAGTACGTCAGCAGTACGTCAGCAGTACGTCAGCAGTACGTCAGCAGTACGTCAGTAGTACGTACCTACGTAGTACACGAATGCATTTTTACTGGTACACAAATGTCAACTGCTATTGTTGCTGTTACATTTGACGTTTCAACAGCCATTTGTTTAGCAGTCACCATCAGCACACAGTACTCAGATGTAGTAAACTACATTTGAAGTTTCAACAGCCATTTGTTTAGCAGTCACCATCAGCGCACAGTACTCAGATGTAGCAAACTTAACATGATTTGTGCAGGAATGAATTGCAAGGATAATGCATTTGAATTGTAGTATTAGTTTCTCAAATTCCAGACAACTTGCGCACATTAATCATCAATCATTACTACATTTCCGACCGCGATGGTCTGGCCTCCATCATACATAGGTAGGTAGTATCAGTGTACATTCTGACGAAAGCCACAGCATCACAGTAGAAACATTAGTAATGATGATTAATGTGCACAAGTTTGTTGGAATAACACTAAAATGTCTATTTGCCAACAGAGAATCCCACTTCACGACTAGAATGAATTGATAGATGTAAAATTGGGTGTTGGGATATACAATCCTTTCTTTTTGGGCCTGTGAATTAATAGGGTGTTACTGCGGAAACTATCCCTGAAGCTGTGCTAGAGGACTGCGCTCAGTTGGTGAAAGCTAACAGTATTCAAGGCTCCAAAATGGCTGCCGTCACTGTGGTGTATACTCCGTTTGAGAACCTGAAGAAGACAGGAGGCATGGATGTGGGCCAAGTTGGGTTTCATGACATGAAGAAGGTGTGTGTGTGTGTGTGTGTGTGTGTGTGTGTGTGTGTGTGTGTGTGTGTGTGTGTGTGTGTGTGTGTGTGTGTGTGTGTGTGTGTGTGTGTGTGTGTGTGTGTGTGTGTGTGTGTGTGTGTGTGTGTGTGTGTGTGTGTGTGTGTGTGTGTGTGTGTGTGTGTGTGTGTGTGTGTGTGTGTGCATGTGTGTTCTGTGTGTACATGTGTACAGTATGCATGTGTGCATGTGTTTGTATGTTTGCATGTGTGTGTGTGTGTGTATGTGCATATGCATGTGTAGTGTGTGTGTGTGTGTGCATGCAGATGTGTGGTGTGTGTATTAGTATTTTTACTGTATATTATTCATGTGTACGTTCATACATATGTACACTTGTACGTGTGTGTGTGTTTGTGTGTGTTTATAGATATTAAAATGTCACTTAAAAGCAGGAGCTTTTGACCCAAAGGTCTTTGTCAAATGTCGAAACGTCCTACTCTTAAGTACCTACCAACTGTTGTGTAATGCTTAACAAGTAGAAATTGCAGGACGTTTCGACCCAAAGTTGTTTGTCAACTGCTTACAACTGTCAACTGCTTTATTGACAGTTGGGTACTGCTCAACAAGTGAGGTTTCAGTGTCAATGTCAAGTAACTGTGAGCCTCTGCAGCATTTATTACTATTTGTCAATTTAATTATTAAAGCATTAATGTGTATAGATGCTGTATGTCTGTTCTGTCGTGCTGTGCCAGGTGTACAAAGTGAGAGAGGTCAAAAAGAAGCCTGAGATCCTAAAGCGACTTGAGCGAACAAAGGAGGAGAAAACCCCAGACCTGAGGGCCTTGAGGGAGGAGAGGGACAGGGAGGAGAGGGCACGGCAAAGGATGCAGCAACAGGAACAGGTGAACTCGATCAGTTGTCATTTGTGTGACGGTACTAGCAGGTGCTTTACCAACTACCAGCAGCATCCACGCAGGCCAGTTGGGGAATTTGTACACTGTACCCAGTGTAAGGAATTAATGACAAATGGTAGTAATCCTGGATTTACCCTCGCTCCCTCCCTCCCTCCACCTCCCTCCCTCCACCTCCCTCCCTCCACCTCCCTTCTGCCACCTCCCTCCCTTCCTCCCTTCCTCCTTTCTTCCCTCCCTCCCTCTCTTCCCCCTCCTCCCTTTCTCCCTCCTTAACCTCCCTACCTCCATCCCTCCTTCCACCTTCCACCCTCCTTCCATCTCCCACCCTCCACCTCCCTCTCTCCCTTCCCTCCCCACTCCCTCCCGCCCCCGTCATTCCCCACCTCCCTCCCCCTTCCTCCCTCCATCCTCTTTCTACCCACTCTCCTCCATTTCCCCACACCTGCCAGAAGCAACAAGAGAAAGACGAAGCAAGGAGACGGAAGGAAGAGGAGGAGCTGAGGACCTATCAGTCCATCATGACCACTGATAGAATGGTCACCAATCAGGTGAGGTCACCACTGATTCACTGATTGGTGGGCACATTATAGAACAGACAGAAGTATTCTCCCATTAGTACAGTCCCCCACCCTCATTGCCATGAAGTTGTGCAAATTAATTCCTGTGAGCGTAGAATAAAGCAGGACACACAGTGGTTTGTTGTGAAGTTGCATATACGTAGATCATGCCTTAGGAAAGACGGACACATGCACATTGCAGATTTGTCTCGTGTGCCAGACATTCCAGTTTTGGGGGTGCAAAAATAATCTCACAGAGAAATAGAGACCGGTGTGTGATACTACATGCAGATGTGTATATGCGCATTCACATCACGCATCTTCCCTTTATTGCTACCTTGCTCTCCTCTTTAGAGAGATGGTGTGGACTACCAGAGCTTTGAAGATGACTTTATGTGAATATAGAAGATTTTATTGACCAGTGAATGTACGAACGAACGTATGAACTGTTTGCCATGATGGTGTCCCCGCTTGCTCAGATGTCCCCCACATGTCCTCAATATGCTTGGTAGTCTAGTGTCTTCAAGCAATAATTCACAAAATTCATTTATTAGCCATAAATATTGAGCCTTTCAACCCAATTGCACACTGCAAAAGAATTATGCTCACTTGATTGCAGCACCATCATGTCAAAGTCTAATCAAAGTACGGAACAGCCAGCATTAAATTAACATTACTTGCTCCTTTCAGCACTACATGCATGTACGTTGTATAGAGAGCTAGAGGTGCGTGTGATTCACGCAATTTTATTTGCGCAGCTGATCCCCCGTAGTAGCTATAGCTACTCGCTACAAACGTTATCGCCTACGTACTAGTCACGTGATCAAATTGCGCAACGCCAGCACGAGCACTCCTTCTCCAATTGTAGCGCACCCTGTGGCCAAGGAGCTGGTGGTAAAGACGAAGTGCAAGCAATGAGCGGTACAGGGTACAACCACGCCTTCCCTTACGGTGGACAGCAAGGAGGGGGTGAGCCCGGGGTAGGGGAGGCCAGTCCCTTAGACGGCGACTGAATATGGAGAGACCCAAATAACAGTTGCACACAAACAGACTGATGGGGGAGGGGAAGGGGTGGCTTTTTCGACTACACGTCTGCGACATGGACATGTGTTGTGGGAATGTAGTGCCAGGTAGCTTTTATCGTTTGCCCTGTAAGAGACAGTACACCTGTGGTCTCCCCTCCCACACCCTACAGGTCTGCACATGCTATTGTAATGCTTTCATAGAGGCCACTGCTACAGACATACATACATATGCATACATACATACACACATATGAACTTGAGTGATATCAAGCTCACCCATAGCACCAATAAACAGTGGGCAGACATTTTGACCACAAGGGTCTTCTTCATCTGTTACAGAACAAATGTTCAATAATCATTTAATTAAGTGCACATTCATTTTCAATATATGTACTACACCACTGGGTTGCAATAACTGTGTAGCTATGGCAACATGATGTCACATTCCATGTGACTGTGTACCCCTCACCCTGCACGCTCCACTGTTCACAGGACAGTGGCCGTTGGGTGGTAGCGGAGGTCAACCCATGTACTCGGCTGGACAGCAGGGGCAGATGCTGTCGGTGAGTTTCTGCCTTAAGAGTGCACAATGAGTCGGAATAGCACTTTCGTTTCAACACATACAGTTCCTGTATTGATTGTAGTCGGTGTAGTCCTACACTAGTGGCTCGGTAGTCCCACACTAGTGACTCGGTAATTCCACACTAGTGACTTCGGTAGTCCCACACTAGTGACTCGGTAATTCCACACTAGTGACTTCGGTAGTCCCACACTAGTGACTCGGTAGTCCTACACTAGTCACTTCGGTAGTCCCACACTAGTGACTCGGTAGTCCCACACTAGTGACTCGGTAGTCCCACACTAGTGACTTCGGTAGTCACACACTAGTGACTCGGTAGTCCCACACTAGTGACTCGGTACTTCCACACTAGTGACTCGGTAGTCACACACTAGTGACTCGGTACTTCCACACTAGTGACTCGGTAGTCACACACTAGTGTCACTAGTCACTGTGGTAGGCTGCATCAGGCTCTACCTTTGTGTACTAATATAACTCACTACTACTCACACAATCGTGAAGAAGTCTTCATGCTAGTGCAATAGTAACGTGAAAGTAGGGGATCGCACACGAGACTAGTGACCCGGTATGTGCCCTACACACTGTGGAACCACTGTGTATCATTTGCATGCTTTACCCCTTCAAAGTCTGAAATGCAGCCATTTTTGTTGAACATACGTAGAAGTGCTATTTTGTGTTGGACTGAATAGCAGTTTCACACTGCATCAATTGTTGTTCCTCTCGTCTCATTCCTCCCTTCTACTCCACCCCCTCTCTGCTTCCAATTCTTCATCCTTCCACTATCCCCCGTCTTCCCTTTCTTCCCTTCTCCGACTTTGTCCCTCCTCCCTGTCCTCACCTCTGTCTCCTGTTTCTTCCCCCACATACCACCCCAGGCACCCCCAGTACCACAGTACTCAGCCCCGCAGGGCGGGGGAAGTGGCATGCTCCCCCCACCCCCCACTGGACAGATGCAGCAGATGTCACTCGGTCCCAGGCCTGTCGGGCAACCGGCAGCTGTAAATCATCAAATGGTCGGTCCGCCCACTCAAATCAGAGCCACTCCTCCTACTCAAAGTGGAAGTCAACCTACTCAGATTGGAGGTCCGCCCACTCAAATCGGAGCTGCACCCCCTACTCAAGTCGGAGGTCCGCCCACTCAAATCGGAGCTGCACCCCCAACTCAAGTCGGAGGTCCGCCCACTCAGTTCGGAGCTGCACCCCCTACTCAAGTTGGAGGTCCGCCCACTCAAATCGGAAGTGCACCCCCTACTCAAGTCGGAGGTCCGCCCACTCAATTTGGATCCGCACCTTCAACACAAGTCGGAGGTCCGCCCACTCAATTTGGATCCGCACCTTCAACACAAGTTGGAGGTCCGCCCACTCAATTTGGAGCTGCAGCCCATAATCAATTTGGAGGCCGGCCGACACAAGTTGGAGCCACGCCCCCTACACAATTGGGTGTTACGCCCTCAATGCAATTTAGAGGTCCACCCACTAATTTTGGAACAAGATCGCCGCCTACTCAAATAGGAGGTCCCCCCACATCAAGTTTACAGCCTCCACCCACTGGTACTATCAGTGTCACCTCCCATCAAGGTCAGACTCGATGTAGGGGTGGGTCTAGCAAGTCTAGGCTGGGGCCAGCAGCACTTTACTCAGTAGATGTTGTTAATGACATGTGCTATCATGTGACCGTCATGTGATCATTTGGCCTCTCACTCAGGTGCTGGTGATGTGCAACCAACTGGGACCTCAAGACCACCACAACATTCATTCATGGGGCCCCCACCAACATCCATGGGACCCCCACCAACATCCATGGGACCCCCATCAACATCCATGGGACCCCCATCAACATCCATGGGACCCCCGCCAACATCCGTGAGACCCCAACCACCATCCATGGGACCCCCGCCAACATCCATGGGACCCCCACCAAGATCCATGGGACCCCCGCCAATATCTATGGTACCTCCACCGACGTCAATGGGACCCCCACCATCATCAATGGGACTTACACCAACATCCATGGGACCCCCACCATCATCAATGGGACCCACACCAACATCCATGGGACCCCCGCCGACGTCAATGGTACCTCCACTGACATCAATGGGACCCCCACCAACAGCCATGGGACCCCCGCCAACATCAATGGGACCCCCACCAACATCAATGGGACCCCCACCAACATCAATGGGACCCCCACCAACATCAATGGGACCCCCACCAACATCAATTGGACTCTCATCCACCGGCCCAGGTGCACCTTTGGCTGGCACTCAAATGCACACAAGCACGCCCATGGCCTCTGTAGCTGGTCAAGTCGGAGGCTTTGGAGCCCCGCCCACTGGAGGACCTGGTCAGAGAAGCGGCATCCACTCCACCAGTGGATCCCAAGTTTATCCCGTAAGGCCATGTGGTTTACTGTGAAGCATGTTTGCTTGTTGTCGTGTGGTGTGACTAAACCTGCTTTCATTGCAGGTATTCCATATTTGTCAATGAGTGTTTGCAAGTGTAGCGTTCCCCCTTCCTCCCCCCCCCCTTAGGCCTTTTTCTTGTTTAGGCATTATTTTATCTTCACATACGTAGATTATTACTGTGTTTTTACATGCTGTATTCGGGTGTACGTACGTACCTCACATAACTACCCCTATTTATACACCCCCACTTGTAAATGTCATTAATCACTGACAAAGACAGTTGTAGTGTAGTGCTGAAATATTTGATTTAGTTTTGATTGTCCTGGCTAGTGTTTTCGGCGAAGCTATCATCTCTATCTAGCCACTCGGGCCTTTACCGCATCAACTAAGAGTAGGCATGGCTCGCCTGCCTAGTCACTCAAGCCTCTTCAGGGTTGTAATGAGAAATCTTCTGTGGGCTGTACAGTTCTGTGGTGCCAGCTTGAAGGTGGATGAAAATTCTCCCAGCGTTTCGACTGTGATGCTCTGGTCTTCTTCTGTGCATCTTCGCCCTGAAGAAGACCGGAGCGTCATGGTCGAAATGTCTGCAGGATATTCATCCACCTTCAAGCTGGTACCAGAGAACTGTGTATCCTACATGCTTCAGCCAGCTGAGAAACCCCCACTTAAAATCTTCTGTGGCTACATTTTCAGTACCGACATCATGCGATCGATTCAGAGTAGAAATTGTAAAAATATTTCATTACATTACATCTAGCACTTTTCCACTAATTCCTATTCGTATAGAATTTGTTTGTAACGTTTTCTACCATTATTCTTGTGTAAGTATTTGTGAAAACTGACATAGCTGATGCTGCCCTATGTGGAACACGCAACACCTATGCTCTAATTCTGACACAATGTTTGAAGCTCGGTCACCGTTCATCTCTCCTCGTTCATCTCTTCTGTGTTCATCTCACTCCCTGTTCATCTCACTCCCTGTTTGTAGCCATTGCCAACCCAAAATGCCGGTTTGGCTGGCCCTGCACCCTCTCCATATGGAGGTCAGCAAGCTCCACCCCCTGGCTCCATGGCAATCCCTCATCTGCAAGGCTATCCGCCCAATCCCTTTCCTCAGCAGCAACAGGTAACCACACCTTTCAGACTGCTAGAACTTGCCAGTAGGGAGGCATCTACTGCAGTGTTAACCTGGCATCATAAGCAGGATTGTACTGCAGTGTAACCTGTCTAATGAGACCAGGGACTTATATATTCCACCTGGCATCTTAAGCAGGACTGTACTGCAGTGTAACCTGTCTAATGAGACCAGGTACTTATATATTCCACCTGGCATCATAAGCAGGACTGTACTGCATCAGATTGGTCAGCTGTACTGCCGCCTAATCAGACTGACACTTACACTAGGCAGGAACCTACTTTGTGTGGTATGTATGGTACTGTATCTAGGATAGTCTACAACTGTATAAGGCTGTCTGCATGAAGAAGGAGCAACTAGATCCTTGCAGACGTATATATTTCAATGCATACATCACTTCTACAGTCCTCGTGCCTAGTCTACCTGGCAGGTGTCCATGTATCTCTCTCCAATGACCAGCGCTTGCTGAAGGTCTGCTTCATGCCTTTGGACACACTTGGACCACTTTGTCCAAGCAACACTGCACTATATGACAAGATGCCATTAACATTCCAGTCTGTTCTGTACTGTTCTTACAGAATGATTCAACATTTTGTACAGTACATTGCACAATGATTGCAGCAAAAATGATTCAAACAAAGTTATATTGTAGAGGCTCATTGCCACGTCGTAGAACTTGAAATGGGTGAATTCGTGAGCAATTCACGTGGCATAGAAAGTCAATAACAGAACGTTTCGGCCTCGAGGGCCTTCTTCAGCTGTTACACTGAAGTACTACAACAGAGTGACACACCTTATAAGTACAGCGTTGGGTGATGATGGATGCATTGCTCATGGATTCACCCATTTCTGTTCAAACGAAGCTGGTGTCACTAGTCGTAGCAGCTATGTACCTTGTCCTTGAGATGGTGCTTGACTGTTCAGTACCCCAACCTCCAGCGAACAATAACTACATACGTGCGTTGTTGTGTAATCTTGTGTAATATCCCAGTGTTTCCCTGAGGTAGGCACTACAGTTCATACTAAGGAAGAGGTTATTTGGTTGTACGATCGTTCTGTAAAAACGAAATTAACCTTATATTGTGGCATGCTGTATATGCGTACGTACACCACAGAAGCAGGATACAGACATATGTACGTATGTACACATGTACTCTGCCTTCAATCTGTGCGTTTGGAAATACGTATTTGTCCCGTGCCAGGTGTTGGGGATTGAATGATTGATTCATTGCCTCATGACATCATTGCACAAGTTGCCTTTCACATCATTTTGTGCTGTTCCGTCGTCGCACAGACAAAGGCTCTGAAACAGTAACTGTGTGGAATCCATTTTCAAAATCGTGGAAGAAGTTGAATTGACCTTAGTGGTCCGTTTGTGAGCTCAAATTGACCTAGCAGGCCATTTGTGAGGTACTAATACCACAGGATGAACTGTTCTGTTTTGCTTTCACTGTTAAGTGGATCTAGGACAAGGCTTTTGAAGCTTTCCTACTACTGTGTTTGAAGGCTTAAGATGCTTTGAAGTTTACTCCATTGCAGATATGCAAAACAGTGAAGTGTGGGCTTCAATCCTTCTTGGCGTTTTTACCAACTTGCTTTATATGTACATGTATACTGTAGGTCGGTAGGCATGGGTTTCAGGTGGCACGCCCCTAGGGACAGGCGGCACGCCCCTAGGGACAGGTGACACGCCCACAGAGACTGGGACTTTTATCGTTTACAGATTCATGTCCTTTCTAGTCTGATTGCTTGGTGCACATTCAGTCACTCACCCGATTACCGTATTGCCGGAAATTTTGGCAGATTGCTGAAATCACTTGACACGTGGCAGAATTTACTTTGGCGGCACTTTGGTGCACATTCAGTCACTCCCCTGATTAAAAATCAATCAATTGGGGATTGTCCTTTCAATAACGAAAAGCAACAATATGTACGTATGTACGTACGTATATCTAATACTACATATATACATATATATATACATACGTATGACAGACATACGTACATCTAATACTACACATATATATATATATACATACGTATATCTAATACTGTGCCACTCAGGGTTCTCTTGCGGAAAGGGGAAGGTCTCTTACTGTGCCACGTAGTTAATTACTTAAAATTATCTAGCCATATTCTTGGTGGTCTTCCTCCTGGTCTCTCTTCCCTGGTTATGCCTATGTATGCCCACAAAAGACTACAGGAAGTGTATTTGTAGGGGAATTAATAGACAAGGACCTGATGTTCCCCGCCCAATTCCAGTTCTTCAATGGTTGTACCAAAGGTTTCTGTTTACTGAAGCTGGAGGCTTCTGTTGTAGGCTGCCTTGGGCCCCAAGTGGCCCACCTAGGACTCTGTAGGGAAGTGCAACTTCGAGAAGTCCAAACATGGTTCGTTGCTGTTAGGTTAATCTTTGTAATGTGACATAGGGTAATGCTAGTCTCGCACCCCACTCCCTCCTACCTTCACATTGCTATCTTTGCGCAATCACAGAGGATAGGGTCTGTCAAACACAATGGGTTTTGTGTCTTATGTAGGCATGTCGGCACGCCATTCAGATTGCAGGAACAAGTGTTTGTGGTTAATAGTGATCGTGGACACAAGGTTGAAAACATACCACTGTTTGCCTTACCACTCATTACAAATCATCAAACCACTTGGAAGCATGCCCTAGAGGCATATGAATCACCAAAAGCGAGGTTAGGGGCTAGCACGCGAGATTGGGTAATGCCCTGGTAGTCAATGGCACTACTCACTGCTATCCTGTGGTATTTACATAACAGTGAATGAGAAAGGCAAGGTCTCTTACGCTAGCCTCTACCTAGGGGGAAGGTCTCTTACGCTACGCTAGCCTCTACCTAGGGAGAAGGTCTGTTAAGCTAGCCTCTACCTAAGGGGAAGGTCTGTTACGCTAGCCTCTACCGAAGAGGGAAGGTCTGTTACGCTAGCCTTTACCTAAGGGGGAAGGTCTGTATGCTAGCCTCTACCTAGGGGGAAGGTCTGTTAAGCTAGCCTCTACCAATGGGGAAGGTCTCTTACGCTACGCTAGCCTCTACCTAAGGGGGAAGGTCTCTTACACTAGCCTCTACCTAGGAGGAAGGTCTGTTACGCTAGCCTCTACCTAGGGGGCAGGTCTCTTACACTAGCCTCTACCTAGGAGGAAGGTCTGTTACGCTAGCCTCTACCTAAGGGGAAGGTCTCTTACGCTAGCCTCTACCTAGGGGGAAGGTCTCTTACGCTAGCCTCTACCTAGGGGGAAGGTCTGTTAAGCTAGCCTCTACCTAGGGGGAAGGTCTGTTACGCTAGCCTCTACCTAAGGGGAAGGTCTGTTAAGCTAGCCTCTACCTAGGGGGATGGTCTGTTACGCTAGCCTCTACCTAGGGGGAAGGTCTCTTACGCTAGCCTCTACCTAAGGGGGAAGGTCTCTTACGCTAGCCTCTACCTAAGGGGGAAGGTCTGATAAGCTAGCCTCTACCTAGGAGGAAGGTCTGTTACGCTAGCCTCTACCTAAGGGGAAGGTCTCTTACGCTAGCCTCTACCTAGGGGGAAGGTCTGTTAAGCTAGCCTCTACCTAGGGGGAAGGTCTGTTACGCTAGCCTCTACCTAGGGGGAAGGTCTGTTAAGCTAGCCTCTACCTAGGGGGATGGTCTGTTACGCTAGCCTCTACCTAGGGGGAAGGTCTGTTACGCTAGCCTCTACCTAGGGGGAAGGTCTAGCATAAGTCATGCAATGTGTATATGTGGAGTTGTTGAAGTTGTTGCATTTGTGTCTTAGCTAATGCATCCCATTAATTAGTTGTTTATGCATGAAATGAATCACAAACAAAGTAAGCAGTCAGAGTTGGACTGCCGTACGTGTTTGAATCGGACGCTAATGCCCTGCACTCCTCTGTCACAACCATCACAGGAGCACTCTGTTAAACTTACATACATAAGCGTACAAATTCATACTGTATGTATGTATGTATATGCAGTTATGTGAGAAGATACAGATACATTGCGCTGTACATGCATTTTGTAATTTGGGAGGTGCACCCATTGTTGCCCATACATCAGACAGGTCCTAAGCATGAGGAAGTGAAGCAAAACCTCTCTCGAAGGTGGAGGGGCTAGCACGCCAGACTGGGCATACCCTATACACTTACTACACAGCGATTGGCAGCTCTCTGTTCAAATGTAACCACCTCAACAGATCTATCATCAGTCGATTCTGTTACCGCTACTCTGTAGAATGCTTGGTTTAGTAATGAATGACAATTATATTACAATCAACGTACGTAGTACACACACTGCAACAGCCGATGAAATGGATGCATGCAATGTGGTCAGTAACAGCCAATGACCTGTGTGCCATGGGTGGCAATGGGGAAATCACCAAATTGGTTCAAATTTGTTTCTAGATACAGAATTCCATGTTTTTACATGCCACTACTTCCGAATAAGGTGTTTGGCATTCAGTACAGAGTGTCGGCCACATGTTGTATTGTAAACTTTCAACATCTGTGTGAGTGGGGGTGTCTTTATTGCTGACATTCTAGCTGTACCGTACTGTATCTAATATATTTATGTTGGCAGCACTGCCCTGAAAGTTGAGTATAGTACCTCACACCTGGTCTCACTTGCCTCTCTCTCGCCCTCAATCCTTGCCCTTATTTGCACATACTCTCTCACTCCCTCTCCTTCATCCTCGTTTCCTCCCTGGAATAAACAATGCTCCCTTACTCCCCCCTTGCCAACTACATCCATCATTCTCACTCACTCACCCCTTATCTCATCGTACTCACTAATTCATTCGCTACCTCTACTGTCACTCTCACTCCATCCCCTCACACACTTCACCCCTCACCCCTCACCCTTCTCAACCCCATCCTTCTACAGCTGCCAGAAGAACTAAGACCAGTCAACCTCCTTGAAACCAGGAACATCCTGCCCGCAGAACCTCTGGAGCACCCTTCCATCAAACTGTCGAGCGCATACTCCCATTGTCAGCCCAATCCCAGCATAATTTGCTCGACACTCAACACTGTGCCGGCAACGCATAACCTGCTTAGCAAGGTGAAACTCCCCCTCGGCATCCACGTGCACCCTTTTAAACGGGCAGCTATGCCAGTTCTTCATCCCAACGTGATCATACGATGCCGCGTGTGCCGTGCCTACATCAACCCGTTTGCCTCCTTCATTGATTCTCGTCACTGGCGTTGCAACCTCTGCTTCCGCTCAAATGAGCTTCCGGAAGATTTTAACTACAACCAGCACTCCGGGGATGTCTCGCGTTCGCATCGCAAGGAGCTCTATCACGCCAGCGTCGAGTACATTGCCTCTTCCGAATACATGCTCCGCCCTCCTCAGCCTTGCACCTATTTCTTCCTCATTGACGTGTCCCACAATGCGGTGAATTCGGGTATGCTAAGCACTGTGTGTGCAACCCTCCTCGAAAACATTGACAGCCTTCCGGGTGACGTGCGAACCCTGGTCGGTATTATGACGTACGACAGTCGTCTTCACTTCTACAATCTGCAGGCCAACCTTGCACAGTTCGAGATGATGGTTGTTACAGACCTGGAGGAGGTCTTCATCCCAATGCCTGGGACACTGCTCGTGAACCTCCGGGAAGGGAAGGACATGATTCGAAACCTGTTGGAAGAGCTGCCTCGTATGTTCACGCACAACCTAAGCGTGGACTCTGCCCTTGGAGCTGCACTGACAGCTGCATGCAAAATCCTCTCGCCTGTCGGTGGCCGTGTGACTGTCTTCCAGACATCTGCACCCACAAAGGGCCCAGGAGCTACTAAGACCAAAGAGGGGACCAAGTCATCCGTCTCCAAAGAGAAGGTGCAGCTTGCTCCTAGCACAGATTTCTACAAGTCACTCGCCTTGGATTGCTGCGGGCAACAGATTGCTGTGGATATGTTCCTCTTCGCGCAGCAGCACGTTGACTACGCCAGCATTGCATGCATCGCCCAGGTCTCATCGGGACAAATTTACTACTATCCCGGTTACCATAGCAATGACATCACAATGAAGGAGCGCGTCACTAAGGACCTGGTGCACTATCTCACCCGACCAATCGGATTTGAAGCTGTGATGAGGATTCGCTGCACACAGGGTATGGGCTTGCATGCATTTTTTGGAAACTTTTTCGTCCGTTCGTCCGATCTCCTATCCCTCCCCAACGTGAGCCCAGACATGGGGTACGCAGTGAGCCTCAGCATCGACGAGACTCTGAAGGATATACAGATGGTTTGCGTTCAAACAGCCCTGCTGTACACCAGTGCCCGTGGTGAGCGGATGTGTGTGTGTGCATGTGTTAGGATGGCCTGTGTGTGTGTGTGTGTGCGTGCATGTGTGTGAGTGCATGTGTGTGTGTGTGTGTGCATGTGTGTGTGTGCGTGCATGTGTGTGAGTGCGTGTGTGTGTGTGTGTGTGTGAGTATGTACTTCTGGATCACTTGTAGTGGTAAAGTTTGATCTGATTTTCATTCCCAGCTTTGCATGGCCAGAGCGTGAAGCTGCCACTACAAGTGATCCATGAATACCAGGAATATGTTGCACGCTAGTCTGGTGCAGTATTGCCTACTTCCACTCCACGGTGATAATTGAGCAGGGCTGAGAAAGTAGGGTCTACCAGAAAATGTAATTGCCACACCCTCATGGATTTGCGTCTGTGGTTATGTACGTACATACGTATGTACGTATGTTTGTACACATAATCTAGATTCGGAAAGTTGTTGCAGCTGTTGGCTTTAACTGGAGCATCTCATGACTGCCACTTGAAAATACGAATGGAACAGGAATACATTTAAGTTTACTTCGAGGTACAATATATTGAGCAGTACACATAGTTGTGACAAAAGGAGGTTAATTGTAGGACATTTCGACCACAAAGGTCTTCATCTTCAGCTGCAAAACTGATCACTATACCTTGAACCAACTCTTGCTGCCGTAGCACGAGCCTCTACCACATCACATTAAAATACGTGGACAGCTGCACCTACGTACGTACGTATCTTGTGTAAGCGTATGGATGTTCAGCTTGAGTAAGTTATTCCGGTTGTGATGTTGTAGAGGCTCATGCTACAGTGTTTTGCTGGTGTGTTTTGTGTCAGTTTAGTGGCTGACGAAGAACCTCGAGGCTGAAGTGTCTCACCGCAATTTATCACCCTTGCTACGTTATAGCTCAACAGAGTCCCCATTCAATTTTGGTGGTGACAAGTAAAGGCAATATGCAAGCTTCTTGCCATAGCCGGTCCGCCTGTAGCTCATAACTGCTGTCATACATAGACTCCTATCTATAATGCCTGGTGTCACCTTCTTGAGAATTTCCACCACAGTGAGCATGTACATTGTCAACTCATGTACATAGGTCATCTTCCCAAGTGCAAAATCGACTTGTGCTTCATTGCGAGGTAAACGTCCTAAACTATGATTGAAGTCTGTTCAAGTTAGCCTAAAGATTCACCATTTCAGACGTTTCGGTAGCCGAAAGGCACAAACAGCAGCAACAGGGAGTAGTAGTAATCTTCTCTCTCATTCTCCCTGCTAGGGTCATACAGTTTGTGCTTTGGAAGGTGCAACTTAGTCAGCTTTCTTTAAGTGTACTGACCTTTGCTGTCAATGCCACTTCTGTCATAATCTTTGACCAAGTCATACAAGAGGCTACCGAAACGTCTGAAATTGTGAATCTTTTGGCTAGTGTAAACAAACCATCATCATGCCACACTTCCCTAGCCACTCAGGACCGTTCAAACCTCCTGAACTACGTACTGTCCCAGATAGGCCATCATTCGCTGGCGTGTAATCAGTGGTCGTAAGGTGCTTGTTTCAGACTACATACGTTGGTAGGTGTGGCATTTACATCTTTCATCACAAGGCCCTTCTTTCTTGCCCCTGCACACTTATCACGGCAGGCATTAAGTAGAGGATAGCACACAGAGTAGTCCCATACCTACTGTAACAATGAGTTCTCCGCACCCTTATTCATATGTGTGCACAGCACCCTTCGGTTTGTCCGTTCATGCTTACACACATGCACTTGTGCATGTCTGTGTGCAGGCATGCATGCCCGTTAAGAATAACATGTATGCAGCAAACGCAGGCTTCCTTATACATACTTATGCACCTGCAAGACCAACGGCTATGCAATGCGTACTCGAAGTTATCCATTTTCTGACGACAGCCTTAGCGCGGCCAGTTCAGTCAGTAAGCACTGCGTAAGGCGTTCCGTACAGATGTGTAACAGACCAGTCTTTCATCTTTACCACCCCAGGTGTTCGATTGCTTTTTAACTGCTTTGTGATTGTTTGCAAATTTCAGTTCCAGATTTAATTTCGTGTTTTATCGGATTTCAAATTAATCCACTGTTCTGTGTGGTGTAACTAATTCTTTCAATCTCTCAGGGCTGTAGTAATGCATAACTGTCTGCCGTGTAGCTTCTTGCCCTGCCCCACCCACTCCACTACCTTGCCCCTGTGACACGCCCATGTTACTGTCCTCTGCACCTGGTACTCCCCCTTTGGGTTGCTATGGTACAGAGTTCATGTGCAAAGGCAGTATATAGACAACACATCTTTTGATGTGGGTAGAATAATTCAATTAGCTGTCTTGATGATGTAATGTATTGGCCTGAACTAAGACAGTGTCCATGAGAACTTCATACTTTACAATCAATCACAACCTCTTGTCACTGACAATACTCCCGGAGTGTGACTGAGCAAGTACGTACGTACATGTGGCGAGTAATCTGCCTGTACTTTAATGTAGTAAACGAATGCTACATACGCATAATTGCTAGCACTGAAGGACTACCAGAGTGTTTATTTGAGTTTGCTTTGCTTTAAACAGTTAAGAATGCAGCAAGCAGTTATTGCTGCATATGGTGAACAGACACAGATTGTGTTGAAATGTAGAATATGACGACGTAGACATAGACACAAATGTAAATGTAGACACAAATGTTGACGTAGACACAGACGTAGACATAGACATAGACGTACATAGACGTAGACATAGACGTAGACACAGACGTACGTAGATGTAGACACAGACACAGACGTTGACAAAGACGTAGTAGTAGACACAGACGTAGACACAGACACAGACGTAGACAAAGACGTAGTAGTAGACACAGACGTACGTAGACGTAGACAAAGACGTAGACGTAGACACAGTCGTAGACAAAGACGTAGTAGTAGACACAGACGTAGACATTGACGTAGTAGTAGACACAGACGTAGACATTGACGTAGTAGTAGACACAGACGTAGACACTGACGTAGTAGTAGACACAGACGTAGACATTGACGTAGTAGTAGACACAGACGTAGACACTGACGTAGTAGTAGACACAGACGTAGACATTGACGTACGTATGTAGGCACAGATGTAGATGTATATAAATGACAAACAAACATGTACGTAGATACTGAATTAGACGGACACAGACATATGCTTACACATAGAATAATCTGCTTAGGAAGGCATTAAAAGTAAAAGTGCAAATGTCAAGACCATTCTGTTCCAAACGTCTTGCAATAAACTTCAGTTGCTAAAATTTTTGAGCCTAAAACCTTGCATAACTATTGAGGTGAAATATTTTTACAGTTCACATTGCCTAGTAATTGCGAACGTTGCTCAACTGCATAAAGTACAGCATGTGTTACACTAAAATCATTTGCCCCCTATGTATGTACGTAAGTACAGTAATGTGCTCCATTGTTGCGCATTGAGTTGTATTTTCTCAGCCATTTCTCTTATTCATTTGTCATGTATTGCCAATGAGGGCTGTCATTTTAATCTTTGTCCACTCTCCTCTCTTGGCGTAGGAGAGAGACGCATTCGAGTGCACACTATTGCTCTTCCTGTGTCAGACAAGCTGGCAGATATTTACGCTGGCTGCAATGTGCAAGCTGTCACTGGGATGCTTGCAAAAATGGCCGCCGACAGAGTTGCCGCTTCTTGTCTTGGCGATGCCAGAGAAGCCTTGATGAACGCCGTCACTGATGGCATCAAGGCGTACAAGACACACATGCAGTCCTCAGCACAAGCAGGCTTCCTGAGCCTCCCCTACTCTTTGCGGCTCCTTCCCATGTTTGTGCTGGCCCTCATGAAGCATCCTGCATTCTCCTTGGTGGCCCGAACAACCTTGGATGCAAGAGCGGACGCGATGAACACAATGAAAACGATGCCCCTTGATGCTCTGATGGTTCACATATATCCACATTTATGCTCACTGAGTGGTCTTACTCCAGATCAGGTGAAAGAAGACAGTAAGACAAAGAAGAAGACAATCGTTCCACTACGTCTTCACAGCTCTGCGGAGAAGTTGCAGCGAAACAGCATCTTCCTCCTCAACTGCGGTGCAGAGCTCCTTATTTGGGTGGGACAGGCTGTACACCCTAGCCAGATCCAAGAGATCTTTGGAGCTGCGGACTTCTCATCACTCCAGGACGGGTTGACTGTCTTACCGGTTCTCGATAACACCCTCTCCGATATAGTGACGTCACTCGTTGAACAGTCACGCAGGGACCAACCAAAGTTTGCAACCATTCGCGTCATAAAGGAGCCAAGTCCGAATCGAATTCTCTTCGCTGATCGACTGGTGGAGGACAAGACAGAAGCTGCCTTCTCTTATCAAGAGTTTTTACAGCACATTCGAAATCAGCTCAGCAAATAGAGGATTGCAAGGAACTTTAGGAGGTTATTCAACAAGTTTTGCAATAGAGTACAGGGTATGGAATTGATATTATCAAAGATATTATAACTTGTGTGTTGTTGTAATATATATGTATTAAATATGAATTGAAGCCAGTAATTATAATCATTCATTACATTACACAGCACACTTGATCGGTCTAATGTTCATGGGAGGAAATTTGTATTCGTACTTATTTTTTTCTATGACTTGAACATAAAATAGCATAAAGCATGCATGCGTGTGGGGTGTACTGCATTCCTGCGGCCCTTTCGTCTATCTACCGGAAGCGACTCATGAATAACATTACAACTGCCAATGAATAAAATTAGGATATGGCCCTTACAATTTATACGTGAACTAGCTGTGTGTATAATACAGCGAGCGAGCGCCCACAATTGGAGGAGGTACCTCTGCGTCTTCTCAGAAGGAAACCGTGTGTGTCGACCAAAGGGCTGTCGTAGTAGCGAGGAAGGATGGGGTGCTGTTCCTCACAACAGTCAGACGTTCCAAAGCACAACTCGACTAGCGTCACCTTTTCGAAAGATGACAAAACCGGCTACCCTGGCGGAGGTCTTCAGCAGTCATTGGTCGCCTCCTCGCCCGGCTTTGGGGCCTCTCTCCCCCCTCCGCCGCCCATACAGCCGGCGGGTGCGCTCATGTTTGTCGGTCTGTACCAGTATGATGCGCGCACGTCAGAAGACCTTAGCTTCCACAAAGGAGAGAAGCTCCAGATCATTAACAACTCAGACGGTGACTGGTGGTTGGCTCGATCCATGTTGACCGGACAGGAAGGGTACATTCCCAGTAACTACGTGGCGCCAGTGGAGAGCGTGCAGGCGAAAGAGTGAGTGGACGCACGCACGCACGGATTAGGGTTCGTGACGTGTGCGGTTTCGCTTGCTTGATTGGGTGTGCGACTCGGGAGTTACGCGGACAGACGCACACACGCACGTACACCGCGAATCACGTGGTGTGTGTGTGTGTGTGTGTGTGTGTGTGTGTGTGTGTGTGTGTGTGTGTGTGTGTGTGTGTGTGTGTGTGTGTGTGTGTGTGTGTGTGTGTGTGTGTGTGTGTGTGTGTGTGTGTGTGTGTGTGTGTGTGTGTGTGTGTGTGTGTGTGTGTTCAGGGCAGGGATATGCTGGATTCTTTTGGTAGTTAATTCTTACCTAGTCTGTACTAGTTTCAGTTGTTCTGGGGCAGTCAGACTTAAACTCAGTCAATGAGCGTGACACCTGTTTCATGAACAGAAGTGTGTGTGTGTGTGTGTGTGTGTGTGTGTGTGTGTGTGTGTGTGTGTGTGTGTGTGTGTGTGTGTGTGTGTGTGTGTGTGTGTGTGTGTGTGTGTGTGTGTGTGTGTGTGTGTGTGTGTGTGTGTGTGTGTGTGTGTGTGTGTGTGTGTGTGTGTGTGTGTGTGTGTGTGTGTGTGTGTGTGTGTGTGTGTGTGTGTGTGTGTGTGTGTGTGTGTGTGTGTGTGTGTGTGTGTGTGTGTGTGTGTGTGTGTGTGTGTGTGTGTGTGTGTGTGTGTGTGTGTGTGTGTGTGTGCGCGCGCATATGCGTATGCGTTAGTTCCTTTTAGGCCCCTTCCATTGTGGCCATACATTGGGTAAAATCAGGCAAACGTTAGCTCAGTTCAATGCTCAGCAGGAAACCATTAGCTCACTCTCTCAGGCTCACTTGTACAGCTGCTGCACTCTCTTGCTGCCCATCTGTACTTGTATGGCTGACTCCTCCAATCAAGATAAATGGCTAATCACTCTCCAAAGCTAATGGAAGCAGCGGCCTGTCATGCGTAGTAGGTAGTGCTGGAAACTAGAGAACCTTTTTGTTTGTAACCAAAGGATGTTGTGGCAAGTAGTTGGCGTGTGAAGTGCTTGTTCTTCACTGCCGCGCTGTCACACAACCTCACACCCTTTCAGTGATGTGTGTGTCTGAGTGTGCATGGTATTGCCAGTTTGTTTGGATGCTTTTTATGTGATGCCTAGTAACGTGTCATCTCATGAACTAGTCTGGTAAGCTAGACTCTCTCTCAAGGGTTGATGGTGGGGGGGTGGAGTT
This sequence comes from Aplysina aerophoba, assembly GCA_949841015.1. Lineage (NCBI taxonomy): Eukaryota > Metazoa > Porifera > Demospongiae > Verongiida > Aplysinidae > Aplysina > Aplysina aerophoba. The sequence goes on from OX465041.1 coordinate 5,145,071, forward strand.
GGAGGCGGGGTACTTAGGTAATGGTCATAGTAAAGAGGGGTGTCTGAGTTGGCTGTTGCTTGAACGGTAAAGGGTTCTTCTGTACTAGCTAAGAAACAGGCTGAAACCCTTGCTGACATTTTGGCCAGGATGCTCTTGTCTTTTTCAGGGCAAAGTACCTGGTACAGAAGAACCCTTTACAATTCAATGGTCATAGTGCTGAGCGCCCCTTGCCCTCCGAACCCCACCCCTTCATCATTTGTTAGGGTTAGTTGGTTCAGGACCAGCTGTGCTGCAGCGTCCCCCTGCAGGGAAAGATGGGACGTCAGCTTTCATGTCATTAGTCCAGTTTCCCTTTTCACTTAGTAGTAGTGAAACTGTTATTTCAAAACTCTGCCACTCAACTGCCATCTTCCTGTTCACTATGTGTGTTGTGTTGTTACTTGTGTGGACTGTGTGCCCTGCTGGCATTGGGTGCAAGGGAAGTCGTGTACTTAGTGATTTGATCCAGCTGTGTATGTGTGTGAAGAAAAAATAACAGAATATTGCACAATCTCCTAGAATATTGCACAATCATCTAGAATAAGGAGGTCGAATTAGAGAGAAATGACTCGTAATCAGAGTACAAAGGTCGAACATGAGATGAAGAAGAGAAATTGGCCATTGCTGGGATTGATGGCTTGTTCGATGAATGTGCCTATTAAGCGAACAGTAGCTCATAGCCTCGAGTCTCAGTTTATGTTCATATTCTCCTTAAGGCCTCATCTGGTGAAGTTGGACTTGTGGCAAGCTTTTCTCAGTGCTGTGTTCTGCATAGTACTGGGGTGCGTTTAGGGAGGGGGAAGGTAAAGCATTTGTCCCTTCTCCCCCTTGCTACGTATCTTCTAGAAATTTCTAAATGCAGCACTGTAGCGATTGTTCCATTTGGTCAACAGTTGCCCTCTCATGACTAAGTTGGAGGGCCCATTTGTAGACTTGCCTACGTAACTGGTAGTGAAACACGCCTAATGCTTTTGCAATTTGCAACCTGACTGAAGCATTGAAGTGTGTGTCTGTAAGTCGCAGATATGTACGTATGTGCGTATTTGTATTAGGCCACAGCATATGCTGTCGTCCATACCATGAAATGATCGACTGTCATTCTTGCACCAGCGTCATTGTCAAGAGGAGTTGAATGTTCTTTTGTATCTCACCACTTTCAGCGTAATGTTTGTCAGGTATTGTGAAAATAGGCAGGGGTTGTTTGAAGTAGGGTGCTTTTTCATGTGTGTATTGTGTACACGTATCTAGTCGTTGCAAGGGTAAGTTTCACCTTTTAGCGCATGATGTGCTCCCAGTCACTGACTGACACACACACACACACACACACACACACACACACACACACACACACACACACACACACACACACACACACACACACACACACACACACACACACACACACACACACACACACACACACACACACACACACACACACACACACATACACACACATACACACACATACACACCATTATCTGCTATGTGTTACTATGGAACTCAGGAGGTAATTGATGGATAGTGTGTACATCTCCTTATCTGTGGATGTACAGAACTCCTCAGCTTTGTAAACAGAGAGAGTCAAGTCGACAGCTCAGAGGACACACACAAACACACACACAAACACACACACACAAACACACACACAAACACACACACACAAACACACACACACACACACATGCACAAACACACACACACACACAAACACACACACACACAAACACACACACACACACACACAGCATACGTATGTATGTATGTAGGTACAGCATACAGTTAACAGGTACTCCTGTGGTTTCTACAGGCTTGTTATGTTCTGGCTGTCCTTCCTTCTGCCCATTGCACTCACCGTCAGTACAATACTCTACAATACAATGTTGTCCACAGACACAAAGCAAACCGAAAAGAGTCTGCATAACAGCAAGTCCTGTATGGACTGCTTTGAGATCTCAGTTCTCTGGTCCCTTTCAGACTACGCATGTTGCTAGGTACGTACCTCTTCAATGGCACTTTGTTATAGTCACGCATGATGCCAGACACACATGCACACACTGTGCTGTGAGGTCCTCGTTTCCTTTCACTTTCTGTAAGCTGAAAGGCAGAGAAGTGAGACCGGGCAACAGAATTGTGTAACACACTAATGAGCATGCACAAATAAGGGTGTGTGTGTGTGCGTGGGCACAGCCCCCCTCCCCCCCCCCCCCCCCCCCTCCCTCCAACTGATAAGTATCAATGATCTTAGAAAGCATGCACATACGTATGCAGCTCTGTTGATTGAAACAACCAGGAGGTAAATCACAGCACCTTTGAAAGTGGAAGAGAGTCGCAGTATGTTTGTGCCCTAGAGCCTCTGCCAACTGCTTGACAAAGCTTCCTGTATGCAGTTGCCAACAAGTCTCGGGCTGAAACCTGTTGACCTCTCCCCCCTTCAAAGCTGCATTAACTGTTTGAACTATCGGTATCCCCTATCAACTGTGAGGAGTTGCAGCTAACGTCTGCAGAGGACACAAAGTGGAACAGGACAATGAGGTTCCCTTTAAGACTGTGTGCCAGCCAATACCCCTCCATGTTGTTATATGTAGCACAACTATGAAGGGTACCTTATGCTTGTGCCATGTACAATAATGAGGAGCTGAAGGGTAGAGGCCAGTACACAAGACTGCAGTAACTGCGTATGATGTGCATACGTACGTACATACATACATTGTCTTTGCTCTGATGATCATTCTGCTTGTGCAGTTTAGCTTCAAGGGTGTTGTCCAGTGCAAGGGATTGTGTTACAGCTCTCCCAAGATTTGAAATACATCTTTGAAGAATAGCCGTCTTATTACATTACAGGTAAAGCTAATTGCTCTGACAACTGATGACAACTGGTCAAAAGAATCCCACGGCCTTTGCCGATCAATCATCATGACACAGCATATGTAGATCACACACACGTGCACACACACACACCACGCATAACGCACACACACACCACGCATAACGCACACATGCACAGCACATCTGTATGTGCACACACAGTGTTAAAGACAGCATTCCCCAGCTACGTACGTGCGGACACCACTACATCCACAGGTTACATTACAGATTCTTCTTTCAACACCACCTCCTACACATGCAAAGTCACTGAGACAAAGAAGGGTCAAACATTCCGGACTAGTTCCTGAGATGACACATTACTAGGCAGCACACAAGAAACATCCAAACAGGCTGGCAATACCATGCACTCAAGACACACACATCACAGAAAGGGTGTGAGGTTGTGTGACAGCGCAGTGAAGAACAAGCGCTTCACACGCCAACTACTTGCCACAACATCCTTTGGTTACAAACAAAATGTTCTGTAGTTTCCAGCACTACTTTCTATGCATGACAGGCCGCTGCTTCCATTAGCTTTGGAGAGTGATTAGCCATTTATCTTGATTGGAGGAGTCGAGCCATACAAGTAGATGGGCAGCAAGAGAGTGCAGCAGATGTACAAGTGAGCCTGAGGAGAGTGAGCTAATGGTTTCCTGCCAAGCATTGACCTGAGCTAACAATGATGATCCTTCCACCGACTCAAGTATAGCCAGATGGGGACAATGCTTGCATGACTTCAGGGCCACAATGAATTCATTACGCTATGAACTGTCACTGCTGCAGCAAAGTGAATTTCTGACAATAGTGGCAACATCACCTAAGTTTACGAACTTCAGTAGACACTTCATACAAACAATGGGTAAATCTTACATGGTCACCAGACTTCAGTAAAGCTTCAATTAACATACTCACACAATATCTTCCTACACATTCGGCAGATACGTACACATACAGTGCCTAGCAACTGATAAAGGTCCACCTTGCCTCACAGCACACTACTTTACATGTTCAGTATTTGAAAGCAAGAAAACAACAGTAACCGCATGTCGGTTTAGCTGACACCAAAATCTAAATATTGCTATTACTGAACCTCTTCCACACTGTTTTGCTTCAAAGTACGTACGTATGTACGCACGTATGTAGTGATAGAGTAGAGATTCATTACCACGTCTATAAATAGACAGTTCCTTGGTTTTCGAGCGTAACACACGTGGTAGATAGCTTCACTTAGCAAAACGTTTCGGCCCCAAAAGGGCCTTCTTCAGTTGTAAGGGGTTACAAAACAGAATCGTTCTGTTTTGTAACCCCTTACAACTGTGAAGGCCCTTTTGGGGCCGAAACGTTTTGCTAAGTGAAGCTATCTACCACGTGTGTTACGCTCGAAAACCAAGGAACTGTCTACGTATGTAGTGCTTACATCTTCTGGCATTGTGTCCGCATCTCAGTGTAATTGTGGCTACACATGGCAGGAATGACGGCAGTATCACGTAGGGACTGTGCGTGTACATACAGTACATAGGTACGTAGCACATCCTCTACGCTGCATGCTAAGTTTCAGTTTTCTGTATCCTGATTGGTGGGTTTCTAAGCAGTCTATGTACAGTATGTAAATATTGTGATTTGTGGGATTCTGTATTAATTTCCTTCCTGATTGGTGGGTTCCCTGGTACAACTATTTTTCGGATGTGTGGCTTTCATGTATGTACATACATGCATATGAGAATGCTACTGTAATGGTATCTCTGGATTGAATGTGCGTGTGCGTGCGTACAGTAAGTGAACATACTATAGTACTGCACTTCTTCTTGTTCGTTATCTGAGCTTGCACTTGACAACAAAGGACAAATACGGAGGATATGGTGTGCATGTCTGCATAGAGATGTACATACGCATGTATGTACGCACGTACGTACATACATACGTATTACCTATTCAATCGCACACACACACACACACACACACACACACACACACACACACACACACACACACACACACACACACACACACACACACACACACACACACACACACACACACACACACACACACACACACACACACACACACACACATACACACACACACGGTATATTGCATGATGTACAAAAAGGGACTTGTCATGTGTATGGACAAATGTGAGGTGAGGATGACTTATTGTTTTGTTTGAATGGGAAAAGGAAACCACAATTCCTGCATAAGTTGAAAGGAGTCTTCTACACACTGAGAGGTCTTTTCCACACAACACACAGTGCACACACAGCACCTGCACAACACACACACACACACACACACACACACACACACACACAACATAGCACACGCACACACCACACACACAGCACACACACAACATAACACACACACACATAGGCCACTATTGTAAAACCATGTGCTGTCTCCTTGAGAAAACCTGGCCTCCACTTTGTGCACACTTCCAAGTGGCTATGTGACCATTAGACCTGAAAGGTGTCATAATGGACACATTCCCTGGCTGGTACTGCAAGTGACTGCCGCAAGACCATTAGAGGCTCACGTGTACTGTACGCAGACCACGCAGACTAAGTGCCCAAGATCCTTTTCTGATTAGAACTTCTAAGATACCTACGTACATACGTACTTCGTATGTACAAATCAAGAGAAACAACCACAGATTGTGTCCTTGATCTTCAGATGCTTCCACATACGTACGTAATAGCAGTGTTGGGGTAGGAAGTAAGTATCTGGATATGATGGTGGGATTTGATGTTGAAGTGAGTCGACTGTATCTTGCTTATATTGTGAATTGAGAGCGTATCAGCTGGCTCAGGCATGAGAAATGGTGGTGGTTGTCTGATACCAGCTTGACAACAGGGTTGGAAACTTGCTGACATTTTGAGCATAAGGCCAGAGCATCTAAGCACATTGTTGACCAGGTTTTAACCCTGAGAATGCCCTGAAGAACGCCAGTGCATTTGACCAAAACATTGGCAAGATTGATAACAGTCAAAGCTGGTACCTAGAGAACCACCCCTTTCTCAGGCTGAACCAGCTGAGACATCCCCACTTCAGGTTTCAACCCTGTTGTGAACCTGGTTTCAGAGAACTAGCCCTTTCTTGTGTGATGGCGTCACCACATTGACATTGTTGCTCAATTTTTGCTCTCTCACTCTGTCATTTCAGCCTTATTCTCCTGCAAATCATCTTTACCAATTCTACGCTCTTGTTGAATAAGTCTATCCAGCAGTGTATGTAGGATTGCTAGTATACATTTACTGTACAAGTAACATTTTGACACAGATGTGGCTCCTGCTGCTAAAATAGAAGAAGGATATGGGGTTTGTTTGAAGACTCTTACAGTACAGTACGCAACACGGATAAGTTAACTTTTTCCGCAGGCGTCCGAGCTTTTCCGTTGCTGGCATACGCGAATATCCCGAAGGAAATGATAGTTATTCCTTACTATTCCACGCAGGTGTACGTAGCTAGCTCTATGTATGATCTCTGCATGGATTCGTAAGGAAAAAGACAGTAAGCAGTGCCAACAGCATACGCAGTTGCTAACGCATCTAGGGTAAAATGCAGCAACTGTTTGCACTAGGGTTCTGTCGGTCAATAAAAGGATATTCATTCGTGACCATACATGTGAACTTTAGTCTTTGACTCACAGCAACTGAGCGACAGTGCCTGGCTAAAGTGTACACAGATGGCAAAATGGCCGACTAGTGGGAGCACCTCAAGCTTGCTCTGGGTTGCTACCTACTTAACTCCTAGCCCCCGATACATGCTATGCTATCAGGGGAGCGAAGTAGGGGATGGCAGGCCACACTCCCCCGAGCTTCGTAGTCAATGTCTGTGCAACAGCAAAAGGACTACGAAAGGTTTGCTGCACCAAATGTGATGCGGAGAAGTCACTCATACTTATGTAAACCATAAAGCCGCGGTAATGGTCGGCCTCGTATACACCGCGCACTGAAGATTTGTGAGTTGCTGCTCCGCTGCCCACAAATTGGAGCAAGACCGCCTGCGGTATTTCTTCGTGAAAGTCTTCGGAAAAAGGGTAAGTTATCCGTGTCAGGTACCGTACATGTTGTTGCCTTGAAAGGGATGTACGTATACTGTCTGGTGTCATCCAATGAATGTGAAACTCGGTACAGTTTGACTTGGAGGAGTGGTGGTTGTTTCTACACATAGCACAACAACACGCGCTTACATACACGTCTATAGTAGCATAGTAGCACTAGGTTGAACTACGCAGCAAAGTCATTCGTCCACAGGAATTTAAATGAGGGTGACTGTTCCAAACAATTATTCCCTACACTGAGTTAGTACCTAGTTACGTATGTATATTAGATTCTACACACAGATCCATATTTGGTGCACCTTGAAAGTGTGAAGTGTGGGTGTGGGTAGCGTGGTGATCCGTGGTTGCTCTTAGCTAATCACCCACTGTATGATGCACCCTACACACATCCAAATGTATTACCTGCCTTCCTTGTACCTCTTTCCTCAAGTGAGCTGTGACCTTTAGCAGTATTCAGATACAAGTGACATCATCACATTCGTGATTGTAATAGATTGACTTTGAAGCTTTTCATACACCTCACATAACTGATGTGAACTGGCTCTTCAGATATTTTAGTTGTCTGTGGACGTCCTCATTAGCAAGTGATAATTACAGTGACTTTCAGTGCGTGTGTGCATTGTGTGTAATGCAGCACATGTACTATAATGCTAATGTTGTTTCCAAACGTGCAATTTATGCTTGACGTTTACTGTGCAATTTATGCTTGACTCTTACTGTGCGCATACATACGTAGGTATATGGCCAGACTACTTTGGTGTGCTTTTACTTCAAAACATGTTTTTCAGCTGCAAACCTCTAGAATGTCTGCACTTGTAGGATTTAAGTTGACCTCTGGATACCATGTTGCCAACGGGATGCCTTCAAACAGGATGTTCATAGTGTTGCTTTCAATGCAAGCCTAGTGTTGTGGAAGTAGTGTATTTCAGATGTTAATTTGTTGATGGTATGTACGTAGAAACATGAGAGGAAAGGGGGAAGAGGAGGGGAAGGGAGCGAGTGGAGTGGAGCAGGGGGAAGAAGAGAGGATAAGAGGGAGTGGAAGAAGAGTGGATTTACGTATACGTACAGAGCAAGAAGAATCAGAGTGTGAAGAGTGAAGACAAGTGTGAGGGAGAATAGGAAAGCAGATATGTACGTATGTAATAAAGACGAGGAGACAAAGGGAAATGATCTACGAGAATGAGTGATGAGTGAAAGACAAGAGGGAATACCTAGAAGTGGAGTGAGTGGGAGAGAAGAGGGAATTGTAGGTTCTCTAGGGGAGGGAATGAAATCCTATATATAGGTATCCCTGTTTGAACAGGGTATCATGTCTGGCCATAGATGGCTTCTGTTGCCTAGCAACTTGCAAATCATAGGCTGAGATGTACATAATATTGTTATGGTGAATGATTCCTATCCCTGTGAGATGGCACAGTATGCAGTATGACTCGCACTAATTGACACTAGTTGTCAGTAAGTGTATGCACTGACAACTGTGGACACTAATTGGAATACCAACCCCTTCAGTGGGTTGCCCGCTGTGGTGTGCAGGAAAGCAATTCACTATTCACACAGTACAACATGCATGTGAGCAAGGATGCATAGTAGCCGGTAATCGCAGCAAGTAAGTCAGGAGTTATGACTTTATTTGTATGGGACACTTTTCACTGAATGGTAGAATGCTCTTTGGTGTATGATGAGGCAAATCCAGCAGTGGAGGTGTCATTATGACTTCTCACTACCACGTGAATGTTAGTACGCATGTGTGACATACGTACTTACGTAATGTGCGAACATTGTTTTTCTGAGAAAGATGTACGTACATACGTACGTACGTACGTATTGAGTTTATTGTTATAACTCGGTAATAAAACATCCAATACAAGTTTATAACAGAAAAGTTCGAGCTGAAGATTGCTACTCAGGTTTTCCATTGCAAGCCACATTGACGTTAAATGCAATTTTTTGGTTCTCTATTAAAGAAATCTGGCTTTAGAACACCGTTCGAATACCTCTAATTGCGTGATAGATTGCAGTGTGCCAACGGGACTATCTACAACAAGTACAGTAGGTACGTCCTTGTCTCCTCGTCAACACGTACCTTAATGCAGCTCATTTAGGAGAGAAATAGTGCGTGTGCCGCAAAGAGCACAACAAGACGAAGTTTTTGAAGCTGCTGAACAGACAATAAGTGTAGTGAAAATGTTCCGTCATGCTATCTCAGACACACTCCAAGTGCTAATGTGGACTAGGACTGTTGGTTTGTTTAGCGAGTTGGATGTGTTTTAGGATAGTTTGGCAGTGTTTGTGTGTGACTATTTTCACAAAACGTACGTAACTGCAAATGTGAAGTTGTGTACTGCAGTTGCTCTGCATTGTCAACCTACTCTGACAGTAGTACGTTTATGTGTGTGTCTGTGTTCATCTGCATGCATGTTCACCAACACTGTTTTGTATGATTGAAAGCTATTGAGGTCCAACAGTCTGATTTGTACATGTGTTATTCGTTCACTTACTGTAATATGTATGTATGTACTGAATGTGTGTGTGTGTGGGTGAGTGGGTGGGTGAGTGGGTGCATGTGTGTACGTATGTACTAGATAACGTATATGTGTACATGTAGTACGGTATGTGCAGCCATGTATGAATGAGTATGTGTTGTATTGCCTTTTAAGGCATACATTATGGGACAGTACATAACCTTTCTGTATATCATAACATATTGTATACATACGTACAGGTCTTGTTATCTGTTACGTATGTATGTACATGCGTATGTGGTAATTGGTGCCGAATATGTACACGTCCTTTGTTCTGACGTAGTGTGGTTGTGTATGGGCTGGGGGGGGGGGGGGGATGGGAGAGTGCATCCATACATGATTGTTGCACCTGGTTTGTTGCTGTTGCTGACTCTGACCTCTCATTGGCCAATCCAATCTGCCCAATCCAAATGTACATGATTAACAGCATCCGTAGCTGTTGTTCCATGGAAGAAGCAACTCAGTGTTATTGCGTTTACAAGGCGAATAATCTCTGTACACATACGCATAGCTTGTGCTTTTACAAATGGCCAATTCTCCACTGGTGCCTAGAGCAATGATGTGTGACCTCTCACCCAAGCATTCATACACACGTTTCTACGTACACAGTGTTCCAGACGTACATGCGTACTTACGCACAATACTAACGTGTTTAAAGTGCTTCGGTGAGCATTCTTGATTGACGAAAAGACTTGGTCAGCAACAGCGACAATCTTCAATGTAGCCTTCTCATGTGCTATTTGTGACTGTTCTGTGTAAGGCCATGGTGTTCCTGAACGCTGATGCCTAGGTGAGGTGGAGGGTAGAGTGAAGATGGAAGTAAGAAAGGGCTGCTTTTATGTCCTTTTCACTCTTTTGTAGCTGGTACTTTGGGAAGATTCGGAGACAAGATGCGGAAAAGAAGCTTCTTTCCTCAGGCAACATTAGCGGGACATACTTGATTCGTGAGAGTGAAAGCCAGCCTGGAAATTTCTCCCTCTCTGTTCGAGAGGGCGACACCGTCAAGCACTATCGGATTCGTAAGGCAGATACAGGTGCCTTCTACATTGCCCCTCGCACAATGTGCAACACACTGGACGAACTTGTTCGTCACTACCAAGGAACCGCTGACGGCCTTTGCACAAAGCTCACCAACCCATGTCCGAAGACTGAAGCACCGCGAACTAAAGATCTCGCTTACAACATCAAAGATGAGTGGGAAATTGATCGTACATCCGTTCAGTTGACCCGTAAGTTGGGGGCGGGGCAGTTTGGGGAGGTGTGGCAGGGAATGTGGAACGACACTACGCCAGTGGCAGTGAAGACCCTCAAACCAGGAACTATGTCTCCCACCGACTTTTTGGCTGAGGCTCAAATTATGAAGAAGCTGCAACATGAGAAGCTGGTTCAGCTGTATGCTGTCTGCACTCAAGAAGAACCCATCTACATTGTCACAGAGCTGATGAAGCATGGCTCTCTTCTTGACTATCTTCAAAAGGGAGAGGGACGCAATTTGAAACTGCCAGAGCTCGTTGATGTAGGAGCTCAGGTTGCCAGTGGGATGGCCTACTTGGAGGCCCAGCACTTCATCCATCGTGATTTGGCTGCAAGGAACGTCTTAGTTGGGGATGGAAACATCGTCAAGATTGCTGACTTTGGCCTCGCACGTTTGATCCAGGATGACGAGTACACTGCGCGTGAAGGAGCCAAGTTCCCCATCAAGTGGACTGCCCCCGAGGCCGCCCTCTACAACCGCTTCACCATCAAGTCCGACGTGTGGTCGTATGGCATCCTCCTTACAGAACTCGTGACCCACGGGCGCATCCCCTATCCCGGAATGACCAACGGTGAAGTGCTAGCCAAGGTCGAACAAGGTTACCGCATGCCGCCTCCGCCTGGATGCCCCGATCCGTTGTACCAGATCATGCTGGCTTGCTGGAAGCAAGACGCAGAGGAGCGGCCTACATTTGAATACCTCAAGTACCAACTCGAGGACTACTTTGTGTCTGCCGCTGAGGAGGCTTACCGTGTTGTGCAATAAACCCGCACACCATTTTGTGACTCAGGGGTATCCCTCCTTACATCTGTTAACCTCTCACTCAAATACATTATGTAATAATAATAAAACATGCGCGTGAGTCATTATATATTATACGGCCTTCTACGGTAGCGTAACTCTGACTGTTGTGTGAGTATCTTAAAACAAGAGTTATTATTGAATTTTCACATTGAATGTATTAGTTTTATATGCAATGTAATATTACTGTTGTAATGTTATACTAACGATGCATCATTTATTTAGGAAGTGTGTACTGTATAGTATTATTTACATTATATTATTTGTATGTGTTTTCTTAGTCATCTGGCCGTATTATTTTGAAGCCATGGTTAATATGTATGGATTCCTACGTATGAACAAACAAAGTGCACGTACGTACATATTTACGTAGTTGTGATGAGGTTAAGACATTTTGTGGAGTTCATGGCATACGTAATCGTTGGCAGCCACATACCAACGTGACTGCCTCAGATACCAACTTGAGGACTACGAACTCTGACACGTAGATAGTTGCAGTAGTTCACTTCTGATAGGCTGGCTTCGTTAACTTTCCTAACCCCTGCAAATGACATCCACGCACCTCAAATGGATTGAGGAAACATTCAAACGTATTTATCCATGAGTATATGGTCATTCGGAGTCTAATATTATGTATACAGTTGAGAATCTCACTTTTATAAATCACCTCTACCAATGCAATGCCTATAACAGCTAGTAATCAAAGTTTGCATGCAACTTTACACAATGGCAACATTTGTTGTGGTGTATGCATTTGTGCGTGTGTATGTGTGTGTGTGTGTGTGTGTGTGTGTGTGTGTGCGTGTGTGTGCGTGTGTGTGTGCGTACGTGCGTGCATGTGTGTGCGTGTGTGTGACTTCATCAGAAAAATGTTGGATCCTGCCACCTGTTGGCTGAGTAATGGGTAACTGGCCTTCACACTGTTGTGGTGTTGTTGCACCCTGCAATCACTGACTACGTATAGTATTGGGAGCTGCGGAGGCTCACATGCTAATTACCGTAAGCTCCGTGGTTGCAATACTTCAATCACGTGAGTGTTTGCGGTGTGCAATGGGGAAGCTCTGCAAAGTCCTCCGCAGTCTGGTAAGCGTTTGAACGCTTTGCAAGAGCGTTTAAGCACTTTGCAGGGTCCTTCGCAGCATGTTGAAGGGACCAGTAAACCTAAAACCACTACACGCTAAGATAGGTATATACAACTGTGCCTAAGTATATGCTATGTACATAAGTTCTATACGTGCTGTACCAACATGTATGCAATAGACAATAAGGTTAATTATGTGCATTATGTGTATTAATAATACATGCATATGTTCTCTGACTAGACGTATATCCTGCACTGCTCTCTGTATATGTGTGTAGTACATTCTTTCGTTGAACTGTACTACGCTCCTTGTTGTAAGCTTGTTTGCACTGTGTTCTTCAAAAGTGTGTGTTTACACGTACGTAAATGCATTCACACCATATGGACTGACAGTGTACATATGTATGGCGTTGTAAGAAGGGGAGGATAGAAGGAAGGTGGGAGGGAGGGAGGGGTGGCAGTAGGGAGAGAAGGGAGGGAGGGGTGGCAGTAGGGAGAGAGGGAGGGAGGGGTGGCAGTAGGGAGAGAGGGAGGGAGGGGTGGCAGTAGGGAGAGAGGGAGGGAGGGGTGGCAGTAGGGAGAGAGGGAGGGAGGGGTGGCAGTAGGGAGAGAGGGAGGGAGGGGTGGCAGTAGGGAGAGAGGGAGGGAGGGGTGGCAGTAGGGAGAGAGGGAGGGAGGGGTGGCAGTAGGGAGAGAGGGAGGGAGGGGTGGCAGTAGGGAGAGAGGGAGGGAGGGGTGGCAGTAGGGAGAGAGGGAGGGAGGGGTGGCAGTAGGGAGAGAGGGAGGGAGGGGTGGCAGTAGGGAGAGAGGGGAGGGAGGGGTGGCAGTAGGGAGAGAGGGAGGGAGGGATGGCAGTAGGGAGAGAGGGAGGGAGGGGTGGCAGTAGGGAGAGAGGGAGGGAGGGGTGGCAGTAGGGAGAGAGGGAGGGAGGGGTGGCAGTAGGGAGAGAGGGAGGGAGGGGTGGCAGTAGGGAGAGAGGGAGGGAGGGGTGGCAGTAGGGAGAGAGGGAGGGAGGGGTGGCAGTAGGGAGAGAGGGAGGGAGGGATGGCAGTAGGGAGAGAGGGAGGGAGAAGGGTGGACAGAAGTAGGAATGGAAAGGGAAGGCTGGACTTGAGCAGTATACTCCTTTGATGGAAGGAGGTGCTGCTACGTACGTACGTACGTACGTACGTACGTATGTACATGTGATGACCGTGCCTGCATGTCATCCTGCCACTAGCCAATCATCTGCTGCTACGTACATGCGTGTATTCTAGTAACGTGCCAAGACTACCTTCATGCAGAATGGCCAACTCATCTATTTCGGTATATCATTTATAGTCATTTAGGCCATTCGTGCATGAGAGCACTATATATAGACTGCCTCAAATCTCTTATTTATACACATTCAATGCCGGCCTATTATAAATACAAAACTGCAAGTGCACATAGGTGCACATGTATGTTCAGTTGTTGCCACAACTAGCTTGCGGACATGCTTGGTATGCTGCCCTTGTGATGTGTCAATGTGTCAGTGTTTGGCAGTGGTGTGCTCACATGCGTTCGTCCTTGCATTCTCGCAGCTGGTACTTTGGTAAGATACGGAGGCAAGATGCCGAGAAACTGCTACTTCAAGCAGGAAACCCAAAGGGGACTTTCCTCATGAGGGAGAGCGAGAGCCAACCTGGAAACTACTCACTTTCCGTTAACGACGGCGCACAAGTGAAGCACTATCGCATCCGCAAAGCAGACAGCGGTGCCTATTACATCGCCCCACGCACCATGTGCCAAACACTAGATGATCTAGTGGCACATTACCAGCAGCAACCCGATGGTCTGTGTGGAATGCTCACGGTAGCGTGTCCGAAGCACAGTGCACCCGTCACAAAGGACCTTGCTTACAACATGAAGGACGAGTGGGAGGTTGATCGTTCTGCCATCCAGTTTAATCGTCGGTTGGGGGCGGGGCAGTTTGGGGAGGTGTGGCAAGGCATGTGGAATGGGACCACTCCTGTTGCAGTGAAGACACTCAAACCGGGAACAATGTCTCCCTCCGATTTCTTACAAGAAGCACAACTCATGAAGAAGGCACAGCACCAGCACTTGGTTCGGCTCTACGCTGTTTGCAGTCAGGAAGAGCCCATCTATATCATCACTGAACTTATGAAGCATGGGAGTCTCCTGGACTATCTCCAGAAGGGAGAGGGAAGAAGGTTGATTGTCCCACAGCTCATTGACATTGCAAGACAAGTTGCTGACGGAATGGCTTTTCTCGAAGCCCACCATTACATCCACCGAGATCTCGCAGCTAGGAATATTTTGGTGGGAGAGGCAATGATTGCCAAGATTGCTGACTTTGGCCTCGCACGTTTGATCCAGGATGACGAGTACACTGCGCGTGAAGGAGCCAAGTTCCCCATCAAGTGGACCGCCCCCGAGGCCGCCCTCTACAACCGCTTCACCATCAAGTCCGATGTGTGGTCGTACGGCATCTTCCTCACTGAGCTGATCACAAAGGGACGCATTCCATACCCAGGAATGACCAACGGCGAAGTGCTAGCGAAGGTGGATCAGGGCTACCGTATGCCCTGCCCTCCAGGATGCCCCGATCAGCTCTACCAGATCATGCTGACGTGCTGGAAGGCCGAGGCCGACGACAGACCAACCTTTGAGTCCCTCAAGTACCAGTTCGAGGATTACGACACCTCTGCGGGAGGCCAGTACAAGACAATAGCGTGATTCCTTGCTTCTGCAAATCTGTTATGGATCATCTAGATCAAGCACCGACAGACTGTACAGGCACATATACATACTACATCTCATATTATATAGGCAGTGTGTGTGATATGCTGACACTGAAGCATATACTATTATAATTATATATTTAGTCAACATAATTGGTGTGAAGCAATCACTCTAATTAATCAGATATCACTGGTGATAAACTTTTCTTTATGTTTGGACCCTGTACCTATAGCCACCACCTTAACTTTGATGGAATAATGTAATGTTCTACTAATTACTGTGTTCTGATGAGTGAATAATGATGGATCTGACATGTACACCTGATTCATGCGTGCACACATCCCATCACGTTGAAGCTTGTTAATCATTTTGCATGCACTTGCATGGTGTGCTTGGGTAGCCATAGATACAATGTATGTAATGTGCGATGTGTTGCAAGCAGCTAAAGGTTCCTCCATGAAAATTATATATAATTATATATTATAATATAGAAATATGGTATGGTATAATACAATGAAGAATAATTAATAAATAATTAATGAAAATTAATGAGTAATTACAGTATATTCATTATAATTATTTATGCATATCGATCACATCACCATCAGTGCATGTGTGTATATATACGTATGATCAAGCCAAATATCATATATACCCACACAAATGTGCACAAATGGAACCACGTATTGCAGTACATACGTACATCTACGTATGCTCACATGCCAACACACACACTCACACACACACACACACATTTGCATAATTTATTGCTCTTAATATTATATCTATAATATATACTCCTCCTCCTCCTCCTCTAGTCACCTTGCCCTAATAAGGACATGGGGCAGGACCCAGGCAGTAGCTCAGCTCAGTACTCACATGCATGCATACGCACACACATTTGCACAAATGGAAATGTGTATTGCAGTACATCTATACCCACATGTGTACATACACACACACACACACACACACACACACACACACACACACACACACACACACACACACACTGCATGCTCTGCAAACAGTTGATCTGACATACTATATGCAACAGGTGAACACTAAGTGACAGTAAATGTGTGCCAATGACATTTTGTCTTCTCCCTAGTTGTGAGAGGCCAGTGTGTCTGCCACACATTAATGCACAACTAGCAGTCCATTAGAGAACAGACAAACCATATAATACGGCAATTATGTATTCACACACACACGTACCTTTCAATACTTTTCTGTACGTTCACAGTTTGTTATTGAATGAATGTGGTTACAGCTCCGGCCATAGTAGATGATTCACAGGATGGCTTATAATTAGCTGCACACACAGAAGTGCCCTTAACTAGTCAGGACTGCACGCTGTACCTACGTACAGTACTGTATTTCCTGCATGCGTACGTTCACTATGAATTTAACCAGTGGCAGCAGTCAGTGTCAGCCTACATACTGGTCCTTCTAATGGTGAAGCACGTTTGAGTCACCAGTGGTCAGGTGGAGTTCTCAGTTGTACTGGAAGAATGGGGAACTACATTAGATCTCACTCCAAGACGGGCAGGTCCCGAAGAGGACACACCGGCAGCCACTCCAGACGCATGTCGTCTTCCAGCATGTTAAGAAGTAGGCTGGACGTGACTCGTTGTACCTCAATGGATGGAATCAGTTCACTGTCGACGATCAAGCACCAGCAGAGGGCCCCTATGGATAGTCAGAAGGAAAGATCACCGCCAGACATCAACAGCCTTCCATTTTTAGCCATCACGGATCATTCTCCCTGTGGTTACGGAGATATCAGTTTGCTGCAAGGGGAAGCCATTTTGATGCATGGGCGGGTGGCTGAGTCAGGGTGGTGGTACGGCGAGTCAGTCATGACGGGGGAGTGTGGCTACATCCCCAGCGCAGCGGTAGCACCTCTGGAACGGCTACAGTCACTGGAGTAAGTATAATTACACGTATTATGACATATGACGTATGTGACATCAGCTGTCTTCCTGTCCTGACTGTCACATGCATGGTGGTGCACGTACGTGTACTGTCACAATAATCTTAAAACTGATTGAGTGGCTATATAGGTATATCTGACATGTCAAGTGCGTATTTCGCACACACTAGCCAAAATAGGGAACTGTCTTGCTTGTCATTATATATGCATGTCATTGGGAGCTTGTCATTATTCGCTGATGATGGTAGCTTTATGCTACCGAAACTTTGGAAAACACAAGTTCCCATTTGGCTAGTGTGTGTGAAATATATACTTGGCATGTAAAATAATGGTGACATGTATGTAGCCAGCATTGAGCATACCCACATTTTTATAAATTATAGTAGTCACAAGGCTATGAATATGTGTACAATAAGAACATACAGTGTACAATAAGAACATATAAATTAGATATAAGTATATACACATGATTGCACCACTAACCTGCATGCAATTTAGTAACAAGTGCTCTTCTCTTACACACTTGCATGTGTATAGGTGGTACTCTGCCCAAGGCAGTGACTACCGGCTGTCAGAAGACATGCTCATTCCGGGGAACCCAAACGGGACGTTTTGCATCACTGCAACGCTAGACATGCCAGGGATGTTTGTGCTAGCAGTCTTGGACGATGGAGTGCAGCAGCTCTATCCCATAACACAAGGACAAGGGGGGGACATGAGGTGGTTTGTTGACACAGAAGGTGTGAAGGATGTGAAGTTTCGTAGTCTGGATAAGCTTGTGGACTACTTCACACACAACAGTGGTCTCACAACCCGTCTCTCCTATCCCTGCCCTCGAATAAAAGGACAGAGGTAAACAATGGTTCATTTCCTCAATGTTGTACGTATTTATGATGCACTCAAAAGCAGTAAACACGCAATCGCAACACCACCAAAGGCAAAACAACATGCAATCTTACATTTATACTGTATTCACCTATACAGCAGCTTGCCACAAGAGAATCAATTTAAATCGCTTGTTGAGAGACAGATGGGCACAAACGTGCTAAAAAGACACTACTGTTCATCAGATTCTGTTCACTCTGCTTGGTTATATATAGCATCGATTTCCTCTTTCAATCGAAACTATATCAATATGAAAATTGAAAATGAGAGCATGTCTTATTTTCATTCTGTTTATGTATCCACGCAGCTAACACAAAGATCGGCATGAAAGTTATTAGGCATGCTGGAGTTGATAGTAGGATGATTATTTTGGACGATCAAGCACGCCAACAAATGACTCATCACTTCCAATTGTCACTTTAATGCAACGTTTCAGGCATCACATGGGCGTCCTGGCACAGTCCTGTCACAGTCCTGTCACAGTCCTGACACAGTCCTGACACAGCCTAACAGCTGTATGTCTGACAAAGCCTGTGATGGGCGAAACGTTACATTGAAGTGACAATAGGAAGTGACGAGTCATTTGTTAGCGTGCTTGATCGTCCAAAATAGTCATTCTACTATCTAGCACAAAGACTGTTTCACCACAAAATAGACTAGTTTGCTGTAACATGCAACATGCAACAACCTTACACACAGCATGTGGGTGACAACAAGCTTTTATCACACTAGAAACAAATACCAGTACTAATTACATAACAGGTATCCATTTATTATTGTAGCCACAAATGCAATAGTATACGCCAATAGGTGATCTAGGACTTGCAAAATGGGAGCATTTTAATTATTCCTTGAAGTTCACATGTTGACTTGAGCACATGCACAGATTAAGTACTATAATACAGTAGACCCTTTCTATAAAGGACACTCTAAATAAGGGACACCTCTCTATTGAGGACACTGTCTGCAGTCCCAACCACATAGAGCTGTGTACAAATCTACCTCTGAATCAGGGACACCTCTCTACATACAGGACAGCCACCTGGATCCCTATGGTGTCCTTTATGCACAGGTTCCACTGTATATACACCACTAAGGTTGTTTTCTCCCAACTGTTCCTACAGGTGGTTCTTTGGACGTGTGAGGCGACAGGATGCTGAGAAACAGCTCAGGTGGCTTGGATCAAGTACGGGAACCTTCCTGATTCGTGAGAGCGATGCACAACCCGGGTGCTTTGCTCTGTCTCTGCATGATGGGACGAGTGTGAAGCACTATCGCATTAGAAGAGCTGACAGCGGAGGATTCTTCATTGGCCCCAACAAGATATTCCGCAATTTAGATGCTTTAATCAGGCACTATCAGAGTTCCGCAGACGGTCTGGTGGTGCAACTCGGACAGCCTTGCTCTAAGGAAGAACTGCACAGTGCCCTGCTCCCGTGCAATGAACTGACAAAAATGGACACATGGGAGATTGACAAAGGGACAGTTGAGCTTCAGACAGTCCTTGGAGCAGGCCAGTTTGGAGAGGTCTGGTATGGTGTATGGAATGGTACCATTCCAGTTGCAGTGAAGACTCTAAAACCAGGCACAATGGATCCCACAGACTTCTTGGCTGAGGCTCAGATCATGAAGAAGCTGCGATATGCTAAGCTGGTTCAGCTGTATGCTGTCTGCACTCAAGAAGAACCCATCTACATTGTTACCGAGCTAATGACACACGGCAGTCTACTGAAGTATCTTCGAGCGGAGGAAGGCAAGAAGTTACATCTCGCTCAACTCATCGACATTGCAGCACAGATAGCTGATGGAATGGCCTACTTGGAGGCACATAACTTCATCCACCGTGACCTAGCAGCCAGAAATATCTTAGTTGGGGATGGGCTTATGGTCAAAGTGGCAGATTTTGGGCTTTCACGATTCATTTGCAGTAGTAATTATCATGCTAGGGAGGGTACGAAGCTTCCTGTCAGGTGGACAGCACCGGAGGCCATATTTTACAACTGCTATAGTGTCAAATCTGACGTGTGGTCATTTGGAGTGGTTCTAATGGAACTCGTCACCTATGGACAGTGCCCTTATCACGGAATGAGCAAAGCAGAGGTTTTGGCAAGGATCGAGGGAGGCTATCGAATGCCAAAGCCTGACAGTTGTCCTGAGGCCTTGTATCATACTACCCTCACTTGTTGGAGGCAAGAGCCACAGGAAAGGCCAACATTTGAGTACCTAAAATACCTCCTCGATGACTACTTTATCTCAGCAGAGGAGGGCACGTACGTGGGAGCAATGTGAACTGCCTGCTTTGACTTCATGCCAAGTAACAACACATGTCACATTTTCACCTTGTCTCCCATAGCTCTATTCATAGTACGTATTTCGTACTATGATTCATACGTAACTTTGAATGCTTTGTACAATGGCGCTAATCAGGGCTGAAACACAGATTCAAGAATCATTTCCATTATAGTAACACTGCAGCTGTAAGACAGAGTAAGGCTGGGTGTGACCCCCTATCCCCTAGGCAACCTAGCTTCAATTCAGTTTGCAGCATGGACAGAATTAGATCAACTGGTCCTTCAGTTTCGGTCTTAGCTTTGTATGAGAGGAGGGAGCCATTGTATATGTGTGCACCTTCTATTTCAACCACAACACCAAACACATGGGTATACCTAAAGCATGCTATACACTAAACCAGATGCTGCAAATCATTCGAAGCTCTTCAAACGGTGCTTCAACAGGGGCAGGTTTGCACTCAACTAAGAAAGGAGAACAGTACAAAGCGTCTGCTGTTCCTGCATTTAATGGTGTCCTTACACATTCAACATCACCTTGCACCAGTAGCAGGAAGTAACACCTGGCTAAATTGAAACAGAGGGCACAGTCTGAGTGTAAAAAGCAAACACAGCAAACAATGCTGTCCCATTCACACTGGTGAGGAAATGCAAGACTCCCTCCTTCCTCCTACAGTCATGTATGCTAAACATTGTACTACAAGGAACCAGTCAACAACCACCACCTATTGTCCTCGCATGCAGCTGTCCTTTGTATGTGAGTACACAGAGGGGTGGCTGGTTTAGTGCTCCTCCCCAGGAGGGTGCGTACATGTGTGGCTTGTACACAGAGGTGGCTGCTTTAATGCTTCTCCACAGGAGGGTGCGTACATGTGTGGCTTGTACACAGAGGTGGCTGCTTTAGTGCTTCTCCCCAGGAGGGTATGTACATGTGTGGCTTGTACAGAGGTGGCTGTTTTAGTGCTTCTCCCCAGGAGGGTGTGTACATGTGTGGCTTGTACAGAGGTGGCTGTTTTAGTGCTCCTCCCCAGGAGGGTGCGTACATGTGTGGCTTGTACAGAGGTGGCTGCTTTAGTGCTTCTCCCCAGGAGGGTGCGTACATGTGTGGCTTGTACACAGAGGTGGCTGGTTTAGTGCTCCTCCCCAGGAGGGTGCGTACATGTGTGGCTTGTGCACAGAGGTGGCTGCTTTAGTGCTCCTCCCCAGGAGGGTGCGTACATGTGTGGCTTGTACACAGAGGTGGCTGCTTTAGTGCTTCTCCCCAGGAGGGTGCGTACATGTGTGGCTTGTACACAGAGGTGGCTGCTTTAGTGCTTCTCCCCAGGAGAGTGCGTATGTGCATGGCTTGTACACAGAGGTGGCTGCTTTATAATATGGCCAGACTGCAGTGTTTTAGCACCATGTTAGCTATTTGGGACAGGGTGGCTAGGTGCTTTAGAGAGATGGTGGCCACACTAACAGTTTCCTGTATGAGACCCACACATTTATGTCAGCAATATAAAACTGAGTGATCATTCGCACACACATATCAGATCAGAAAGGATGCTTTCATCAACTCATTAAGCATAAATACATCCACACTATTAATTGTCTCATAACCATACATGATACACACACACACATATATATATATATATACATTGCAGGATTAATATCTTGGCAGGTCTTGATTATCTTGACATACTACATAAAGTACAAAGTAACACCTGACCTAAGTAGCTTACTCGGGATAGAGCATAGCGTTCACAGGACTTGCTAGCAACGTCACTCCCGAGGTTTGGTGAACTTGGAGATTGCTTTGAACATGCCGCGCAGCATCTTGCCAAACCAGTAGATATTAAGCAAGTCAAATGCCGGATAAACAACAAATGCCCAACAGTATATAGAGATATGAATATTGGCCATTCTGGGATCCATGTAGGAGTTGTACATCCACACCCAGTGAATGGGTATGACCGCAATTCGACACAAGAAGAAGGTAGCTACCATGGTTACTGATACAACAATGTAGAACTTGCCATGTGGTCTCTTAAGCATGTGCAGGACCACAAAGAGGTTCACAACATTGGTGGAGAGCTCGTTGGTGTGCCTATACACAACATAGAAGACCATCTGTCGTAAGTAGAGGGAAATGGCAGTGCCGGAGGCAGATACGAAGTGGTGTGCTAGGTTTCCCTTGTCGACACGCATCACAGGGTCCAGAAGAACTAGGATATAGTCCCCGTAAAAGTACCCGAGTGATATTTCCAGCACTTGTTCTGCCCTTCTTGATGGACTGAAAAGCCTGTCTTCCCATAGCTTTTGATCCACAAGCAGCAAGTATACGGCGGAAAGGAACGTGAACGAGGCGTGAATGGATGAGCCGATTCGTGTATTAAAGTCTCCCTTCTTCTTCCCCAAGTCCTTATAGCCATCAACAAAGAGGCTACCAATTATTGGAGAAATAACAAGTCCGCACACAAGGGTGGCAACACACCCAGCTAATACGTACACTGTGAAGAGGCTGGATGCCGCGTTACTTAGCCACTGCATCATCTCCTAGTAGCTTGTAAAGCTCCCAGCCGACGATTTGGGTGCATGTGTCACTACGCATGCGCACAAAACTATCGCGCACTTATTTCATACAGCGATTTCGTCATCTTTCTATTATTAGCACTCTTCGTATTTGGAACGCTCACATGATTCCAGTCTGGCCGGAGTCTGCGACGGAGAAGGCTTAGACGACGTATTTAGCAGCTGTGTATGAAAGAGAGCGCGAGCTTACGGCTAAACAACTCTAGAAAGGAAGAAGACTTTACGACTAAAAGAGGAAGAATGAACAACACACCTTTGCCAGCCTGCCCGAAGATTGTGAAGTGGATCTTCGTTTTCTTTAACGTTCTTTTTGCTATCCTTGGGATTGTGCTCATCGCTTTGGGATCGTGGTTGGTGGCAACTGGAAATGAATTTGTGGAAAGGGCGGGAGGCGTAGACAATCTTCCCGCGGTTGTTTCAGGCACAGCGCTGGGAGGGGGTGCATTGATAATTATTTGCGGCCTGATCACATTCATCCTGGCCGCTCTTGGCGTGTTTGGAGGCATCTGCCAGGCTCGACCGCTACTGGTCATTTTCGCGGTGGGTCTGGTTATCATCGTCGTGATCGAGTTCATCGGAGCTGTAGTGGTTTTCTTGGCGTTTGGCCCATTGGACATCGCCAGCAGCGTGACAAACAGGATGAGGGAGTCGCTTGAACTCTACCGAGAGCCTGTTCAGAACGAAGGGGCGAATATCCTCGTTAATGGCATTCAGACCGGCTTTTCCTGCTGCGGGTTTAACTCATCTGATGACTGGTTGCCTACTACTTTCTTCAATCTCACTAGTCGTCTCCCTGACAGTTGTTGTACTGGCGCCCCTTCTATGCGTTGCCTCATTAACTCTACGGAGATTCATACGGATGGATGTACCTCGGCCGTTGTGGCAGCTTTGAGCAACAACCGCTTTGTTGCAGTTGCGGTTGGCGTTGTAGCAATCCTCATCCTTCTGGTTGAAATCTGTGGCATTGTCATCGCCTGTGGCCTCTGCTGCTGCATTCGCAGTGCCAAGCTTACGCTCGTGTGAGCCAGCCGCTAAGAAGATATCCACAGCAAGATAGAACATGAAAGTAGAGTAGTGTAACATGCAACTGCTGTGCTAACTTTTGTTGACACACAATGTAATAGATAGGCTTGTATGCATGTGTAACTTTAATCACATAGTACATGATGGAGCTGTATTCTGGTGTATTGCATTGGAGGTGGACAGGCTGTGTATTGCTTGGAGCTGTTGGTCATTGCTATGTACATCATGCAGCAAAGAGTGGGACGATTAGTGGTCCTGTGTTGATTGCAAATTTTGGTTCTTTGTTTGCTAAAATGGACTACCGAAGTGTGATCGTTCAGCGCCGTGCATGCTCTACCGTACACAGCATAGCTACTGTGCGTTGTGTGCAGTACTAATTGATATTAGACCACCATTCTGCGCATGCGCAGTGTCACGCCCTGTATAATAACGATACACGTGTACTAATCGCCCGTGCACCATGTAAGTAGCAAGATATGAACCTTTCGCGTTTGTTAGATGTCGTGCATCCAATGCTACTCTCTATCTTCTGCCTTTGCTTGTAGTAAGGAAATCCGTGTTCACCTGCACAGCCATGGCCGCGGACGGGTAAGCAATTCGCATACACCTACAGGCCCGTACGGAGGGGGGGTTCGTTGGGTTCGTACGAACCCCCCTCCGGTACCTGTGGCAAACAAAAATCAGAATCTAACCATTTTGTAGCAGTCCAAGAACTAATCGAGGGATCAGAACTCTAAGCATCGCTTAAACGTCTTGAAGTTCCGTCGTATGCATTATACCACCGCACTGTCCTCCATTTTGTTATGACGTCATTGGGTGACTGCTACTCCTTGCTGCGACAGCAGCATTGGATTAGAGTAGATACAAACCTTTTTCTCTAAGAGAGTCGATTCAACCGGTAGACCTGATAGTCAGTAGCTGATATCTAAAGCACCTTTGTTAGTCTGCAATTATAATATACCCACCTCTATGAAAACAGGCCCTTGCGATCGCGATGATGAACCTAACAATAATTTGTGATGCACTCAGACTGAAGAGAGACTTACAACTCTTGGACCCATACATTCACACTATCATGCAGGCATTGATGTGGACACGGTTTGCAAATTATTTTTACAGAAACATCCCCGTAGAATGGAGGCTGCAAGCCTACTTTTTGAGTAATTGATTTTATGTATGTACAATGAACATGTTACACTGGGGTATTGTTTCATATTAATGGTCTCTCTTCATGTTCTCTATAAAATTGTTTATTCTTGCACGCTGTCATGACTGAATAATAGCATTAGAACATACAACATTAAAATGCCAAAAATTCAATGGGAATTTTTTCCGCAATGTAACCCCCCTTTTCAAAACCCTGCGTACGGGCCTGACCTACCATAGTAGGCTTTATGTGTTAATGAGGAAAGAGAGGAAATATATTGCAGCGAAAGGCACCATACCGGCAAGGAGCGAAGGAACGTACCAGAAATGCCACTGCTTTGAGAGATTTTGCACCATGTTTTTCTAGAACCTGCTGTAGAGACCCAATGGCGCCTTATAAGAGTTTAATGGTATACTCACCTGTTTGCCATCGTTTGAGTGATGTTGCATGCTTTGTCAGTATTCCAGAACGTCTCTGCTGTTTAGAATTACAATGAGCACTATTTGTGGGCTTGGACAAGTGGTAATAACGCTGTCCAGTTAAGCGAGGTAGTCCCTGCCATTAGGGGAGGCAGTGGGCATACACAGTAGATATAATGCTGATACTTTACTTAATGTGTTTGGCCTTTTCATTTGAATACCTGTAGTGCATGTGCATGTGTATGTGCATGTGCACTGAAAACACTTGCCTAATGAAAGTATGTTGTATTTTGCACTTTGAGTATCAGTTACTCAGTGAAGTGTCAACTAACTGAGCATGCATTGCATGCAGTATTGGCAACCAAATCTGTGTTTGTTTGAGTTTTCATCTGCAAGTGTGTGTTTGCGTATGTGCGTATATATTACTAATGAAGTTACACTGGTATCATATTGCTTAACCACTATACTGTAAGCATAGCCCAAGCACTTGTGCAAACAGCTGTGTGTGCGTGCGTGCGTGAATGTGTGTGTATGTTTTCACAATGATTCTCTGTCATGAACAGTTTCGGTCTATCTCAGTCAATTTAATTCAGGCAATGCCAAGTTGAACCCATATCAATGCTTTCATCTTCATCCCTCATTCTTCTGTTTCGAACAGAGATGGAGCACCTCAGGGAGGTAGCATTGAGACTGCTCTCCAACAGGTTCTGAAGACGGCTCTCATCCACGATGGGCTGGCTAGAGGACTGCGCGAGTCAGTCAAGGCCTTGGACAAGTGAGGACTAGCAGTTGTACTTGTCATGTGTTCAATTCAGTGGTAGAGGATGGCTGCTGTAGACAGGTGGCTGCCTTATACAGTGACCACTATAGACAGGTTCTAGTACATGATACTATTGGACCCAGGGGAGGCTGGCTGCTGTAGACAGGTGGCTGCCTTGTACAGTGACCGCTATAGACAGGTCCTACTGTGTTCAATTCAGTGCTCTCTTGGGGAAATGAGTTAGGATAGGTGCAATGGGATCAGCCTAGTGGATGTGGAGGGATAGAGACCTCCCCACACCAGTACTGATGTGTTGTTACGCACTTTCTGTCATGTGGCTGACTCTTGCTGTGGTACTGTCCACACCACATGACTACAGTGGTACCTTTCAAGGAGGGTACAGTGCTAGTTTTGTAGTTCCAAAGAAGGTTTTTAGAGAGTAAGAAAGCATCTGCACTGTGTGGATGTGTACTGTAGTGTAGGGTCTTAGTGGAGTCAGCTTCACTTGAGGAGGAGGGGAAGGCCCAGAATGCTCTGCACTGTGTGTTTTCTGCATGTACGTACCAGCAACTGCTCACCATGTTTGACAGACTGTGATGCGTGGACATGAACCTATTGTTTTGAAACATGTCGACCTATCCCACAGCAGCCTTGTGACAGTGTGTACTGCTTGATAATGTGTGGTGTTGTTGACCATGAATGTATGCTGCTCGTCTTGAGATTGTTTCTCCTTACAACCTCTCACCCTCTTGGCTGTTTCGCCATGCAGACGTCAGGCAATGTTGTGTGTCTTGGCCGAGAATTGTGGAGAGGAAGCTTACAAGAGGCTCATTGTAGCTCTGTGCAAGGAACACTCCATCTTGATCCTCTATGTGAGTTACTGAGGATGTGACAGTCATGTGACCCTCATGTGACAGTCATGTGACAGGGTGATGATGTAAGAAACTATATTAAGTTTGTTACAAATTGGCTAAACTAATTGAGGCCTTCCTGTGAAATTTGAGGTCTATCTATTCTCCATTTACCCTGTGACCATTACTGTGGGAAAGTATGAGACAAGGTGTCATGTTTCAGTAGATTTTGAGCAGTTCTAGCCGTGATGCTGCATGCGTATCATACTGTACCATGCTCGAGTGCTCATTTGCGTCCAGACTGTTTGTAATGTGCACTCAGCACTTTGTACACGTTGTGACGCTTTGTGTTCTATTGTGTGCCGAGGATTCAACTTGGTAAACCGCAGGTTTCACTATGGTTGGTTGTCATTCTGTTACCGACATCTCTTTCAGTACTATGTCCTTTCAGTAGTTTTCCTCTATGTGTTGCAGCTGTTTCGTGACGTCTTTAAGTTGCAGATGAACTTTGCACATGGCAATTGGTC
>OX465041.1:5177818-5180566 GCA_949841015.1 Aplysina aerophoba
TTGCTGTTCTGCAGCTGCCGTGTTGTTGCATGTAGGCAGCAGCAGTGCATTCGGAGGAGGCAGCAAATTGCGCAGAGTAACAAAACCTCATCAGTGATTATGATCATCATTCAATAAAGGTCATATCTCGTCTCCTCTGTAGGAGCCTGTAACCTTACATACAATATGGCTAAAGCACTGTCTAGA
Source organism: Aplysina aerophoba (assembly GCA_949841015.1). Classification (NCBI taxonomy): domain Eukaryota; kingdom Metazoa; phylum Porifera; class Demospongiae; order Verongiida; family Aplysinidae; genus Aplysina; species Aplysina aerophoba. The sequence continues at coordinate 5,178,005 of OX465041.1, forward strand.
GGACTGGGATCCGGTGCATTATCCAGAGCAGCACTTGGTATAATTGACGAGTATATGATGGTGTACAACAAGCCTCATGTTATGCTTAGAGGTAGGGGTAGAGGTAGAGGTAGGGGTAGGTACATGACTATGATGTCATATGTTGTACACAAAGTGCTGGACAATGACCTGAGTGCTAATGATAGTAGTCTAATGGGTCTAAAGTCTAATGGGTTGGATAGTGCACCTGCTCTGAGAGCTAATGATGTGTGATGAAGTCTAATGGGTTCCTCTGGGAATCCCCCCGGCTAGTGTAGTTTCAGATTACAGAGGAATGAGTATACCTAACCACACAGAGATACATAAAGTCTAATGGGTTAGTACTTAAAATTGTCACATCATAACTTTCTTGGTCTTTCGCTCCATCCTGCCCTGTACTCAAGTTATCCTTTATAAAAGTGTTCCACCAACTGACAGACTAACTGACTAATGTTGCTAGTAGTACATTTTCACTTTTTTTTTTTTTACTAGCAGGCTACATGCAGCTGCCAGTGATGCTAGTGTTCTCCTTTGTAGACCTTGTGTGAGAGCTGACATTGAGTACTTTGGGTTGTTTCCTCACGTTCCATATAATGACATGTTATACGTACGTATGAAGCGAGGGCTTCTCCACTGGCGCTGCTGGAATCGGAGAACCCCCCCCCCCCCCTTTATCATATTATACGTGCTGTATGTTTGGACAGTAGCGAGTGTCATGACTCACATTTATTCCATGCATGCTGAATACTTCATCACACGGCAAGCTGCATGTCACAATGTGTATGCTGAATATAGTAACCACATATGCTGGAATTCCCTTCACATGAGCTGTGTGCTTTAATTATTTTTAAATATATATGTACATGCGTAGCAGTTTAGTGGGTGTACTTTACGAGTAACTCATTTTAATGTATTGTGCTATCCTTGTATAACCTATGCTGATCTGAAACTTGCTGTTGACTATACATTACTATGATACATTGACTATACATTACTATGATACATTGACTATACATTACTATGATACATTGACTATACATTACTATGATACATTGACTATACATTACTATGATACATTGACTATACATTACTATGATACATTGACTATACATTACTATGATACATTGACTATACATTACTATGATACATTGACTATACATTACTATGATACATTGACTATACATTACTATGATACATTGACTATACATTACTATGATACATTGACTATACATTACTATGATACATTGACTATACATTACTATGATACATTGACTATACATTACTATGATACATTGACTATACATTACTATGATACATTGACTATACATTACTATGATACATTGACTATACATTACTATGATACATTGACTATACATTACTATGATACATTGACTATACATTACTATGATACATTGACTATACATTACTATGATACATTGACTATACATTACTATGATACATTGACTATACATTACTATACATTGACTACATTTTTGTGTGTGCTGCTGTCCTCTTAAGGTGCGTATGTGCCACAACCTGAAGCATGACAATGTGAGACTGTTTATGGAGTGGTACGAGACACCGCAGCACATTTGGGTCATCAGTGAACTCTGTTCTGGAGGTAGGGTGTTGTGTGTCTGTGCTTGTGTGTGTGTGTGTGTGTGTGTGTGTGTGTGTGTGTGTGTGTGTGTGTGTGTGTGTGTGTGTGTGTGTGTGTGTGTGTGTGTGTGTGTGTGTGTGTGTGTGTGTGTGTGTGTGTGTGTGTGTGCGTGTTGATGGAACTTTCTTGCTTTCTCCATGAGAATGCGTAACGACTGATGAGTTTGCTGTAACATCAGGGGTCCGTCAGGGGTGTGTGCTGGCTCCTGCTTTGTTCAACCTTTACTTTGACATTGTAATCCGTATGGCCATTGACAAGCATTGCCAAGAAGGACGGGGTGTGCACATTGTGTACCACCCTGATGCGAAGCTAGTTGGCGATCGTAGGAAGATGACTATGGAGACCTTGGCCACTGACCTAGAGTATGCGGATGATATGGCCTTAGTCTCTAGCTCCTGGAGTAACCTAGAAGCAATGATCAGATCTCTCAACTATCAGTGTAATGCCATGGGGCTGACCATTAGTTGCAAGAAGACCAAGACCCTAGCAGTATTACCTTCTCCTTCTTGTCAGCAGCCTGAGCCCATCCTTCTTCACCCAGGTGCAGACCCTGTGGAACCTGTGGCAACTTTCCAGTACTTGGGAAGCACAGTCTCGAAGGATTGTAACACTGGTGCAGAGGTGACAGCCAGGATTGTGAAGGCCTCACAGGCCTTTGGATCACTCACGCGCAAGCTGTGGCTACAACGAAGGATCAAGACCAAAACAAAGCTTCGTGTTTTCTCATCTGTCATCATCCCAACACTTCTATATGGCCTTGAATGTACTGTTCTTCTAGAATCGGAGGTTCATCGCCTACAGAGCTTTGTCATGCGCTGTCTTCGCACCATCTTGTCCATCTCCACCTGGGACAACAAGCGCAATACATCCATCCGCAAGACAGC
>OX465041.1:5185766-5188266 GCA_949841015.1 Aplysina aerophoba
CATGACAGAGAAGATATGCTCACCTTTCTCCCGCACTGCAACAACCCAAGCATGGCCTCTTGGGGAAGAGGAAGGGTTCTCATTACAATGCAGCTACGTGGGGAATTTGTTGAAACAGAAATGCAGAGAATCATGACACAAGACTGCCTCCAACTGTCACAGAAGAAGGCCACCACAATACTGTGGGAGGTGGCCAAAGATGACAGACAGAGTGAGCCTGAGGTGGTGGAAAGCATTGCACAGCAGCTGGATTGTATTCCCCTGGCATTGGTGTCTGCAGCCACATACAAGAAGTTGATGACGAAGAAGAAATCAATGTACACCTGGTCCGAGTATCAAAAGGAGCTTACTACATCTGTGGAGGTTATACACCTTTCCAGCACTCAGTACCAACAAAAGTGTCTTCGTAGTGCTGTCTGGATGACCCTCAAAAAGCTTGCCGATCATAGCACGGTGATGAAGATGGCCTTTGTGGCAGTGAGTTACTGCGAGTACCGAAGCATCCCAGGAGATTTACTGGATAGGTTCATTCGTGGACAGCCAGAATGTGACTTATCAGGTTTGGATCTGAAGATGGCAGAGCTAAGGGAATGTCCCTTTCTCACCTGCGTCGACACACGCACCAGTGGAGAGGAGGGATTTGTTACACTGTATAACATGCATCAAATTACCCACTCTGTCCTTAAGAAACATGCCATTCAGAAATGGGGTGAGAACCTGAATGTGCTAGAAGCATTTCTTCTACCTCTCCTTAAAACATGCCTGCATCATGATGAAGCCCTCAATAAAGGTCCCATTCACTCTGCAAGAAGAGGGTTCTTCAGTGCCCATGTTTTTTCAATTGCACAAACTGCTTCAGAGGTGTACAAGGAAGCAAAGATGCGAAAGTGTCAGTCTGAATGCCTCTGGCGTGAGATTCCTGAGGTGATGTATGTGGCTGTGAAGAATTGCATCCTTTCTCCAAGGTCAATTCACGAACAGGAGGAGCTGCTGAGAGAATGCATTGACATAACAGATTCGGCCGAGATGCGTACATGCGTGAGTCATGAGGAGCATGCTAAGTACCTCTCTGAACTGTCTATGTGCCTTGGAAATGCAGGCAAAGAGTCAGAAGCTCGCGAGAAAGGCCTGAAGGCTTTATCACTCCTGAAGGAGCACAATGCGAGGCCTGAATTGATTGCGTCAGCTCTGCAAAGTGTTGGATGGAGTTTTGGAACTGAAATCGATCTTGGCATTGCCACTATTACGGAGAATCTTCCTTTCGTTAAAGAAGCATTTGGAGAGGACAGTAAGGAGTATGCAATCAGTCTGTTTCACCTAGGAGAGGTTCAGAAGAAGAGGGACAGAAATCAAGCACGAGAGTCATTCGAGCGTGCAGTTTCTATTTTGAAGGACAAAGCCAACGACTCTATTGAGCTGGCCATAGCTCAGAGCTACTATGCCCGTTTTCTTCTCAAGGGAGTGTCCTCAAGTGGCATGAAATTGGCGCTGGAACTTTGCGAAGACAACGTACGCATCGTTGGGAAGCTTGTTGATCGCAATGCAATGCCTTACATTGACATGCTGTTAACCTGGGCACGGGCCTGCTCATCGTGCTTCTATCCAGGAAGGACCCTGGCTGAAATTCCAGAACACCTGGAGACGGTTCGGAGGTACCATCAGAGACCGAGTGCTGAGTGGAGGCTGTCGCTGGTGTTGGCTGTTGCCTACCTGATGAAAGGGAACTTGGATGAATGCATCCCTCTAATGCGAACGTGCATTAAACTGCAGGAGAGAGAGGCACTAGACTTTAGGGTGAACTTTGACGATTCTGCTGGACTGAAATTCGCTGTTTTAGTCCTCCCCGTTGTGAACTGGGTGGTGGTGAAGCCAGCATCTGCGCTGTATTCCACAGTGACACACCTCAGTGCGTTGCTAAGGTCTTATATACGCAATTAGTCCTTAGGAACTGAGTAATATACTTATTTGTTGATTTATACTGTCTGCATTAGCAGTTTTGTTTTGTACATACTACTACTTTTCTTACTCTTTATTTTGTAAGGCACAAACACATGTAACTGTTGATAATTATGTATAATTATAGTAATTGGACTGTCAATGGGTATGTATGTATAACAATATGCATAAGTGACTATAAAACATTATATAATACAGTAAAATTAATTATATATAATATATATACTTTTATGCATAGCTAAGCGCTCTAGAATGATTACAGGATGAAGCATTATATATAAAATTATATATATATTATATATATTCTATCATACTTTTGTATATGTATATAAACACCACATATTAATATATACAAAAAACTAATTTTATGTATAGAGAGAGAAGCATGCCATTGTCTATGTACTTATGTATGTACGTATAATACAAGATACTGTAGTAGATATATAGGGAAGGCTCACCAGCAGACGGCATGTAGCATGTAGCTATAATATATGTTATACGTACGTATGGGCTTGAGCTGCATGTTATGTATAATTATACAGAG
>OX465041.1:5193266-5205766 GCA_949841015.1 Aplysina aerophoba
GGCTGCCATTCTGGGCAGTACTTGTTGGTGGCATAGTCATTGACTATGTGAACTTCATATGGGCCAAAGGACTCTGGAAGATCTATTGGGAAACAGTGAACTCCAACAACAATAGAGATGAATAAATGTACCTAAGATAGTACATTAAAGATGTATTGGACATAGGATACTGTAAGTATAAAAATTGTTTAATTATGTAATGCATGTGTTTTATATTGAATACCTGTACCTTCTACTGTGTAGTATATAGCCTATTACACAGTTGCATTGAGTCTGTTTCAGTATTTTTCTATTGTATGGAACTGAGATTACGAGTGTCAGGTTGCATCGCCCCATGCATCCTAGTAGGTCATTCCGGCAAGCTGCATGTACTGTGTATGGGCTCTCAATACATGCATCACACAATCAAGTGTTGAATATATGCTTAGTGGGGGTGATCCCTGTCACTGCATGTTCATAATTAGCCTTACTAGCTACCTTGCTGGTATAGGGCAAGTCAGCCATGACCTCGGCGGTCAAAGTTGATCGCCACAATCAGGGAGCCCCTGAGGGAAAGAACGCACTCCAATCTTTGACCTTCGACCTTGCATGCCTTAATTACAGTCACAAACGACCTTGGGCATAACCCACATGCCCATCACACCCTCCTATACTAATGAAGGCAGTTGCCTCCGACAGATCCTGCTATATTACGTAACATGCGCATGGGTGCTATGCATGTGCAGAGCTTTTCCATTATTTGTAATCCTGAGCGTGCACAGGATTGCAAATGCTTGCCATTGAATTACGTATATACATTTGTTACACTTTCCAATAAACTATACAATTTGCCATTGAACTACATATCATTGAACTACATGTAATTCACACATGTATGATATGTACAGAATATACACATTTTGCGGTACTCTGCTGCATACAATATTTGTATGTTAGCTATACAGCCTGTTCAAACGCTATACAGCCTATTCAAACACTATACACCCTGTTCAAACACTATACACCCTGTTCAAACACTATACACCCTGTTCAAACACTATTCAGCCTGTTCAAACGCTATACAGCCTATTCAAACACTATACACCCTGTTCAAACACTATACACCCTGTTCAAACACTATTCAGCCTGTTCAAACACTACAAAATATACCACTACTCTGTTTGTAATGATGGTTGTATATATATAGCATACTGAAGGGTTAACCCGTAGCCTCGCTCAAGCTCGCAGGTCCAAAGAATGCACCTTCGCTACAAATGGTCCCCAATTTCCATTTCCTGGGGCATACTCACAGAAGTGTTTGTCGGGATCATACGGACCCACCCCAGACTTGTACATGTTGTTGAAGGGGTTGGCTGGATCAAGAATGTAAGGCTGGGGCACCTCGGCTCTGTGATACACTTTCAGTTGCTCGTCCCAAGAGACGTCGACTCTGATGAAATATATACAAAAAACAATACTTATTAATCACCACTGATTGAGACATTATTCAAAACTTCTAAGGTCTGAGCTGATAGCATGTTATCTCTAACTGTACAGCTGTACTGTAGCATTGGGCTTGGTATGTCTTAAATTGTAATTGAAACTTTGGCAACTAACTAAAGAACTATTAGTACATGGTCAACAAAGCAGGCATTTCAAAGCCAACCGGGTTCAGCATCAGTAGATGCAATTATGCCTTTACAATATACAATACCTCTTGCCATGCAGTGGAAACTTCATACATGTGTGTATAACGTCGACGTCAGTTCCCATTGTGTCAGAAAGATGCAGATATTGGCCAGTAAATTAAATATTATGTCCAAATTACATTATGACTTATCACTCATATCATACTAGATACATAATTATACATTACTAATTAGTAGAACAAAATGGCAGCAGAAATTAGGGAATTCGAAGGCCAGCAATTTATATCCCTTTATCCACGAAAGACATATAATTATATTGTCACGTCGCAAAAACACGTGCCCTTGGAAGTTCAGCATCCTCCCCAGCAAGATCATTAAATGGACATTCAAACTTTCAGACTTTATAATTATATAATATGTATAATATATATATATATATAGACTTGCTTAATTTTTATATCATGCATCTGATACAGCAGACAAGGAACTAAAGGAGTGTCTGAATTCATGCTTACCTAAACCTTTGGTGGTTCTGCACATGTTCTCTCATCAAAGAAGTCACTCTGTGAAGGTATGTGAAAGACATAAACATTGTGTAGAGATTTATAGAATAGCAGCTGCTTGCAACCTTTGTTGCCTCTACGTATATTCCCTCATGAACGTATTTTATATAGAGAGATGTAAATTAATTGTGTAATATGTCAGAAGTGTACATATCTGTACACCCACGCGTTGAAGGGGTAAGCGTGACTAACATTCCAGAGGGATAAGAATTAAGACTTGCTGCTGAAGCAAGAGGCATGCTTGCTAGTAAAAAGGAAAATAACACCTACTATACACAAGTGCTTGATAGATCTCGTACCTTCTTCAAAGATGTGATACATTTATAATATATACAGACATATGTAATATAATTTATACTATATATATTTAATGCAACTTGCACTGTTGTATACACCATGATGCATACTTAGTCCAACAATTTATCATAAGGACAACATGATTTTTTCATTTGCAACCTTTACCCCTTAGCAATTGTATCGAAGTCTTCACTGTCCACCAGTCTATCCAATGACTCATAGTGCATCTGACGCGCATAACACCAGCAAGCATGGATCACCAAAATGGTAATCAAATAAGACTTTGGCTTCCCAATGTCAGGCGCATCACTGCTCCACTGGTCATTTCTCCACTTCTTTGCCCGCCTGATCAATTCCTTCACCTGCATAATGCACACAGGCATGCGTAATTATTGACATGCTGACTGCTGGTGGGACAAATACAGTTGGGAGCTAGACCTTTCTTCAACAATGACATCATTTTATAGGTAGCATCTGTTCTCTACTACCTGTTCTAAATGTGTTTGGAAGGAAGCTTTCTTAGACTTTCAAAAACCTTCCGCTCAGTAGGTAGACATTAATTTGATGCTGATGGTCTTCTATAGGAAGACTTCACCCATTTATAACCTTCCTGTCTTATTCTTCAGTCATTGGGTGCATAACCAGCCTGAAGGAACAGAATATTTGCACAGGTAGACCATGTATTTCTGACATAACAATTGTTTGAATGGTTTGAGAGGTAGAATATTATTTTGACATATACTTGGTGCACCCGGACCAAAAATAGGGAGGGCAGAGTATGCTGTAACTGACATCAATTTGAGCATGCATGTAAACATGACAATATGGTGTATATACTAATGTTTATGTACCTCATTTGGAAGCGCTTCAATGAAATCGACTTGCCACTTTGAAGCAGATGCTGAGAACCTACACAGAGCACAAGGTGTACAGAAGATTTTCATGAACAACCAACACTGTAGTATCATGCATTCACTAACACTGCATGTGAACAGTAGTTCAACCAGGGTTAAGTTACTGCCCAAACCCAGTCTTTATTAGCTATACTTAATGCACCAGCATAGTTAAACACGTGCACTACAATTAACTTACATTTTGAGTGTTTCCTGAAGATTACCAATGGCTACCTGACTATCGATGTACTGCAAGTACTGCCTCTGGTTGTCCCACCAAGGACTCATAAGCAGGTCACACTTCATCATTGTCCCATCTTGGAGAGGAACTCTGAACTGCACACCATGTTCACTCACTGTGCCCATCCTTTCATAGCCAGGCATTTTTGAACGCAAATAATTATCCAGCCTTTGAGCCCACCATCTTGCTGATCCTGATTGATTTCCTTTAGTCCTCATGACCTCCTTTGTTATGCCTAAATGTATACACGATGAAAATAACTAGCTCCTCGGTAACATATGTATATATGTTACCGAGCACAACAGGCGTGAAAGTGTAGATTTAAGGTTGTAGGAATGGTGTAACAAGCCTGATCAGAACTATGCCTGGCATGATGTTATGTTCTCACCTTGGAATGCTACTGGCATGCGGATGTAGGTGTCGTACTATTATTGGCTAGCTTGACCAAAGCCGAGTTTTCATGCATGAATCACCATATAAATGAACATGCACATAGCTACACACGAGCACATACAATGCATTCATGCATTGCATACAAGTACACAAATTCATGGGTAAAAAGCTGGGTCATTATATGGTCCATGTATATAGGCAAACCACAAAGAAGTAGCCCAAAATAACCATTCTCCGACACCGAGCTCTTTTCGACTGAAGAATGCATGTGCAGCTAGCGGGCAAACCAAAGAAAATATACACCCCAAATGGCACTATAACATACAAACTTACTCTTGGAGTACAGGACAAGGTCAACATCGAAGTGTCCTGGTACAGTTGTCCCGTGGCCCAAAGAGCCTCCTTTCACCACTTCATTCGCAATCACGAAGCGACACTCCTAAGTATGTGAGGTAACAAAGACTCAGAGAGTGATCATTGATCCCGGCTGACGATTGATTCAATGCGCAGTTTTGTTAGGTTTTCTTATAATATTACTGCTAGGTACCTTGAGCAGTGTTGCAACCTGGTCAACGATGACATTAGCGTCCACAACTTTGCCTGGCTTCGCACCATCTCCGCGCATCCCGCCGTAAGCCATTCTAGCAGTCTTGTCGCACCTTTATCTGTTTGCTTCGCACACCAACCGACTGGCAAAGCCTGCAATCTACATACAAGTTGCAACCCAGTTTAGTTCTCGAGAAACACTTCCCCTTTCGCGAGACTGCCGATTCACCGAAACCGTTATATTATATACTAGGCAGATGCTTACAGCATCGTGGGGGCGAGCCTGAGCGAGCTAAAGGTGCAGATGGCATGCAGCTATTTGCGTTGGACTGCATAGCGTACATTGTAGATGCTGACACGAACCGAGTGTTTGCTTGTATGAATGATATGTAGAGGCTAAAGCTGATGCTAATGAAAGTTGGATGTTGTAATCATAGACACACAATTGGAGCAATGTTACAATCAGATGATCTTGTCGTAAGCCAGGTGAAGAGCGTTTCTCAGAACCCTCAGCAGCGGTTGTGTTGCTGAGTGTTCTTCTTAGTGGCTTTCCTGTGGGCATTATAGAGGAGTGATCTGCTGACTACTTCGCTTAGAGTCCTGTGAAATTCTCGAACGTGGAGGAAGATTAGTTGGCGCTATTCCTTCGTACGATGCCTATGTCCTTGCCTGGGTGAGAGGTTGGAGTGTCCGATTCGTGTCGTACGATTTCCTTCTCGTTTGAAGCTGTCCGTGGCGAGTATTTGAGTCGCACGCAAAGTGCTACGCAAAGGGCGGCCATCTTGTCCATTCTGTGTAAATGGAAATATACGGTGAGCCGTACGTACGGCGCATATATATATATATATATAGATCCCGTTGCCATGGTAACGTGCGTATATACGATGATTCTAAATCTCATAGAATCATTCCATAGCTTGGCGCGTGACGATAAATCCCATATACGTACGTGGCGGGCAGAGTGCGCGTGACGATAAATCCCATATACGTACGTTGCGGGCAGAGTGCGCGTGACGATATATCCCGTATACGTACGCCGCGGGCAGAGTGCGCGTGACGATATTAATGACGTCATCCATACACAATTATTATACATAATAGATAGAAGTGTAATAATAGTAAAAATAATAATAATAATAGTAATAATAATAATAATAATAGAGTCAGAAGTCACTGGAGTTTCTTCTACCTCTTGAGGATCTTGGCGGCTGCGCCATGTTGCCTTACTGTAGAACGTCCATACATCCTAAAGCGTCCAAAGAGCGATGGCCTGTTCTCTCTTGAATTATGCTTTCAGGGACGTCAGCTTTGAATAGAGCGGTGGCAGCTGTGAGCTGTTGCGCGGAGAAACGCGACCTTTTGCTGGAACTGTAGGCGCTTCAGAGGCGGAGCTTGAGCCCGAAAGGGAAGCTCCCTTTTGGCAGGCGACACAGGAGCCAACGCCGAACTTTTTTTGGCGACGCAAAAGCAAACAGACGTTCCTGAAGCCATTCTAACCGAAGAAGCGGCGTTCTAGACGGCGTATGTTGCCTAGAGGACCGGGTTTGTCGCCAATCAGTAGAGACGTGATTGGGTTAGTGAGTCGTTTTGGATCTATAATAGTTAAATGCCGACCAATCGGTGTCTACGGGATTTAGACCACTCAGCACTCGGGCGCTTCGCGCCCTCGAGCTTCGTGATCTAAATCCCGTAGACACCTCTTGGTCGGCATTTAACTATTACATAATTTTATATATATATATATATAGACGCGGCAGACGCGAGACTTGTCAGTGTGGGGCTCGCTCAGGCTCGCCCCAATCATAGTGTGCACGTGGGCATGCCTAGATGTTAGCCTAGCTCGCTAGACGGGTGATGTGGATTCGCAGTTGTATACTTTCCTGGCAGACCGCGACCCGTTTCGGTCAGGTACTTCAACAACTCTATTCAATCGACTCTGCAAGCTACATACATGGCTTACGATGATGGTAAGCTCGCACAAATGAATAGGCACTAGCGCGAAGGTATATATTCGTAGTGCTCCTATCTTAATATATACGATAGTCACGTGCACGTGTAGCCTACTGACGTCTGACTACTCGTACATGATATAGTGACAAGACTGCTATATAACTCGCGACATCCAACAGGGAAAGATCTTTCTATGATCGACACTCCGTGTGCTTGGCTACCTCTTCATAGTGCCTTGCATACATAAATTAGTTATGAATAATGTCTAATTATGTCTCCTCCATATAATATATTCATACTTCCTCATAGAGGCAAACAAAGCATTCCTTCAGTAAGAATATGAATACAAGCAGTCCGGACTAGAGAGCTGAAGCATGGATGCAGCTGTTCCTGTGGAGTCCTTCAACATGGAAGAAACAGTAAAGATCATCCATGAGAGAAGTCACCAGACCTGTATAAAACAGACACACAAAGAATGGTCTGTTCTGGAACTAATCTATACTTCCAGAAGTATATATATATTTATATATATACTTCTGGAAGTATTATGTCTAACCAGTCCAAAACTATTAGTTTGTATACACATAGCAATCACTCTCAGATCGACATCATTGCAAATGGCATCTTACCAAGAAGCAAAGTCCCAAGAAGCTGAAAAATCAACTTCTATACGTAACAAACTTGCATTGCTTCTAATGTGTACAAAAGAGCAGTGGGTCGAAAGCCATGAAATACTGTGGTAAACGTATTCAATGCATTTACCACAGTATTTCATGGAGACCATACAGCATTCTTGGACTACGCACAGCGACAGGAGAATAATATTAATAACAATAATTTGAAGTAAAAGATGATGAAATGTGTAAAATGTCATTAATATTGGTTGCACACTGTCGCGTATTCACATGGAAGAACAATTAGCATCATTAATTTTAGTGTACAGTGGGCAGTTTCTCCTCATTGTTTCTATTTGCTGGATTTTTGCACTATAGCGTTAGGGCAGGTTCTTCAATGTATCACGGTATACAAACAACCACCACCACCTCTTCTGTGCTGCCTGATACATATATATATCTACATTGGTAGTTCAAACCTTGTCCTATAGTTTGCCTATACCAAGTTACCAACTACCCAGAGATGTTGATGAAAATGCAGAATCTCGTTACACATATAGGATCACACACAGAGAGCTATGCAGGAGATTACTGACCAGATTAAATAGCACACACATCAAGTAGAAAAGAAGCATGAACCCGCTATAAAATTAATTTTTGGCTAGCTAGGCTTATGGTCTCATCCACTAAGTCCTTGGAAGCATGTAGCTGACTACTAAGCAAAAACAGGCTAATGCAAAAATGGTGTATAATATATGTTGGTGCAGACGGTAGCTAAACACTACTTGGCATTCTCGACCATGAGGCACCTCAACTCAATTGAATATATACTGCCATTGTGATTGAATTGAACTTGATATAAACTGCATGCATGTCTGATGTTATTACCCAACATGGTGCAAAAAGAGAAATCTCTGTTACAGCATAAATATACTGTGTGCTCCTGCACAAAAGATCCACATACCATTTTAATAAGTGCCACATCCATTCTGGAACAGCTGGAGCCCTAGAAGCTCATATGCTTGCATATTCTTACAGGATGAATGCATGCAGTGATGCATGAATTGGTCACATGTGCATATATGAGATTGTGTGTGTGCGCACATACACAGCTATGTACATGCAACCACATAGCATGCACAAGCATGTGCAGAAGGCAACTAACTATGTCCCTCGGGTTGACGGCATGGTACAGTATGATAGGGCGGGGGTTTGCAACATGTAACAAGGGCAGCATTCAAATGCTACAAGGACATACAGTCTCAGTATACATGGTTGTAGCCTCTGAATGGCATTGTTATTGTGCGCTTGAATAGGCATACTGACCTCATTGTACAAGAACCTGAAGGAAATTGTTCTATTGTGTCCTTAAGAGTCTGACATGTGCAACTAGCTATAGGCTATACCGCTGGGAGAGTACATGGTAGAAAACATTATATTGATAGTCGTCCGCTTCTCTATCATAGTATTTCTAGTTTTTTAAACTTTCTTTGATTATAATTATTGCAAATATGCAGTGTAAGTATGTATGTCTTGTAACTACGCATGATGTAATGCATGTAGAATGCACATATTATGCATGTGCATTGTAAAGTAGACAAGCATGCATAAAATACAATGTCATATTATATGTACTGTAGTAAGTGCCAAATACCCTAAGTCTTAATTTTCGCAGGATTGATTTTTACAATTTTGTGGATTTTACATTTTCAAATTCACATCATTGGCGGCCATGGTGCAATAGATAAAATTGAGTGTTTTCAATTCTGTGTACAATATTTGCAGCTGGCAAATGATCTGTGAACACCACAGCATTAAAATCCTGCCAAAGTGCAAACAGCGGTGATAACTTGGTGGCAAGTATGTGTAGCAATGAATAGTATATCAGTGTGATGAAGAAGATGGACAAGGAAGGATTAGAGATATAGCTTACCAAGTCAGCAACCCCTAATGTAACTAATCCTTGTGAAATTTTATAGTCACCGGTTTTGTACTGATGACAATCTACGACTGAGGGGGGCTGGGTGTTTGCGAGCCTGGGTGCATAACACACACGCACCAGCATGTATGTACGTATACAGCTATTGACTCCTTCAAGGAGGCGGCAAGTTTATGAATCAATATATATAATCATCGTGTGTCTATGATAATTATAATAATGTATAGGAATTAGAGGGTTAATCGCGAATCTTCTGCCCATCGATCGAGTATCGAATTCGCGTGCTCGTCTGAACAAGAGTAGGAAACAACCATTTTCACATCTATCGTATCGGTAATACGGCAGGCCAAGAGGATCTGGAACACAGTTTGCTGATCTCCAATCACTGCATGCAATGACGCCATCCTGTATCTATGGTGACACGGAACGGCAGTCGAAGTCGCCGCCAGTTAGTCGCCTAATCCGCCTTGTCCTATAGGGGCATCATGGTTTTCTCAGAAAAGAAGTTAATAAAGCTAATATAAAAGAGAGATAAAGCTGCGTTGAACGCAGACACGAAGCGTACGTAAATGATTGTCCTTCGCCCAATCAGACTTTTTGGCGTTACTGACGGAGGGTCAACGTCGATTTGTGTTGGAGAGGCGCTAGCCACGTATAACTTCTCGGCCAACATCTGTACAGGGAGCGTAGATAATTAAGGCACAATTTGACGAGCGAAGCAACAGCATGCGGCTTTTCTGACCCGACGGTTTGCGCTATGATTCCTGGAGTCCAAGTGTCCCAAATTAAGGGGCGTGCTCTCACCTACCTGGGCGTATCGGTTTCCTAGGTAACGGAGCTAGCGGCAAGAACTCGGGTGACAGGTACCGATTACAGTTACGCCCCCTTACGCAGTTACCGGGCCTTTACTGTATAGCACTATCCTCCAGTGCTCCTAGATCTAAGGCAATGCTCTCCCTAAAATGTAGTTAAAGATGGTGCACTGTATATTGTAGTGGTAATAGCTGGCTAGCTAGACAATAGAGACCTCTTAACACTAGTAGCTACACGACCACTTAACATTAGTGCACTCTCTCATGTTGCTGACTCGTGCTGTGTAATGTGTAGAACAGTTTGAGATTTGGTAGTTCAGAGTGCATGTTCTCTCAGAAAGTCGTTTGTATTGCGCTGTTATTGTCTTCTGTTCAGTGAATCACTTGCAGGCTGTCAAATTACATGCACTGTTAGGCTTGGAATCGTCAATACATTTTTGTATACATATGGCATGACAACCACAGGTGTGCTTCTCTACAAAGTTTGTGATTGCGTCATTCTCTCATTTTCGCAACATCCAATTTGGAAAGTGAACTTGCAAGTAGATACAAAATACATGTGGATACGCAAAACGATTTGGAAGCAACTTTGGGTGAAAATGTCTCTGTAACTAAATGCAGCCCTATTTTCACTGTTTACAGTGATAGTACTGTGCATGTCCTGTTGATGCTACAACGCCTAACATGAATGCAAACAGATGCCATATTTGGCACACTCAAAGCCCTACCAGTGCACCCACACAGACTTCCCCCTTTGTGTAGGGGCTCCTATATAGCTCACAGTCCTGCTGGGAGAAGGCAGACTTCCTTGTGTTTAAGTCAGAGGTATTCTCCCTTTCCCACTTGTACCTGCTTTGCTTAGGCAAAGGCAGGTGTGAAGTAAATCCAATTAGAAGCTGAAGACTAGCACCTTTCAGCGTGTAGGCAAGAGCGTGGAAGCTGAGACTAGTTACTCAGTGGAAGAAGTCAGAAGAGATCATCGCTACAGGTTCAGTCAGAATAGGTTTAACAGAGATCCAGAACTTGTACTAAGTGTATGTGACAGTTAGCAGTCCTTTATAAGGGTGTATAGCTTTGTGTGTGGTGTAGTTACACAGTATATACTTCAAGAGCTTGGCTTCATTTCTCTCTCACACACCGTGCCCCGTTAGAGCTGAAAGTGAATGGCCAATCTTTCCTCATACCACAGACTCAGAGTCACCTTATCTACCAGCACACACAAATGGAAGAGCTGGGGAGCACTTCAGTTGTAGCCACAATGGTGGATTACCAGCTTCCAGTTGCTGGAGACACAGCTAAGAGCACCAGTGACATAGAGGAAGACCAGAGACACAGTGAGACTGAGGATGATTCTACCAGTGAAGAGGGCTCAGACACAGGCGGTGATGACGGTTGCAGTGCGGGAGAGGAAGTGAAAGGGCTATCTTCTCCCTTGGCAGAGAAGGAGACAGGGCCAAACAGTGGCCAAAGGGAAGCTGACACGGACGTGGAAGGGCTGAAGGAAGCATGTAAATGTGTCCCAAGGAAGACTCTCAGAGACATAGTCAACGAATCTGCTCATGAAGGGTGAGGCATGCACGGACGTACTTACGTACGTACATATGTTCATCACCAGCTGGCTGGTGCCATGTTCAGTGTAACATATGTACGTATATAATTATATATAGATAGATGTGTGTGTGTGTATAATATGATGGAATGTAACATACGTACTTATACATATTATAGCTGTTCAGTTGCATTGAATTCTATGTCTGTGTAGGAGATTTGTACTACATATCGGCAATAGGATGTTCAAATAGAACAAAACCCTAAAGGCACTGGTACACGATCTTGATGTGTCAGCGTTAATTAGTATAGTATTGGGGTGAGTAGTAAAACACCCATTTTTGAAGACTGAAGCATGCTTGCTTGGCTTAATAATGAAAGTGTTTCCCTTTCTTAATCTCATTAGCCTGGGAAAGGAGGCCTGCTAGCTGTGCTACAGTCGTTTCAGGTGTTCCTTCCCGCTGGCACATTGCACACTGAAACCGCGCATTTGATTGTAGTACTGGAACTGCTGAGCCTCACACACAACACAGCACATACATGACTTCCGCTAACGTATATAGCACATACGTGTAATCACAGTGAGTGAGGGAGGCTGCATTAGCGACTGATTGCTCAGAATAGTATGCAAACAACTATGTGGACTGTTAATAATAGTTGCTAGGGTAGTGAATCAACTCTCCTGCTCGTCTTGGCCGCGCGCATCCATGCATGTACACGCAAGGTACAGTTGTGAAGCTGTACTTTCTGTAACGGTATCGACCACTGTTTACAACGTATTTAGTATGTACATACATATATACGATGTGACGTGATATGTTTATATATTGGTATAGTGTGAATGACAGGTGTTTGGTGCTTATTAGGAAACCCTACAAAACCACTGGAATTAAACCCATTCAGTACACATGTTTTGATGGTACGTATGAAAAGTTGAAACTGCATCTGTGATTGTGTGCATACATGAAACCTATACATTGGGCTGTTAAAGAGAAACATTTCCATCTTTATTGTGTTAGGCATATAGGCCTAAGGAACCAATTGTTAGTACTGGACGATACAAATACACACATGGT